>OX328126.1:68693315-68820815 GCA_946811695.1 Gonocerus acuteangulatus | reverse complement strand
TTTTTTTCTTTATTATTTTTTTTTTTTTTCTAGCTTACAGTAACTGTGTAAAGAGGGAATTTATCTTCCCCCACATTCCATTGAGAACATTCTTCACGGCTACAGGGAAAAGCAAACTTCCAGTGAACAACAAGAATTTTATTCGTCCAAGGCATGTGCTGGCTTTAAGATTTATTTATTGCCTGCTATAAATCCCTATGAGAAAACTTAAATTTTAAAATGCACAGGGTTGTGCTATAAATGTTTATATCGCTAATAAGGATTTTCGCCTATAAGTTATTAGAAATTTAAAAAAACAAACTCAATAACAAAAATAATAAGAGAATTTCATAAAGAAATCAGTAACTTAGGATTATAGTTTGCTAATGGGCACTTGCATCTATTAAAGTTAATTCTCTTTATTTTTTTGTTTAATACATATATAGCACGCTTAATTACACTATTTTCCTGTACTATTAAATAATTGTTCAACAAAAATTGTCAATTTATTTTATTTACGTACATAGCCTTTATTAAAAAGCAATATATTCTTTATTTGTTAGTTGACGGTGCTACCTTATCGCTATCTTAAGAAGTGGCCTTCTTTCCCAGTTTAATATATTTGGGAAGTATTACTGCAACATGCAAGAGAAAAAAAAAAGAATTTAAAAAGAACCGTTTCAAGACAATAAGCCTCAAATAAGCCGCTATAATATACATATTACACACAATATTTTAAAAAATATACTTCTTAGTCCTATTAAATTAAAAATGATATTTGCTCCATGATTGTTACATTAAATTATCTTTAACGTGAAATTGATGCGACTTAATGTAAAAGAAAATAACAACTAGATAAAAACACTCTATTTATTTGTTTATTTATTTATATATTGCTACCATACTCACTTATCTACATACCACGAATACATGCAATAAAATATAGTATGTAATATTACAAAAAACCCATGATTTTAATTCCCAAGAAAATTTCTGAACTTTCAATAATTGTCAACCGATTCATTCCTTTATATCTTTTATATACTGTTTTTTTTTTTTTTTTTTTTTTTTTTTTTTTTTTTTGTTCTTTATTCATTTATTTATTTCATTTTATTCTTTTTTCTATAATTATTTATTTATTTTATTTTTCGGTTGGACGCCGTATTATTGGGTCGATTATTATTATAATCAAAGCCGTATTTTATCACAAATCATCGGATTAAATTTAATTTTAAGATCATGACCAATTAAATCATAAACAATTACTTCATAATATTCCGTATTATTATTTATTCTCACTTCTTTTTATTTTATTTTTTTTTTTTTTTGTTATTATTTTGAGCAGATCACCCTTGCTGTGGAGCTCCCCAAATGAATAAATAAATACATTTCAGTACTGTACTACCTAGCTTAATGTTATCATTAACATCATAAGTATCTAAAACGATTTAATTTATTTTCTCTGATGAAATAATAAAAGAATAAATAATGTACTTAGGATACATTAGAAATACCGTTAAAAATATAAAAAAAAGTACATCCGTAAAAAGGCTTTGATAGAACCAATCAGCATTATGGCAGAACATGCCAGGATAACAAACAGTAATTCCCAAATTATCAGAAAGGGGAAATTATAAAAAATTGCAATCGAACAAAATAAAATATTTGTATACTTCCGAAAAGAGGCCTTGTGTATTTATCAGCTGATAAGGGCCAAAATCTATTCCGATTGGAAGATAAAAGGTGACAATAACTGGTATGTTTAGGGCAATGAGTTTGGCGGTCATGTCGAAATTTGGTCAAGAGAGAATTTAGTACAATACTAAGGAAGTACAGTATTTCATAAATTAAATTTATAAGTAATACAAATAAAATTAATAATTATCCGATTGCATATAGTAGTTATTTTTTGGAGCTTAATTTCCTAAGTTAATAAATAACATACACAAACAAGCTTAATAATTACAATTATTAGTCTTGATTATTATTAATAATTTTAATGAATTAAAAATTGAGTGCGATGGCCGGGAATCGAACCCGGATCAACTGCTTGGAAGGCAACTATGCTCACCATTACACCACCATCGCTCGACATGCACAGATGCGATCTGCATGTCTATGAGCATACAAATACAATACATGACGAAAGATTTATATATAATGCACTCACTTAAGGGTTTACAAAAGCTTGAGATTTTTCTAATTTATTGAGCTAGATAATTTGCTTTTGACAATATTTTAATCTAATGTTCTTGTATCTAATATTTTCAAACTAAACTCTATGTGTATAACAATATTTTATTTTAAATCGAGCTATGTATTTTTATTCTTCTTACGTTTTCTGCCTTTATGGTAACTATTTGATATTTTACGATATTATTTTACTACTTATACTTACTTATAAACGTAAATTGACTAAAGGAAGGCCACGGTTTATTAAATAAATAAAATAAACTAACAAGCTTAATAATTATAATCATATTTAGCCTTGATTGTAATTATTAATTTTAATGAAGTAAAAATTAAGTGCGATGGCCGGGAATCGAACCCGGATCAACTGCTTGGAAGGCAACTATGCTCACCATTACACCACCATCGCTCGACGAAAATTCTCGCTTCCTGCGAGGTTCTGAGCGTTCAATACATAGCTCGTCATACCCAGATCATTTAGTGTACAAGTAATTCAATTAAATATTAAAAAAAAATGCTTACGTGACAAATTAGTTATTATAATAATGCTATTATTCTGATAATGAAATTAATAAAACTGAAATAATAATAATTCTCGTTGACATCGCTCGAGGGACATTCATGCTATCTGCATGGCTCTTAGCATACAGCACACAGCTCGTCATGCCCAGATCAGTAAAGGAATAAGTGATTGCTTTTACTGAACAAATACTATTAAAAAAAAATGGTATACGTGAAAATAAAGTAATATATTAATACTATTATTCTGAATAAAAAAAGTAATAAAATGAAGAAAATGTGGTTTGATGAGTTATTAATGACTAGGGACCGAATTTTTAGGATGAAATAAGCACCCAATTAGGTTTTTGCTGGAGGCATAATAGGTCTTTTTAGGTTTTTTCTTTAAAAATCCATTTTAGGTTTTTAGGCGATAAAAATGTTTTTATCAGGCTTAAAAATAGGCTTTTTTTAGGATTTTGAATTAAAAAATCCATTTTAAGTTTTTTTAGGTGATAAAAATGTTTCAATAGGTTCGAAAAGTAAGTTTAACTCATTATAATTTATCATCAATAATTTTGATTAATTTATAATTGATAAATTAATATGTATATATAGTGACATAAAAATAAAGAACAAAAAACATTATTTTATAAAATAGTATATTGGGAAGGAAAAAAAAGACGAGCAAATAAAAATAATATGTAAAAAATATTTTCTTTTAATTACAATTTTTTTATACATGCAGAGATATAAATATATTTATTAATTAAAATTGTGAAGATTCATAGTTTGAACTTTCCAAATTGTATATTCAATTACTACTGAAAGGTTTCGGTCTTCATTGACCTTCTTCTGGCATAATTCTGTCATTTCACATATTTTATATAATATAAGTTATGAATTATCATGAAATGGGCTACGTTGTGTTGAAATATACCAACACTGTGAAATTGCTTATCAGTGAAAATAATCAAATGTTATATTCAGACATTAGGTAATATTAATATCAAGTCATTAATAATTAAATCATTGCTTGAAGGAGTGATTTGACATTAATGTTATCTAATGTTTGAATATAATATTTGATTACGTTTACTAATTAATAATTTCACAGTGTTAGTATATTTCAACATAACATAGTCCATTTGATGAGAATTCATATATAATATAATATAAAATATGTGATATTAATGAATTCTGCCAGAAGAAAGACCATGAAGTCCGAAACATTGCACTATAAGTTATATGAAATTTGGAAGGCTCTATCCATCTTCGTATTCTATCCATATATTATTTTTTTTTCTTCAAGTATGATTTTTATTTTTTTTATTTAAGGCAATTCAACCATGGGGGTCATTGTTGCCTATTGAATTTCTTGAAATTAATAACTAGAAATAACATTAAAACTGGACGTACTGGAAAACATATAAAACAACAAAGGGATATTTAATTTGTAAATAATTTATACACTGTAATAATTATTATATAATGTAAATATACTGAGATATAATAAAACCAAAGTTAATAAAAGCAATGTAAATATTATAAAAATACATATCTCATGTTTTCACATTAGATTTTTTCTTTTTTAATTAAGTGAATTATACTTTATAAAAAAAGATCTGCAGCCGAACGGTCTCTTGCTCCATTTATGGTCATCATCGAATATATCAAAACGTATTTTTGATGTCGAAAGGCTTCGAAGGCTCTTTGTGGAGGTCCGGTGTGTCCAAATGTCATGAAACCACATAATTGTGATGATAAAAAAATTATACAAGCCAGAATTAAGGTTAGTTAAAAATCTACGAATTACGTGTAATTATTATCAGTCATTCATTGTCATTATCATTTTGTTTAAAATTAGTGGTTTCTTACAGACCTTCCAATTTGTAAATCGCTAACGGTACAGTACAGTATAAAAAAATAAATAATTATTCAAAACAAAAAATTAATCATCTGGTATTACATTAATAGCAATCTCTGCAGATAAACTTACTTAATCAAGAGTCATAAACACAAAGAGTAAAAGTTGTAAATCAGTCTGACCGGGGTAGAGGAAAATTGAGTCGGAAATAAAAAGAGTATTCGGCGTAGTCACGTAGGGGATGAAAAATTCCCGGGCTTGAAACACGACATGATACATCTGGAGGCTCCAATTTATTTCCGTTACACCGAAACCGTAAAAAAAAAACTCAAATAAAAAATAGCAGACTAGTTTTTACAAACCAGGCAGGTACAAACTTCTAACAAAATTTGAATAAATCCAACAAAAAGTAAAGTAAAAATCACTTAATTCCTTTTGGAAAATATATTACACGTTTATCTGCGAATAATATAATCAAACAAAAAATTAATTCGCTTAGAGCCTTCTCCTGAAATTCAGAAACATAAATATGCTTCAGCACCACCCGACAAACCTGTGTAATTTACTGTATATAAAAATAAAATAAACTATTGTGAAAATGGTCTTTATTTGTTTGTTTATTTTTTTTATTGCCCTATGTGTTTCATGCACTTCCGGCATCTCTACAGGAGTATATAAATAAAACTATCCCTAGTCATATTATTAAAAATCATTATCCAAGAGGCTTAACGCCGTATTTTTATTTTATTATATATATTTAAAGTAAATGATACGTAATATAATGTTTATCACAGAATTGTGAAAGATCGAATATCGGCGAATCCAGGTAATCCATTAAAAAAAAAAAAAAAAAAAATGTACGGTATACCGTACATATCGTCCCTGCCATGTCAAACTATCGAATATGAAAAATCTCGTTTTTAGATTCGGGACTTTGCTCTTGAATTGTGGACGATACGGCTTGTCGAAAATTGTCACAACTCTAACCCATTTATAGAATATCCTTTAATGCCTTAAATAAAGTATCGAATAAGACCATTGTTCAATGTATTACTTCGCGAATGGATAGAATATGTTCGTTTCTATTTTTCTCCGATCTCAAATTCCATAGTTTGACATGGTAGGGACGATTTGAACTGTATGATATACTGTAAAACGTCTTCTTTTTCTTACATGGCCACCACGCATGCGCAAACGCCACGACGGTTTCGTACATGGCGAACGCCAGAGGACACTTTTTTGTGAGACTTTTGGTAAGTTTTTTTGTCGGTTTAGTCATCGCTAAAGCATATTTATGTCCGTACATGGCCACCGCGGATGCGCGAACGCCAGCGGACACTTTTTTGTGAGACTTTTCGTAAGTTTTTTTGTCGGTTTAGTCATGGCTAAAGCATATTACATGGCCACCGCGAATGCGCGAACGCCAGCGGACACATTTTTTTTATACTTTTTTTGCAACATTCTATTTCTTCAGTTTAGTCATCGCTAACGCATATTTATGCTTAAAGAGAGTGGGTTATTTCTATGCGCCTGCCATTGACACTGCAGCTTTCTGTGCCTTGTGGCCATGTCAGCTCCAAATATAAGCGCTCCTTGGATTCTATTCGAGCAAGTGTAATAGGTAAATCACCGAATCAGTCCCAAATGACAAATACTTTAGTGTTATCTGATTCTTGACCATAAATCACTCTAGGGTGATAGTGTGGTCAGTACTATACTCAGGCTACGTGTGTTTCCCTTTTGCTTATATCCGTTAATGGACGGCTGGGTCTAGAAAGGTCTGGGGCCCTGTGTATGTATATATATATATATATATATATATATATATATATATATATATATATATCCTGTGAAAATCCTTTTCCACTCGGTAGTAAGGATTTTTCCAAGAGCTGAGACTTTAAGACAGCTCCTGCAACAGGTACCATCCATCCTTCACCATTAAGTCTCGATCAAGTCCTTCGCTTCCCCATTCAAACTTCGATCTCTCCCTCGAGTCATCAACTTCACCTCCTCCCCTTGTCCTCATCTTATAGAAATTTATTATAACCATTAATCACTCTTCTCCAAATAGCTAATCTCTTAAGTACTTCAACGGACTAGAGAAACAGGATAAGTGGCCAGTTTTAGGTTTGATAAAACCGGATGAATTAAATGCAATCATTTCCGAAATCGCGTTTAGCAGATTCCGTTATTGTTGATGTTAATTGGTTTCAGTATCTAATACCATCAACAGTAATTGTAGAAGCTGCTGCAGTGAACCTCCTTAATAAAATCTACTATATATTTGTCAAATACCACTCATTCACTGACCTATCATCGCCCAGCCGAAACCAATTGACAGACAATTTTTAAATTTTCCAAGGACACTCCCTTTCGAACGTAGACACTCGCTAAGAAAGGATTTTATTACATTCAAATTTTTATGTATTTTTAGAGGGGTTTGAATTTGTAGTTGGTTAGAGCAGGCAAGCCTAGGCAGAATGCATTGCTAGGACGAAAACAGGTCAGCTGTTACCGTACTGTATCTTTTTCATAGTATTATATTACAGGTGAAGACTGGAAAACAACCAAGGTGGACCTGGGCTGAATGATCTATTTTGAAGCCCTAAATAAATAAATAGTTAATAGTATTATATTTATTTGCGGTTCATTTCAACTATAATGGCAGACCTTGAATGACTATAAATTGACTGTGATTTCTTCCCTCATGGAGTTTACGCTATACCTGGTGATGGTCCATCCGAGATAATAATATGCCGAACCCTTGCAATATAATGGGTGTTTCCAAATGGCATCTTGGAAACATAAATATTTAAATGTTAACGAAAATGTATTATTGGCTACGAATTTTAACCTTTACTGGTATAACTCCTTTCTGTTTTTTAACTGGTAACCTATCTTATCTTTTTGTTGGCACTCGTCTGTAGCGCCCCAGTGTCAAGAAAAATTATATCTACTTTAATTACTTATAAATAGATGAATAACATACAGTATGACGGGAACCGCGCTATAATCAACTGCAAAAAATTATATAGTAGCGTTAATTTTTATTAATACATTATTTTACGCAATAAAATAACTACTCATCTGCCGTGACGAAGCTCGGGTATTCAGCTAGTTTATTATAAATAATTTCAATTATATGTAGCAATAATAATTTTAGATATTGTCTTCTTTTTTAAATATCCTAGCCAGGTGATTTCCTCTCTTCCTAATTCATGGTGTATCTTCACCGGTGGGTGATTTTAAACCACATATATTCCCCGGCATTACAGTCGGGGTCATCAGGTGGTAAATTATGCTTGTTCGTTAGCAGAACAGCAAAATGTCAATGATAATAAACAAGATGCAAGTTACTTTCAGCTAACGAAAAAGCATCCTGCACCTCCGGAGCATATATGCTTGGGGAACAACACATTTTAAGAAAACGTCTACGCTGAGAATTAATGTATGCCTTTATTTTGTTGCAGGCCCCCTGCTGAACACCGGTTTCCACTTCAACGTGGGTAACTGGCCAGGACACGTTGAGACCGCAGGGAGCAGAAATTCTACGTGCGATTGGCTCCTGACGTACGAAGACCTCGCTGCTAGTGGTGACAGCGAGGGTATCTTCTTATCCGTTGCTCACTGGTATCCCCCGCACACTTCATGTACCTATCTCATACAGGGGCAACCAGACCAGATAATCAGGCTTTACTTCCCTAGGTAATCTATATTGTGTATGTAATATATATATATATATATATATATATATATATATATATATATATATATATATACACATATTTGTGCGTGTATGTATGTGAAAATATCTCCCTTAACCTACCGATTTGCACCATTAAATACCAAAAAAAATATTAAAACTATACATTCATACTTGACCACACATGAAACAATGCAAATTAAAAACAAACCGGTATTTCATTACGAAATGTGATAACATCAAACTAACGAAGTTAAAATCTTCAAACTTGAAACTTTGCAAAATGTGTTAACATATTTTTTTATTTTTATCTATTTTTTTTTTTTGTTAGAGTCTCGCAACTTTATGGATGGTCTCCTTACAGTTTTACGGCTCTCAAAGTTAGTCTCAGTCTGAAATAAAAAGAGAAATAAATAAATAAAATGAAATAAATATAATAAAAAATAACAAAAATAAATAAATAACGTAATAGGAAATAAATATATATAAAAAAAATTATTAATTAATTATATATAGAAAAAATTATTAATTCAAATTAAAGTTATATGAATTTGATTTTTACTTCAATGGTGTAATGAATGAATATATAATATTGTATTCTTGTACAATGAATATTGTATCCTTGTACAATGAAATGTATAACTGGTGTAAATGCATATTTAGATGTATATGTGTTGGATGTGTTCGAGTCCATCTCATTAATTTACCACTCTGTAAAAATGATCGCATTTCGTGAAATATGTAATTTGGAGTGTGGTATTTTATTTTCATTAACATAAAACATGTTTTCACATCACGTAATAAGACAAATTTCATTGATACACGCCTAAACATCACGGCAGATTATGAACTAACTGCAACACACTCACACTTGGAGTGTGTTGCAGTTGGAATTGGACGTTTCTTGTAAACCTTTGAACTTAAACGATTTTTGCATTACCAATATGCATTATTCACTCTGTCCGTCACATCTATCTAGAACTATCGTTACAATGTCAGAAGTATTCTCCTTGAGATGTTGTTTTCAGCTGATCTTATAAACTTATTAATTTCTTTTCCTATTCTATTTTTTTTATTTACTTACATTTTTTTTTTAAATTTTGATAATTCTTTCTGTTTTTTTTCTTAACATATATTTTTGTTTCTGGTTCTATTTTAATACTTTTAGAAGATATTTTAACACATATTTTTGATGTCCTACAAAAAATATTCCTAAAAGTAGCACTCTCAACACAGCCAAGAGATAACAGTAAAATATAGTAGTAATAATAATAATGATATCAAAGGGAATAAGAGAGCTGATATTATTGATATCGCTGTCCCGAATGATGAGAATATTCGGAAATCTTATGCTGAGAAGCTTCGAAAATACCAGGACTTGGCCATAGAGTTGAAAGATCTGTATAAGTTAGATTCCGCAAGGATAACAGCTATTATTATATCGACTAATGGACTCATCCCAAAAACCACAGTCACAGCTAAAAAATACTTGAAAATCTCGGAGGAACTGATTAAAGACGCACAACAAGCGGTACTGCTCGACACTGCGAGAATAGTTCGAAAATTCTTAAACGAACGCCCGTAATGAGATACATAAAAATAATAATAATAATGAAAACAACAATTCTTTCGGTTGGCAATAGGTCCCGAAAGAATTTACTCCAGGAAACTGAGAAGAACACACCCCAGATATATATTAACAGTACGTGCCAAGGGTTCGATTCACACTATGGGGGTGGTGGCTTTTCTTTAGAAAGAAGGAAAGGCATCAGCCATACCCTGGCTCGAAAAGGGTAGTAAACTATAGATAACCCGTCCAAAAATTCTTAGGTAATAATAATGGACGTTAAAATTTTAATAAATAAATAAGAAATACATAAATATACTTCATGGAAAGGCCAATAAAATAGATCCCAATTTAACACTAATAATCTAGATATAAAATTCAATTTTTCATATTATAATAATTTGTTATTTTGTTCATTATATTTCCTTTGAGCTCAATTTTAATTATTAATCCGCATTAGTTATACACATGTAATAAAAAAAGAGATATAGGTAAAAACAAAATGAATTCTCTGTAATATAGAGTAATTTATTTTATGTTTGTTTTCTTCTTTTTTTTAATTAAAACGTAGCTTTATTAAAAACTGAATATATAATATTTTTTCATATTATATAACTTTATCCTTCTTGATATGAGAGATTAAAAGCCCAGAACTCGCTGCCTTTCCCGGTAGGTCATGAAAGGGAACTCCGTCTAAAGACTATTGAGAGGACTCCCATTCAAGAGTACGGGGAACATTGTGTGTTCCATTGAATGGTGGTATTAGGATAATTATCGAGACACGGTTCGTTGAAATAATACGAATATGGAGAGAATCTCCAATCAGACCTTCTCTTGAGGTGTATGAGTTCTATAGCAATTATACGCTTTGTTGTGATTCCAATTTGCCAACCTTCTAGAGCCAATTTCTACCATCAAATATAGTTGTCCAGAGTGCATCTGTAAAATTGTAGCAATTTTTGGGTGTTGAGAGTGGGCAAGTAATAAGTTTGAAAAAAAAATCTAGAAATATACATTTTTTATGTCATATTTTTCGGCAACTTAGAATTGCACTTCTCCAAGATGGTGCCTGTATTATGTTATGAACCAGCATTGTGATAAAAATGTTGATCTACTTACTCTCATAAACAGAGGTTGGGTAATGTTTGTAAGATTCCTAAAAGCCGATGTCTTCAAATGAGACATACTCAAATACTTTAATGTTCTATTAGTAAGAGAATGTCGTATTTATTTACTCTAAGTAGGTGATTTACGGTAAAGGCTCTAATGCGTATATCACAAACTATCTGAATGTCCGTGCTTCGTCACGGCAGATAAGGACTTTTTTTAATGCATTAAATAATGTATCATCAAAATAAACGCTACTATATAGTTTTTTGTAGTTTATTATAGCATGGTTCCCTTCATACTATATCTTATTCATCACTTGATAAGTAATCAAAGTATAATCTTTGTTGACACTGGTCCGGAGAGCCCCAGTGTCAACAAACCCGTTACAGGTTAAAACTCTGCAATAATCAATGTACGTTCAAATTTAAGTTTCTTAGATGTCATTTGGAAACACCCATTATATTTGCGAGCAAGGGTTCGGAATATTATTATCCTTATTAGAGAAAACCCCTTTCAAAACAACAAAACAAACACTTTTTAATTGAGAGGAGATCGTTGACCGTAGATGATGCAAGGTAGGGATTGCTTAAAACTTAAAAAGTGTTTCAAGGTAGGGATTGCGGGGTTCGGTCACTGCTACTTAATAAAACTACATTTTTTCATAAAAATGGTTTTATTGCGCCGACATTTCGGCTTGAACTTCAAGCCTTCATCAGGGCTGTAAAAAACAAGTAGGACGGATGTAATACTGATATATATATATATATATATATATATATATATATATATATATAATGTCTTCATACATATATACATACATATATGGAAAAAGACAAAAACATAAAATACTAGAACATAATATATAGAAGAACAATGTGCTCTAGAAGTGTTTGGATTATTAGGAGAACAGATATAAGAATAACAGATTACATATTAGATTAGATATAAAAATAACAATATGGGCTTACCGATCTGATATCTAATCTAATATGTAATCTGTTTTCCTAATAATCCAAACACTTCTAGAGCACATTGTTCTTCTATATATTATGTTCTAGTATTTTATGTTTTTGTCTTTTTCCATATATGTATGTATGTGTATTTGTGTATGTAGACATATATATATGTATATGTATATTTCAGTATTACATCCGTCCTACTTGTTTTTTACAGCCCTAATGAAGGCTTGAAGTTCAAGACGAAACGTCGGCACAATAAAACTTTTTTTTGATAAAATGTAGTTTTATTAAGTAGCAGTGACCGAACCCCACAATCCCTACCTTGAAACACTTTTTAAGATTTAAGCGCTTATATCTCTGATTGACGTTGTCCTATCGAATATTGCTTCAGAAACTTTTTTGTAGAGAATTTAGTAAGCATTCGAATGGTCACTATCCACTTACCACGATTTCCCAACCGTTGTTGAGATATTTACGAAAAATGTATGAAGATCCGAAAACTTTTTATGTCTATTAATACAATTTTTTTTTCGCATACTTCCTTAACTCCAAATATAACCAAAATTTAAACATCTTAGTTGGAATTAATTTCCAAGATGCAGAAAATATTTCAATTGAATCCCGCGATTCTAAGTACTCACAAAAAAATAATGACTTACAAAAACATTAATTCCACATTTCTTAGAAACGGTTACAGCTATCGTCTTTAAAATGGTTTCATTCGTTTTCTAATGTTAAGGAACGTATGAAACAAGTACCTGCAAGCATATAAACTCAAAAACGTAAGCGATTTGATTTTTTTTTTGCGCGCGAATTTCGCCCCAAACACTACCTTCCCGTGGGCGGATTCTGCTTGTTAACGAACATGACCTTTCAAATTAGAAGACAGATTTTTGTACCAAATTTGATCAAAATCGGGCCATTTTTGAGCTTGCTAGAGCGTTAACAGACAAGCATATATATAAATACATACATATATATATATATATATATATATATATATATATATATATATATAAATATATATATATATATATATATATATATATATATATATATAAATAAATATATATATATATATATATATATATATATATATATATATATATATATATATACAAATTTGGACCACCTATATTTTCGTGATCTATAGGTCACGAAACGTGAAAGTTTCTAGTCGGCACTTCCGGATTGCGTCGTGAGGTCAACCTCGTACGCGGGTTCTCCCTATGGAGATAGGGAGTAACCGCGCTAAAACAAAAAGAATAATAAGGCACATGAGCGTTTAAAAGCGATTTGAAAATCTGTTTAAAAGGCTGAAAATCTGTGAATTGTACGGCATCAAACATGTGCTTAAATTAAAATTTGAACAACCGTTAGTTCCTTGAAGTATGAATATTGAAATCTTTCTAGATGGCCTTAATTAATTGTGGTGGAGACCTGGAATTTTTGGTTTTCCTATTTAATATACATACATGCAATGTGCATATATATATATATATATATATATATATATATATATATGCATATATATATATATATATGTGTGTGTGTGTGTGTGTGTGCATATATATTTATATTTGACTCGTAGATATAATTGATGACAAGTCGTTATTCGTGAAAAGCCTTTCTATGAAAATTAGTTTAGAAGCAGCTTTTATAAATAAGTTATTTCATAATACAGAGGAAATTAAAAAAACGAAAAAAACCTAAAAGTTTTCACTATAACATGTGTAACCTTATCAATTTGAATGTATATTGTAAACCACTGTCATTTCTTGTTAAAAAAATACCTCCACCCCTTTTTAAATACAATTGAGGAAGCCCATTGGCCATGAGTGTTAAGACGTGAGCACTTAACACTCCGTGCCAAGGGTCGTGGGTTCGATTCCCACTAGGTTGGTGGCTTTTCTTTAGAAAAGGCAGAAAAGGGTGGTGACCTATAGATAAGCCGTCCTAAAATTCTAAGTTAATTACATTGGACGTTAAAATAAATAAATACAATAGAG
Source organism: Gonocerus acuteangulatus (assembly GCA_946811695.1). Classification (NCBI taxonomy): domain Eukaryota; kingdom Metazoa; phylum Arthropoda; class Insecta; order Hemiptera; family Coreidae; genus Gonocerus; species Gonocerus acuteangulatus. The sequence continues at coordinate 68,806,930 of OX328126.1, read as the reverse complement.
AATTTCAGAAATATAATTTAGTCAAGTTTATAAAGTTGCTAATAAATCATTGTGAAACCATTGATGAACATTGTACCTGTATTGTATACATAGAAGATACAAGCTAAGACCGTAAAGCGTGCAATGTTGTAGGTACCACGTAACATGCTTGTATATAGCACCCTTGGCTAACATTGACCGCTGATGTACTTCCAAACCGCAAACTACGTTGGATATTGTTGCCCATGTTGTACCTCTCCGAATCCCTATACTTCATAGGAATAATTAACTGACGTATAAACAATTTTTCAAGAAAAGGTTGTGGAAGGTAGGATTGTAGGAAAACGTTTTGAACGTTTGTATATAATATTCTTATACTGATACCGTTTTTTGTCCATATTACGTTTTCTTTCTGAAGTAACTGTCCTCCACTGTTGACATTTAAAAGAAAATAAGCTCTTAAAAATTTTGTGTTAATAGATGATTTTTTTACCTAATTCTATTCAAATTCTATTAGTTCCACAAGAGTCTCGAAGTGAAACCTACAAGTCTGCCTAGCCTCTTATCCAGTATTTACATAGAGTAATTATGGGAATGTGTACAATTTCTTCGTCCAGCCAACACAAATGAGACGCTACAAAATAATTATGTTATTCATTAAAAGGAGATCGTTGACCGTTGATAAAGCAAGGTAGGGATTGTCGGTGTTCGGTCACTGCTTCTTAATAAAACTACATTTTATCGTGAAAATGGTTTTATTTTGCCGACGTTACAATACTGGGTTAAATGACCCAGTTAATGACAAAATTGATAAAGAAGTCATCTCCTCTACCTGAACATCTTCCATTTATTAAAAGCTCCATCCTAATACCCTATACCGCCTGCAATATAGCCCTTCATATCAGCCTCCCTTCCATTAACACAAAATGTTATGACACCTTACTTTACGACACCGCTTCCTCTTTCTTTCATTTCCAATGTACTTTGTTCATTGGGTGGCCCAGAACCCCCCCCCCCCACCAACTCCTTTCCCCTAAGTTTTCCTGTATCAAGTCAGAAATGATCCCACATCTGTGAGGTATAGTTCTCAACCTTCCCATCGGTAAGCCCATATTGTTGTATTCTTATATCTGTTTAATTTCTAGAGCACATTGTTGTTCTAGCTGTACATTACGTTTGTATGTTTTTGTTTTGTTTTTTTCCATATATGTATGTATATGTGTATGTATGTGTGTATGTGGGCATATATATGTACATATGTGTGCGTGTATATGTGTATGTTAGGTATATTTAGATAGGTATGTGTATATATTAGTGTTAAATATGTCCTACTTGTTTTTACAGCCCTGATGAAGGCTTGAAGTTCAAGCCGAAACGTCGGCACAATAAAACCATTTTCACGATAAAATGTAGTTTTATTAAGAAGCAGTGACCGAACCCCGACAATCCCTACCTTGTAATTATGTTATTGTATACTTGACTAGACATTTTGGTGTCTGTACTGGTTGTCTATCTCTCTTTCAATTTCGTGTAAGGTTTTTATATTTTCTTTATGTGTGGAGGTTCACAACAATTTCATGAAAATTTCAGTAAGTCAAGGCAAATAGTAAAGCCAATCAGACCGGAGCCGCTTCAAAAATAGCTGCTCCTCTTTTTTTTTTTTTTTTCGAGAGAGGATTAGAGGGAAGGGAGCATTATCTCTCTCTAATCAGGCTCTCTACGGAAAACAGACAAAAAAGAAAGTATTTTGATTGTGGTTCGGAACAAAAACTGAGGGAGTCTTAACGAACTCGAAACTCGGGCTCAATGTTTCAATAATGTCAAGGGAAAGAAGGCCCCCCCCCCCCATCTGCGGTCCTTTTGTTGACAACAAAATCTTTAAGCAATAATTAGTGATTTTGAGGCAATACTTATTGCCTATAATAGAAAAATATTCGTTCTCCAGAAGGTGAGTAAATTATGCGAATTCATTTATAAAATAATTTTATAGACTAATAATAAACCCTCTTATACACACACACACACACACACACATATATATATATATATATATATATATATATATATATATATATATATATATATTAAAAATCATTGTTTTGGGTACTATTGCGTTGATAAAGGCCCCCAGTAGTATTTTCCCATTTATCTTCCATATACAGACAGCGATCCGTTAGAATTTTATTATACGTGTATATATATATATATATATATATATATATATATATATATATATATATATATGTGTGTGTGTGTGTGTGTGTGGGTGGGTGGGTGTACTATGAGCACGTGGTAATACTATTTAAATGATTGGCTAAAGCATCTTACAGGTTTTATGAATTTTGGCAGTTGCCACATCGCAGGAACAGGGAAGGGCTTGGCAGGAAAGGCAAAGTTTTTAGGGTATATTATTATTTGATAATGGGGTTTTCTCATTTTCCTGGCAAATTCTACTGAAAAAATGATTTGATTGGATTTGTATTTGTTTTTCATTAATTACGGACGCCATTTAATTACTGTTCTGGCGTAATCGAGCAGTATTTCTTGTTGGGCGAATCCCATTACTTATTCTAAATGTTTTAAATAAGAAGTTGTGGCTGCCGTTGGTTGTATAATGAGTCCATTGGTCAAAACAATTATGGCTGTTACCCTTGCGGAATCTAGCTTATGCATATCTCTCAGCTCTAGAGCCAACTCCTGGTATTTACAGTTTCTCAGCATGTGAAATCTGAATATTTTTGTCATTTTTCACATGTTTAGATATTTTCCTAAATCAACATTTAAATGAGAAAAATGGGATGCAAGATGAAGTGGTGTTCATTGTTAGAAAAACCAACATATAAACAGTGTAACGTAACTCTAACAGTTAAACACATTAGAAGTCCGTGTAACTATTAAAAGATAGTGTAACGTACCCCTAACAGTTAAACATGTTGACGTACAAGACGTGATAACTTAAAGATACCTCACAATATGAAACAACTTTTAACAGAGACTAGTCACTCTTATAAGCACTTTTTCACACATGGCTGCTATACAATACAATTTAACAGAGACTAGTCACTCTTATAAGCACTTTTTCACACATGGCTGCTATACAATACAATTTAACAGAGACTAGTCACTCTTATAAGCACTTTTTCACACATGGCTGCTATACAATACAATTTAACAGAGACTAGTCACTCTTATAAGCACTTTTTCACACATGGCTGCTATACAATACAATTTAACAGAGACTAGTCACTCTTATAAGCACTTTTTCACACATGGCTGCTATACAATACAATTTAACAGAGACTAGTCACTCTTATAAGCACTTTTTCACACATGGCTGCTATACAATACAATTTAACAGAGACTAGTCACTCTTATAAGCACTTTTTCACACATGGCTGCTATACAATACAATTTAACAGAGACTAGTCACTCTTATAAGCACTTTTTCACACATGGCTGCTATACAATACAATTTAACAGAGACTAGTCACTCTTATAAGCACTTTTTCACACATGGCTGCTATACAATACAATTTAACAGAGACTAGTCACTCTTATAAGCACTTTTTCACACATGGCTGCTATACAATACAATTTAACAGAGACTAGTCACTCTTATAAGCACTTTTTCACACATGGCTGCTATACAATACAATTTAACAGAGACTAGTCACTCTTATAAGCACTTTTTCACACATGGCTGCTATACAATACAATTTAACAGAGACTAGTCACTCTTATAAGCACTTTTTCACACATGGCTGCTATACAATACAATTTAACAGAGACTAGTCACTCTTATAAGCACTTTTTCACACATGGCTGCTATACAATACAATTTAACAGAGACTAGTCACTCTTATAAGCACTTTTTCACACATGGCTGCTATACAATACAATTTAACAGAGACTAGTCACTCTTATAAGCACTTTTTCACACATGGCTGCTATACAATACAATTTAACAGAGACTAGTCACTCTTATAAGCACTTTTTCACACATGGCTGCTATACAATACAATTTAACAGAGACTAGTCACTCTTATAAGCACTTTTTCACACATGGCTGCTATACAATACAATTTAACAGAGACTAGTCACTCTTATAAGCACTTTTTCACACATGGCTGCTATACAATACAATTTAACAGAGACTAGTCACTCTTATAAGCACTTTTTCACACATGGCTGCTATACAATACAATTTAACAGAGACTAGTCACTCTTATAAGCACTTTTTCACACATGGCTGCTATACAATACAATTTAACAGAGACTAGTCACTCTTATAAGCACTTTTTCACACATGGCTGCTATACAATACAATTTAACAGAGACTAGTCACTCTTATAAGCACTTTTTCACACATGGCTGCTATACAATACAATTTAACAGAGAATAGTCACTCTTATAAGCACTTTTTCACACATGGCTGCTATACAATACAATTTAACAGAGAATAGTCACTCTTATAAGCACTTTTTCACACATGGCTGCTATACAATACAATTTAACAGAGAATAGTCACTCTTATAAGCACTTTTTCACACATGGCTGCTATACAATACAATTTAACAGAGAATAGTCACTCTTATAAGCACTTTTTCACACATGGCTGCTATACAATACAATTTAACAGAGAATAGTCACTCTTATAAGCACTTTTTCACACATGGCTGCTATACAATACAATTTAACAGAGACTAGTCACTCTTATAGGCACTTTTTCACAAATGGCTTCTATACAATACAATTTAACAGAGACTAGTCACTCTTATAGGCACTTTTTCACACATGGCTGCTATACAATACAATTTAACAGAGACTAGTCACTCTTATAGGCACTTTTTCACACATGGCTGCTATACAATACAATTTAACAGAGACTAGTCACTCTTATAGGCACTTTTTCACACATGGCTGCTATACAATACAATTTAACAGAGACTAGTCACTCTTATAGGCACTTTTTCACACATGGCTGCTATACAATACAATTTAACAGAGACTAGTCACTCTTATAGGCACTTTTTCACACATGGCTGCTATACAATACAATTTAACAGAGACTAGTCACTCTTATAGGCACTTTTTCACACATGGCTGCTATACAATACAATTTAACAGAGACTAGTCACTCTTATAGGCACTTTTTCACACATGGCTGCTATACAATACAATTTAACAGAGACTAGTCACTCTTATAGGCACTTTTTCACACATGGCTGCTATACAATACAATTTAACAGAGACTAGTCACTCTTATAGGCACTTTTTCACACATGGCTGCTATACAATACAATTTAACAGAGACTAGTCACTCTTATAGGCACTTTTTCACACATGGCTGCTATACAATACAATTTAACAGAGACTAGTCACTCTTATAGGCACTTTTTCACACATGGCTGCTATACAATACAATTTAACAGAGACTAGTCACTCTTATAGGCACTTTTTCACACATGGCTGCTATACAATACAATTTAACAGAGACTAGTCACTCTTATAGGCACTTTTTCACACATGGCTGCTATACAATACAATTTAACAGAGACTAGTCACTCTTATAGGCACTTTTTCACACATGGCTGCTATACAATACAATTTAACAGAGACTAGTCACTCTTATAGGCACTTTTTCACACATGGCTGCTATACAATACAATTTAACAGAGACTAGTCACTCTTATAGGCACTTTTTCACACATGGCTGCTATACAATACAATTTAACAGAGACTAGTCACTCTTATAGGCACTTTTTCACACATGGCTGCTATACAATACAATTTAACAGAGACTAGTCACTCTTATAAGCACTTTTTCACACATGGCTGCTATACAATACAATTTAACAGCGACTAGTCACTCTTATAAGCACTTTTTCACACATGGCTGCTATACAATACAATTTAACAGAGACTAGTCACTCTTATAAGCACTTTTTCACACATGGCTGCTATACAATACAATTTAACAGAGACTAGTCACTCTTATAAGCACTTTTTCACACATGGCTGCTATACAATACAATTTAACAGAGACTAGTCACTCTTATAAGCACTTTTTCACACATGGCTGCTATACAATACAATTTAACAGAGACTAGTCACTCTTATAAGCACTTTTTCACACATGGCTGCTATACAATACAATTTAACAGAGACTAGTCACTCTTATAAGCACTTTTTCACACATGGCTGCTATACAATACAATTTAACAGAGACTAGTCACTCTTATAAGCACTTTTTCACACATGGCTGCTATACAATACAATTTAACAGAGACTAGTCACTCTTATAAGCACTTTTTCACACATGGCTGCTATACAATACAATTTAACAGAGACTAGTCACTCTTATAAGCACTTTTTCACACATGGCTGCTATACAATACAATTTAACAGAGACTAGTCACTCTTATAAGCACTTTTTCACACATGGCTGCTATACAATACAATTTAACAGAGACTAGTCACTCTTATAAGCACTTTTTCACACATGGCTGCTATACAATACAATTTAACAGAGACTAGTCACTCTTATAAGCACTTTTTCACACATGGCTGCTATACAATACAATTTAACAGAGACTAGTCACTCTTATAAGCACTTTTTCACACATGGCTGCTATACAATACAATTTAACAGAGACTAGTCACTCTTATAAGCACTTTTTCACACATGGCTGCTATACAATACAATTTAACAGAGACTAGTCACTCTTATAAGCACTTTTTCACACATGGCTGCTATACAATACAATTTAACAGAGACTAGTCACTCTTATAAGCACTTTTTCACACATGGCTGCTATACAATACAATTTAACAGAGACTAGTCACTCTTATAAGCACTTTTTCACACATGGCTGCTATACAATACAATTTAACAGAGACTAGTCACTCTTATAAGCACTTTTTCACACATGGCTGCTATACAATACAATTTAACAGAGACTAGTCACTCTTATAAGCACTTTTTCACACATGGCTGCTATACAATACAATTTAACAGAGACTAGTCACTCTTATAGGCACTTTTTCACACATGGCTGCTATACAATACAATTTAACAGAGACTAGTCACTCTTATAAGCACTTTTTCACACATGGCTGCTATACAATACAATTTAACAGAGACTAGTCACTCTTATAGGCACTTTTTCACACATGGCTGCTATACAATACAATTTAACAGAGACTAGTCACTCTTATAGGCACTTTTTCACACATGGCTGCTATAAAATACAATTTAACAGAGACTAGTCACTCTTATAGGCACTTTTTCACACATGGCTGCTATAAAATACAATTTAACAGAGACTAGTCACTCTTATAGGCACTTTTTCACACATGGCTGCTATAAAATACAATTTAACAGAGACTAGTCACTCTTATAGGCACTTTTTCACACATGGCTGCTATAAAATACAATTTAACAGAGACTAGTCACTCTTATAGGCACTTTTTCACACATGGCTGCTATAAAATACAATTTAACAGAGACTAGTCACTCTTATAGGCACTTTTTCACACATGGCTGCTATACAATACAATTTAACAGAGACTAGTCACTCTTATAGGCACTTTTTCACACATGGCTGCTATACAATACAATTTAACAGAGACTAGTCACTCTTATAGGCACTTTTTCACACATGGCTGCTATACAATACAATTTAACAGAGACTAGTCACTCTTATAGGCACTTTTTCACACATGGCTGCTATACAATACAATTTAACAGAGACTAGTCACTCTTAAAGGCACTTTTTCACACATGGCTGCTATACAATACAATTTAACAGAGACTAGTCACTCTTATAAGCACTTTTTCACACATGGCTGCTATACAATACAATTTAACAGAGACTAGTCACTCTTATAAGCACTTTTTCACACATGGCTGCTATACAATACAATTTAACAGAGACTAGTCACTCTTATAAGCACTTTTTCACACATGGCTGCTATACAATACAATTTAACAGAGACTAGTCACTCTTATAAGCACTTTTTCACACATGGCTGCTATACAATACAATTTAACAGAGACTAGTCACTCTTATAAGCACTTTTTCACACATGGCTGCTATACAATACAATTTAACAGAGACTAGTCACTCTTATAAGCACTTTTTCACACATGGCTGCTATACAATACAATTTAACAGAGACTAGTCACTCTTATAAGCACTTTTTCACACATGGCTGCTATACAATACAATTTAACAGAGACTAGTCACTCTTATAAGCACTTTTTCACACATGGCTGCTATACAATACAATTTAACAGAGACTAGTCACTCTTATAAGCACTTTTTCACACATGGCTGCTATACAATACAATTTAACAGAGACTAGTCACTCTTATAAGCACTTTTTCACACATGGCTGCTATACAATACAATTTAACAGAGACTAGTCACTCTTATAAGCACTTTTTCACACATGGCTGCTATACAATACAATTTAACAGAGACTAGTCACTCTTATAAGCACTTTTTCACACATGGCTGCTATACAATACAATTTAACAGAGACTAGTCACTCTTATAAGCACTTTTTCACACATGGCTGCTATACAATACAATTTAACAGAGACTAGTCACTCTTATAAGCACTTTTTCACACATGGCTGCTATACAATACAATTTAACAGAGACTAGTCACTCTTATAAGCACTTTTTCACACATGGCTGCTATACAATACAATTTAACAGAGACTAGTCACTCTTATAAGCACTTTTTCACACATGGCTGCTATACAATACAATTTAACAGAGACTAGTCACTCTTATAAGCACTTTTTCACACATGGCTGCTATACAATACAATTTAACAGAGACTAGTCACTCTTATAAGCACTTTTTCACACATGGCTGCTATACAATACAATTTAACAGAGACTAGTCACTCTTATAAGCACTTTTTCACACATGGCTGCTATACAATACAATTTAACAGAGACTAGTCACTCTTATAAGCACTTTTTCACACATGGCTGCTATACAATACAATTTAACAGAGACTAGTCACTCTTATAAGCACTTTTTCACACATGGCTGCTATACAATACAATTTAACAGAGACTAGTCACTCTTATAAGCACTTTTTCACACATGGCTGCTATACAATACAATTTAACAGAGACTAGTCACTCTTATAAGCACTTTTTCACACATGGCTGCTATACAATACAATTTAACAGAGACTAGTCACTCTTATAAGCACTTTTTCACACATGGCTGCTATACAATACAATTTAACAGAGACTAGTCACTCTTATAAGCACTTTTTCACACATGGCTGCTATACAATACAATTTAACAGAGACTAGTCACTCTTATAAGCACTTTTTCACACATGGCTGCTATACAATACAATTTAACAGAGACTAGTCACTCTTATAAGCACTTTTTCACACATGGCTGCTATACAATACAATTTAACAGAGACTAGTCACTCTTATAAGCACTTTTTCACACATGGCTGCTATACAATACAATTTAACAGAGACTAGTCACTCTTATAAGCACTTTTTCACACATGGCTGCTATACAATACAATTTAACAGAGACTAGTCACTCTTATAAGCACTTTTTCACACATGGCTGCTATACAATACAATTTAACAGAGACTAGTCACTCTTATAGGCACTTTTTCACACATGGCTGCTATACAATACAATTTAACAGAGACTAGTCACTCTTATAGGCACTTTTTCACACATGGCTGCTATAAAATACAATTTAACAGAGACTAGTCACTCTTATGAGCACTTTTTCACACATGGCTGCTATAAAATACAATTTAACAGAGACTAGTCACTCTTATAGGCACTTTTTCACACATGGCTGCTATACAATACAATTTAACAGAGACTAGTCACTCTTATAGGCACTTTTTCACACATGGCTGCTATACAATACAATTTAACAGAGACTAGTCACTCTTATAGGCACTTTTTCACACATGGCTGCTATACAATACAATTTAACAGAGACTAGTCACTCTTATAGGCACTTTTTCACACATGGCTGCTATACAATACAATTTAACAGAGACTAGTCACTCTTATAGGCACTTTTTCACACATGGCTGCTATACAATACAATTTAACAGAGACTAGTCACTCTTATAGGCACTTTTTCACACATGGCTGCTATACAATACAATTTAACAGAGACTAGTCACTCTTATAGGCACTTTTTCACACATGGCTGCTATACAATACAATTTAACAGAGACTAGTCACTCTTATAGGCACTTTTTCACACATGGCTGCTATACAATACAATTTAACAGAGACTAGTCACTCTTATAGGCACTTTTTCACACATGGCTGCTATACAATACAATTTAACAGAGACTAGTCACTCTTATAGGCACTTTTTCACACATGGCTGCTATACAATACAATTTAACAGAGACTAGTCACTCTTATAGGCACTTTTTCACACATGGCTGCTATACAATACAATTTAACAGAGACTAGTCACTCTTAAAGGCACTTTTTCACACATGGCTGCTATACAATACAATTTAACAGAGACTAGTCACTCTTAAAGGCACTTTTTCACACATGGCTGCTATACAATACAATTTAACAGAGACTAGTCACTCTTATAAGCACTTTTTCACACATGGCTGCTATACAATACAATTTAACAGAGACTAGTCACTCTTATAAGCACTTTTTCACACATGGCTGCTATACAATACAATTTAACAGAGACTAGTCACTCTTATAAGCACTTTTTCACACATGGCTGCTATACAATACAATTTAACAGAGACTAGTCACTCTTATAAGCACTTTTTCACACATGGCTGCTATACAATACAATTTAACAGAGACTAGTCACTCTTATAAGCACTTTTTCACACATGGCTGCTATACAATACAATTTAACAGAGACTAGTCACTCTTATAGGCACTTTTTCACACATGGCTGCTATACAATACAATTTAACAGAGACTAGTCACTCTTATAGGCACTTTTTCACACATGGCTGCTATAAAATACAATTTAACAGAGACTAGTCACTCTTATAGGCACTTTTTCACACATGGCTGCTATAAAATACAATTTAACAGAGACTAGTCACTCTTATAGGCACTTTTTCACACATGGCTGCTATACAATACAATTTAACAGAGACTAGTCACTCTTATAGGCACTTTTTCACACATGGCTGCTATACAATACAATTTAACAGAGACTAGTCACTCTTAAAGGCACTTTTTCACACATGGCTGCTATACAATACAATTTAACAGAGACTAGTCACTCTTATAAGCACTTTTTCACACATGGCTGCTATACAATACAATTTAACAGCGACTAGTCACTCTTATAAGCACTTTTTCACACATTGCTGCTATACAATACAATTTAACAGAGACTAGTCACTCTTATAAGCACTTTTTCACACATGGCTGCTATACAATACAATTTAACAGAGACTAGTCACTCTTATAAGCACTTTTTCACACATGGCTGCTATACAATACAATTTAACAGAGACTAGTCACTCTTATAAGCACTTTTTCACACATGGCTGCTATACAATACTATTTAACAGAGACTAGTCACTCTTATAAGCACTTTTTCACACATGGCTGCTATACAATACAATTTAACAGAGACTAGTCACTCTTATAAGCACTTTTTCACACATGGCTGCTATACAATACAATTTAACAGAGACTAGTCACTCTTATAAGCACTTTTTCACACATGGCTGCTATACAATACAATTTAACAGAGACTAGTCACTCTTATAAGCACTTTTTCACACATGGCTGCTATACAATACAATTTAACAGAGACTAGTCACTCTTATAAGCACTTTTTCACACATGGCTGCTATACAATACAATTTAACAGAGACTAGTCACTCTTATAAGCACTTTTTCACACATGGCTGCTATACAATACAATTTAACAGAGACTAGTCACTCTTATAAGCACTTTTTCACACATGGCTGCTATACAATACAATTTAACAGAGACTAGTCACTCTTATAAGCACTTTTTCACACATGGCTGCTATACAATACAATTTAACAGAGACTAGTCACTCTTATAAGCACTTTTTCACACATGGCTGCTATACAATACAATTTAACAGAGACTAGTCACTCTTATAAGCACTTTTTCACACATGGCTGCTATACAATACAATTTAACAGAGACTAGTCACTCTTATAAGCACTTTTTCACACATGGCTGCTATACAATACAATTTAACAGAGACTAGTCACTCTTATAAGCACTTTTTCACACATGGCTGCTATACAATACAATTTAACAGAGACTAGTCACTCTTATAAGCACTTTTTCACACATGGCTGCTATACAATACAATTTAACAGAGACTAGTCACTCTTATAAGCACTTTTTCACACATGGCTGCTATACAATACAATTTAACAGAGACTAGTCACTCTTATAAGCACTTTTTCACACATGGCTGCTATACAATACAATTTAACAGAGACTAGTCACTCTTATAAGCACTTTTTCACACATGGCTGCTATACAATACAATTTAACAGAGACTAGTCACTCTTATAAGCACTTTTTCACACATGGCTGCTATACAATACAATTTAACAGAGACTAGTCACTCTTATAAGCACTTTTTCACACATGGCTGCTATACAATACAATTTAACAGAGACTAGTCACTCTTATAAGCACTTTTTCACACATGGCTGCTATACAATACAATTTAACAGAGACTAGTCACTCTTATAAGCACTTTTTCACACATGGCTGCTATACAATACAATTTAACAGAGACTAGTCACTCTTATAAGCACTTTTTCACACATGGCTGCTATACAATACAATTTAACAGAGACTAGTCACTCTTATAAGCACTTTTTCACACATGGCTGCTATACAATACAATTTAACAGAGACTAGTCACTCTTATAAGCACTTTTTCACACATGGCTGCTATACAATACAATTTAACAGAGACTAGTCACTCTTATAAGCACTTTTTCACACATGGCTGCTATACAATACAATTTAACAGAGACTAGTCACTCTTATAAGCACTTTTTCACACATGGCTGCTATACAATACAATTTAACAGAGACTAGTCACTCTTATAAGCACTTTTTCACACATGGCTGCTATACAATACAATTTAACAGAGACTAGTCACTCTTATAAGCACTTTTTCACACATGGCTGCTATACAATACAATTTAACAGAGACTAGTCACTCTTATAAGCACTTTTTCACACATGGCTGCTATACAATACAATTTAACAGAGACTAGTCACTCTTATAAGCACTTTTTCACACATGGCTGCTATACAATACAATTTAACAGAGACTAGTCACTCTTATAAGCACTTTTTCACACATGGCTGCTATACAATACAATTTAACAGAGACTAGTCACTCTTATAAGCACTTTTTCACACATGGCTGCTATACAATACAATTTAACAGAGACTAGTCACTCTTATAAGCACTTTTTCACACATGGCTGCTATACAATACAATTTAACAGAGACTAGTCACTCTTATAAGCACTTTTTCACACATGGCTGCTATACAATACAATTTAACAGAGACTAGTCACTCTTATAGGCACTTTTTCACACATGGCTGCTATAAAATACAATTTAACAGAGACTAGTCACTCTTATAGGCACTTTTTCACACATGGCTGCTATACAATACAATTTAACAGAGACTAGTCACTCTTATAGGCACTTTTTCACACATGGCTGCTATACAATACAATTTAACAGAGACTAGTCACTCTTATAGGCACTTTTTCACACATGGCTGCTATAAAATACAATTTAACAGAGACTAGTCACTCTTATAGGCACTTTTTCACACATGGCTGCTATAAAATACAATTTAACAGAGACTAGTCACTCTTATAGGCACTTTTTCACACATGGCTGCTATAAAATACAATTTAACAGAGACTAGTCACTCTTATAGGCACTTTTTCACACATGGCTGCTATACAATACAATTTAACAGAGACTAGTCACTCTTATAGGCACTTTTTCACACATGGCTGCTATACAATACAATTTAACAGAGACTAGTCACTCTTATAAGCACTTTTTCACACATGGCTGCTATACAATACAATTTAACAGAGACTAGTCACTCTTATAAGCACTTTTTCACACATGGCTGCTATACAATACAATTTAACAGAGACTAGTCACTCTTATAAGCACTTTTTCACACATGGCTGCTATACAATACAATTTAACAGAGACTAGTCACTCTTATAAGCACTTTTTCACACATGGCTGCTATACAATACAATTTAACAGAGACTAGTCACTCTTATAAGCACTTTTTCACACATGGCTGCTATACAATACAATTTAACAGAGACTAGTCACTCTTATAAGCACTTTTTCACACATGGCTGCTATACAATACAATTTAACAGAGACTAGTCACTCTTATAAGCACTTTTTCACACATGGCTGCTATACAATACAATTTAACAGAGACTAGTCACTCTTATAAGCACTTTTTCACACATGGCTGCTATACAATACAATTTAACAGAGACTAGTCACTCTTATAAGCACTTTTTCACACATGGCTGCTATACAATACAATTTAACAGAGACTAGTCACTCTTATAAGCACTTTTTCACACATGGCTGCTATACAATACAATTTAACAGAGACTAGTCACTCTTATAAGCACTTTTTCACACATGGCTGCTATACAATACAATTTAACAGAGACTAGTCACTCTTATAAGCACTTTTTCACACATGGCTGCTATACAATACAATTTAACAGAGACTAGTCACTCTTATAAGCACTTTTTCACACATGGCTGCTATACAATACAATTTAACAGCGACTAGTCACTCTTATAAGCACTTTTTCACACATGGCTGCTATACAATACAATTTAACAGAGACTAGTCACTCTTATAAGCACTTTTTCACACATGGCTGCTATACAATACAATTTAATTTTATATTCTTAAATTACTTTGATGCGTAATTTCATTGGAATTAATTATAAATTTCATTTCATTTTTTTATACTAATGCCTTACGATAAGAAATTTGAGTTGGCCTCCCAGTGGTCCCTCCGCTGGATTCTCTTGTGAAAGACGTGGGATCGAGACTAGCCTGTGGCATACTGACTATTTTCAGCGATGCGATCGCAGTCGAAATTTTCTGCACAAAATGGGTGTCTAGGTGGCAACCTATAGACATCCCCACGGTAATGGCCTAGACACAATTGTGCCGTAAAAAAAGTGTTGATTATAAGAAAAAGTGTTGATTTTTCTATAAAATAGGCAGCACGTCTTAATTTAAGAACAGTTAAATTTATAAGAAATATTTAAATAATAACAATTTGCCGAGATATTTTATTTGATACGTTTAATATACTTTTTTCGAATGACGATCATAACTTGTGGACCAATTTGAAATACAAAGCTATGCAACTGATCTCAGTTTTGACGTGGCCCAGGTTGTAGAAGGTTCCCATTTCTTTGGTTAGGCAGTATAATTAGTTTTAGCATAAATATGCTTTAGCGATGACTAAACTGCAGAAAACCGTTAATAAAAGTGTCCGTTGGGGTTCGCGCATGCGTTGTAGCCATGTACGAAAAAGAAGACTGTATGTTGGACCTAAAGCATATTTATGTTCCTGAATTTAAGCAGAAGGCTCTAAATGAAATTAATTATTTATCTACACTTAATGCCCCTGAAATTCATTGAAAACATTTGGGTCGCGTTTGTAAATAATTAAAATTTAATTTTGATATATATATATATATATATATATATATATATATATATATATATATATATATATATTTATTTTTCTTTATTAGGAGATACAATCCACTTCAAACTTAATAATACACTGTATAAGATACATACATAGTCAACTTACAATTGGGCGTATCCTTCACCCTCGTTACGTGGGCTTGAAAACATCAAGCCCAGTTGCTGTGAGACCTTAGTTCAAATACGTACACATCAGTTTCATCAGTACCTTATTTAAAACTAATAAGAAATAAAAACAAAAAAAAATACATAACTATATAACAACTAACAAAAAACAACTATAAAGCAAAAAATACAATAATAAGAAAAAGTTACAGACTTAAATACCCTTATACTTCACCCACTAGACCAGAGCTACTATACTCGTGGAGGTTATCATAGTGCAGCCAAACATAGTCCACGCTCAAACATACACCAAATTAAAAAAGAGAAAACAAAAATAAAAATAAAATAAAAAAAATAAATAAAAAAACAGATATACACTAAATGAATAATAATGAAACAAAATAAAAACCCCAGGCGATCCTCAATGGCCCGCCCCG
Source organism: Gonocerus acuteangulatus (assembly GCA_946811695.1). Classification (NCBI taxonomy): domain Eukaryota; kingdom Metazoa; phylum Arthropoda; class Insecta; order Hemiptera; family Coreidae; genus Gonocerus; species Gonocerus acuteangulatus. The sequence goes on along the minus strand of OX328126.1, from coordinate 68,790,573 downwards.
GCGAGGAGTGTCCTCCATCGACTGAAGATGATGCAGGAGCCCTTTAATACTCGCAAGGTAATGCTTCTTAGCACACCCATCGGGACACTAAGCTGCCTTAAACTGTTACCTCCACGTCGGTCACAGGCACGCCAAACATTCGGCCCACTGCTAAACGGACACCAAGTCTCCCATACTTGCGACACTTCGCCCGGTGCAGAGAATTCAGATCAGAGGTGTTCCCATTAACAATCTGTGCATCCACAATAGTCACTTTACCCCCTTTTGCCACTATTATATCAGGCTTCCATCGCCGGCCATCAGCTCTCAGGACTGTTTCAATGTGAACTTCGTACCCCCTTCCGGCTAAGGCTTCCGCCAGTACATCCACCACAGTATCGTGCCTCAAACAACGACCTCCCCGCGAGACGTAGCACTGCTGAACAGCATGAGTGCCGGTCTCATCCTCAAGGCAACCCGCCCTGCAAGTAAGAATCCGGCCCTCACGCCGGCCTCTTGTCGTTCTCACGGTGGTCGGAAGGGCATTTATGTGAGTACGAACATACTGGATGGAGTCCCACCCAGAAGTGGTTCCAGCTCCATCATTGAGCCAATGTGTCGAGGTCTTACTAGCGGAAGATTCTTTCAACCCTGCTCCGTCGTTGGACGAAAAGAGCCTCTCTGCCCACCAGCGCTTTCTAATTTCAGGGCACCAAGCGTCTTCATTAACTAAGCCCTGCCTGGCCAGGGCCTCCCTCGCTTTCCGCAGCCTTTTGGTCATGTCCTCCGAACCATAAGCCGCCCTAGCCGCGGCTAGACCAGACCGCTCCATCCTAGACAGACGGCCTATCGTCAGAGCCGGAACCAGGACGCCCATGCATGGAACACCCAAGCCTCCGTCCGCGCACGAAGCATGGAAATATCCAACAGGTATATCCTTTGGCAATCTTAGCCACCTCCTCACCGCTGCTCTAACCTTTATATCCAACTTCCTTAATGCTTCGCGGGAGGAGCCACCAAGTACCAGCTTGTGCACATAACGTGGAAGAAGGTGATACCTTAGGGCGGTCAACCTCTGCTGCGGCTTGAGGGGTGCATTCCAAATTCTTAAAAGGGCCCTTCTAATTTCCTCATCAGGCCTCTCGGTTCCATGGTTCCTATAGGTGACTCCGAGGTACTTAACGGAGTCATGGTACTGCATTTGCCTCACCGGGGCTCCACCAACGGTAAACAGTGCGTCTTCAACTACCTTGACCCTGGTCACACGCCCAGCCGGTACCAACGAAAGGGCACAGCACTTACCAGGACTAAGCTCCATCCCCAGTTTGGCGATGGCTGCCCCAATCGCTGCAAGTGCACCCCGCATGCCAGCCACCGAGGACGCTACCAGGACCAAGTCATCGGCAAAGGCTAGATAGTTAATCCTCACTCCGTCCAGAGTATATCCCACCTGGCTTGGAACCGCCTGGAGGACCCAATCCATCGCAAGGTTGAAGAGGCACGGAGACAAAGGATCCCCCTGCCTAATCCCCTCCCGCTTACAACTGGGTCCGTCCACCTCCGACCATCGGTAATCCGGGTAAACCCTTCACCGTACACCCCCATCACGTATTCAACGATTCCTGATGGTAGGCCTTTGCGGATCATGGCGGCTCGTAGAGCTGAGTGACTAATACTATCGAAAGCCTTAGCAATGTCCAGGAAGGCCAAGTGCACCTCACGGCGACAACGACGAGCCTCCCTGAGCACCGTATCCAGGACTACACTGTTTTCCGCAGTTCCGTCGGCTGCTATGAACGCCCTCTGGCCTGTCTCCTGGAGATCCAAAGCTCTCAGACGCGCAGCCAAAATCTTGTGAATTTGTCTGAGAGCTACAGACGCCACGGTTATAGGTCTGTAATCGCCAGGCGTCTCTGGAAGCTTAACCTTGGGGATAAAGACAGTCCTTGCACCGATCATTTGAGGAATAAATCTGCCCCCTAATAAATACAGGTTATAAAAAACCGCACGTGCCTTAGGTGGGACGGACTCCCAATCAGACGCTCGTAGTCCATCAGGACCTGGTGCAGAGGATCTGTCTATCTTATTACCCTGGATCTCCTCTACTTCGACAGGCGTCCATAGAGTGGTGATCTCCATAGCTCCCGGTGGCAATCCTTCCTGACGAAATGGCCGATATATATATATATATATATATATATATATATATATATATATATATATATAGCTGTGTGTTAGTGTGTATGTATGACTCTTTATATTAAATGCCAATTATTTTTTTTCTTACATTTTCATACATAAATCAATGTTTTACTCGTTAAAAATAAGGATAGTTTATTTATTGATTTATGAATTTTAGCAATTATATCCATTAAGTCATCATATTGGAGTCTTAGAAAAATGAAATAATAACTTAAAGAGCGAATGATCTCAGTTATGTCACTCGAATATCAAATAAATGAATAAAATAGATAAATATGAACTAGATAATCTGTGATTGTTTGTGTTTAGTTTCCGGATAAACCGAATCGAGTCTCCAATAGCCATTTTCGACGGGGATTGTGGCGAGAGCTTGACCCTGTACGACGCCTCCTGGCCTGACGATTCGAGGATCATCAAGACATTCTGCGATACATTCTCCAGGCCGATGGAGAAGCACGACTTCGTGTCCACGGGGAGTGCGCTCTTCGTCAGGTTCGAGAGCAAGACTGGGAGCTATTCAGGGTAAGTATCAACCATAATATGAGTTATACAATTTATTAGCATAAATATGCTTTAGCGATGACTGAACTCAATAACAAAACGTTTTAAAAAAGTGGCATGCGCGGTGGCCCTGTACGAAAAAGAAGACTGAATGTTATACAGTACATTACATAGGATTGTCGGGTGGACCTAAAGCACATTTCCTGAATTTGAGCAGAATCCTCTAAACGAAAGTAAGTTTTTTTTTCAAACTACCACGTGTTACAGTCCCTCAAGCAGGAGCTGAAGAACAATCCATTTTCCTCAGCTTGAAAAATCGCCCACACTAACCAGTAAAAAAACGAAAAAAACAGTTTTTTGGAGTCAAATGAATAGTTGCTTTTCAGCTACGAAAAGAACTAGATTTTCGAAAAAAATCTGTAATTTGACGTTTCGGCATGCTTCTTAGTAGCCTTCTTCAGTTAAAAATAAATATACAAAATTAACAAAGAGCATAACCAAACATTAAACCGTACAGCAAAGTAGGTATCACATTTTACGTACATATTGAGTTTTAAAATACATGATGCAATTATTTTAGAGCAAATAAACAGTATTTATACAAATAATATATTTAAAAGTAAACAACTAACAGAAAAGCCAAGTAAAATGAGATAGATACACATAAAAAGAGACATAATATAAATTACTGTTTAATTGTTCAAAAAGTATTGTTTTTTCCTGATTGAAATTCTATCATGTATTTTCCCCATCTTATATTTTAGTCCAAGAGACCGCATGTTTCATGAAGTGTTTTATGCACCATGAAATTTTGCTATTTGTTGAAATTGAAATTCGATGTTTTAATTACAATTTATACGAGTGATTTATGGGTAACAAAATGCTAGGAGGGGAGTTTCCGACCCGGGATTCGCCCATGAAATCGGACATTGAATTTTTGATTGAGATGATGGTGCTATTCAATTTAACGTGAAACTGTGAAAGAACTAAAGGCGAAGCGTTGTATACCTACATCTTTCTGACTCAGAAAATAAAATTTAAAAAAAAAAGTCATTATTGCAGATTCGCCCTTTGGGTCATTCCATATCAAGTGATCCACAGTTTTTTCCCTTACATTTTTTGATATTTTTTAAATTTGGCTCATCAATAGTACCCCATACGACAAGTAAAAATCCAAATTTTTAGAAATTTATCTTTATTAGTTTTCGAGTTATGAAAGTTTAAGTTTTTTGAAAAAGCACATTTTAGGACAGACTCTTGATCATAAAATAGCTCTATTACAATGGAACAGCAACATTGCAATCCCAACTTCTAACATACTCAGTAATTTGTTGCTAATTTGTTACACTATTTTCAAATTTGTTGCTCCGGCCGTTTCCGGGAAAACGTAGCTGTGCTAGCGTAATATTACGCCAGCACATATTATAATTATTATTAAAAATAATAATTTTGAGGTTAATGTATAGTTGGGGTTCCTTAATGGCCGCCTCCTGGACCCAGTATTAGGTACCTGAATTAATAAATTCAAAATAAATGTGTATTTTATTTATTTACTGTTTTAGAATTTACAATATCTTTCTTTTGGCAAGATATACATACTTACATTCAATCATTTTTACGTTTACTCCCAACTAGTCTTATAGTAAATTTACTCAGCTTTCGATTGGTTTCACTCCCTTTCTAGTAGTACCACCTGGGACGAGGATACAACGATTATTTTTCTAAAAACCACGTTTGTCTCGAAAAAACAATAAAACGACGATTTCTCCCTTCTAGGTGAGAATTCGGGAAATCGTTATAGAACATTTTTTGTTCCCCCAAGGGTCCTCTATCACCCCTCACAATATGACTAGACATTTACGGGACACCCTGTATATATATATATATATATATATATATATATATATATATATATATATATATAAATATAAATTTGAACCACCATTATTTTCGATCTCTAGGGGATCTGAAACGCAAAATTTTCTAGTCGGCACATCATCACATCACCTGTGTGACTAGGTGTCGTCAGTGTGTTTTGCAAGGAAGCCTTTTGTAAAAACGTTCATAATTTTCGATGTATTTGTTCTGTAATGAACTTTTATGCAAGAATTAATATCAAGAATAATTTTCATTTAATTTTGATGATATCACAAAAAAAACACAAATTACTTTTATTTATTTGCTGTTTTTTTTTATTCTAGAATTTCAATTACATTATGAAATTGAGAGATGATCTCCGTTTTGAGTATTCCTTTGGAAATTTGATTAAATAAAACAACTTTTGTGTCATTCGGCAGTCTGCAGGATTTATTTTCGAAGAGTAGTGATTTTCGAAACGTTGTCACTAACCAGAAGTTTATATTATTATTGTTTGAATTGATACTACGGTTTGAATGAGATAATTGTGGACATTTAATGTACATTAGCCTTTAACAACATTTATGGGCCTTTATTTCTTTTTTTATTTATTTAATTTATAGAGTTCTGCAACAGAGCGAAAAACTCTTTAAATGTCAGTCGTCAACTTCAAATGTGAAAAATATATATATATATATATATATATATATATATATATATATATATATATATATATATATATATATAAACATGAAGAAATAAACTTGAAAAAGAAAGAAGAAAAAAATAATCAAAACAGACAAAATTTAGTAAATTAAATTTTTTTGTATAATAAAGAGTTTTTTAAATGTTTGAGTAATGCATTGATGTGTGGGCTACCTTCTGTCAGTATGTCGTGTAAGTCGTAAGGTATGGTCGGGTTATTGCAGTTGGTAAGTTGGGTTGTCTGCAGTTGGTAAGTATATGTTTAACGCTCAGAGTCTCGTTACAATATCTACAAGTTGGTCTGTCCTTTCTGTCTAGTAGGTATGAGTGGGTAAGTAAGGTGTGTCCAATACGAAGCCTGGATAGGATGACTTCTTCCCGGCGGGAGAACTGTTCATTTGTCCAGGCTTTCGTTGTATTTTTGTATATGGGCCTTTAAGAACATTAAAAAAGAGTATTTTATAAAGGGAGCCTGCTAGAGGTGTAGTTACCAGGTATGTAAACATAACATCACGTGGACAAGCTAAGAGAGTTAAGAATGAGGGAGGAAGCGGTGAATTTCCTGTAGCTACTAGGTACTGTCAGATTCCTGTGAAGGCTGATTCTTATAATCTCCCGTTCTCCGGTATGCCATTGCGTCCGTGTTCTAATTTTTCTCAAAATATCAAAACATAATATTAACCTTTAAGTAGAGATGTGGGGAGTTTTCAGCACCCCATGACTTAATTATCACTATATTTTGAATTTAAAAATTTACAATCCATTTCATCGCTTTGGTACCTTCATAAATAGTAGTTCTGTTCACAATGAGGTTGCATTCGCATAAAAAAAAAAACATTATTTGTTTATTTTCTGGGCCTTTTACTGGCTTAGGGTGTTCACAACACCCTACTTACGTAACAAAAATTTAAAATATAATGTCTTCTTTCGACCGCCGTTTGACATTTTATAAGAAGAGAATCAAGAAATAATGAAGAGGCGTTTTAAGTAAATGTGTGAAAATGATGGAGAAGATGAGTGTATTGATTCGGACGAAGAGGAAAGAGATAGGTATTTTTGAAAAATCGACTATATATTTGTCAAATACCACTCACTCACTTACTGACCTATCATCCCCTAGCCCAAACCACACGACAGAAATTTTTGAAATTTTGCATGGACACTCCCTATAGAACGTAGGCGCTCGCTAAGAAAGGATTTTTTGATATTCGAATTTTTAAGTATTTTTAGAGGGGTTTAAAGTCTTAGTTGTTTAGAACATGAAAGCCTAGGCAGCAAGTGTTGCTAGGACGATAACAGAACAGCTGTTACTGTACTGTATCTATTTCATAGTATTATTTTTAATTGAGGTTAATTTCAACTATCATGGCAGACCTTGAATTACTAGAAATAAAATGTGAATTTTTCCCTCATAGAGTTTCCGCCCTGGTGATGGTACATCCGAGGTAATAACATCCCGAATCCCTTGACACAAAAACTTGAAATTTTGCACGGGCCATCCGTTTAGAGTGTAAACACTCGCTAAGAAAGGTTTTTTATTTTTATATTCAAACGTTTAAGTACTTTTAGGGGGGTTTGAATTATTAAGAAGTTCCTCATCGGCTCAAAAATGGTTCGATTTTGATAACATTTGGTACAAAAATCTTTCTTCTTATTTAAAAGTTCATGTTCATTAACCAGTTGAATCCGTTTACTGGAACGTGGTTTTTAGAGCGAAATTTGTGCGAAAGATTCCTTAACGTAGGAAAACGAATGAAACCACGTTTTAAGCGAGTTCTGTAGCCATTTACCAGAAATATTGATAGAAATACTTTTCAAAACTAATTTTCTGTTTGGGAATTCAGAAACTCTGGTGAGGGTCGCGTTCTTGACAGATATTGGTCTTAAACTAATTAGACCAAGAGTTAAAAAGAGAGAAACAGAATCTTGGATTCTTAAATACATCAGGCGGCCAAAATGAGCGGGAAGATTACACTAGAACCAGCCAATCCAGAGCAACAAATTATGTCACCAGTCTGAATTTCGCCGGACAATTAGTTCAAAAGTTACGGGGGTGGCTGTGCTGAAGTAATATTACACTAGCACAGCCTCGTTTTCTCGGAAACGGCTGGAGTGACAAATTCGTGATTGGTGTCATTCTAGAGCAACAAATTCTAGTACCAGTCTGAATTTCGTCGGACAATTAGATCAAAAGTTATGGGGGTGGCTGTGCTGACGTAATACTACGCTAGCACAGCCACGTTTTCTCGGAAACGGCTGGAGCGACAAATTCGTGATTGGTGTCATTCTAGAGCAACAAATTATGTCACCAGTCTGAATTTCGTCGGACAATTAGTTCAAAAGTTACGGGGGTGGCTGTGCTGGCGTAATATTACGCTAGCACAGCCACGTTTTCTCGGAAACGACTGGAGCGACAAATTCGTGATTGGTGTCATTCTAGAGCAACAAATTATGGCACCAGTCTGAATTTCGTCGGACAATTAGTTCAAAAGTTACGCGGGTGGCTGTGCTGGCGTAATATTACGGTAGCACAGACACGTTTTCTCGGAAACGGCTCGAGCGACAAATTCGTGATTGGTGTCATTCTAGAGCAACAAATTATGTCACCAGTCTGAATTTCGTCGGACAATTAGTTCAAAAGTTACGGGGGTTTAAAGTCTTAGTTGTTTAGAACATGAAAGCCTAGGCAGCAAGTGTTGCTAGGACGATAACAGAACAGCTGTTACTGTACTGTATCTATTTCATAGTATTATTTTTAATTGAGGTTAATTTCAACTACAACAAATTCTGGTACCAATCTGAATTTCGTCAGACAATTAGATCAAAAGTTACGGGGGTGGCTGTGCTGGTGTAATATTACGGTAGCACAGCCACGTTTTCTCGGAAACGGCTGGAGCGACAAATTCGTGATTGGTGTCATTCTAGAGCAAGATATTAGCAACAAATTCTGGTAGCAGTCTGAATTTCGTCAGACAATTAGATCAAAAGTTACGGGGATGGCTGTGCTGGCGTAATTTTATGCTAGCACAGCCACGTTTTCTCAGAAACGGCAGGAGCAACAAATTTGAAAATAGTGTAACAAATTAGCAACAAATTACTGAGTATGTTAGAAGTTGGGGTTGCAATGTTGCTGTTCCAGCGTAATATAGCTTCATAAAATGTACCATAACTCCCAAACGAAATGAGCTAGAGAGGTGAAGTAAAAAGCATTCGTTAGTTCTCAGGACGCATACATAATTATAAAATAACAATTTCTTCTTCTAATAATTCTAAATAATCAATTTAAAATCAGTTCAAAGATTGGTCCTCTTGCAGCAATACAGGCATCACAACGCACATTGACAGACTAGATGCTATTTGTGCATTGCTCTGCTGTAATCAGTTCCCAGGCCCATTTGATGAGAGGATGAGGTACTCCCTTGAGCCAATCGGCTCCCCGTAGACCAAATATTTAATGTGTCCCCATGCTAAGAAATCCAAGAGCGTGCGGTCTGAAGATCGAGCCGGCCAAGTTACCGGCCCACCAGGACCGGTGTGAACTTGGCGCCGAACATTAAGTAATCAAAAAATCAAACTTATGTACGGTTTGTACTTCGTTTGTACCTGTTTGTACCACATATGCTTTTGTTTGTACCTCGGCCAATAAAAAAATATAAACACTTAAAAAAATGGTCAGCGCTCGACATTAAAATATTTTAATTTTCTTTGCGCCATTTGATAGAGAATCGTGTGTACCCGTTTGTACCACTTTTCATTTCGTTTGTACCTCAAAGGGTACGCGAGTACGAATTATTTAAACTTTTAACTTACGCGAAAACGCTAAATCCGTTATTTTTGGAGATATCGAAAAACGGTCAACGGGATTCGATAGACAATCGTTTGTACCCGTTTGTACCACTTTTCATTTCGTTTGTACCTCAAAGGGTACGCGAGTACGAATTATTTAAACTTTTAACTTACGCGAAAACGCTAAATCCGTTATTTTTGGAGATATCGAAAAACGGCCAACGGGATTCGATAGACAATCGTTTGTACCCGTTTGTACCACTTTTCATTTCGTTTGTACCTCAAAGGGTACGCTAGTACCAATTATTTAAACTTTGGACGTACGCGAAAACGCTAAATCCGTTATTTTTGGAGATATCGAAAAACGGTCAACGGGATTCGATAGACAATCGTTTGTACGCGGTTGTACCACTTTTCCTGTCGTTTGTACCTCAAAGGGTACGCGAGTACGAATTATTTAAACTTTTATTTTACGCGAAAACGCTAAATCCGTTATTTTTGGAGATATCGAAAAACGGCCAACGGGATTCGATAAACAATTGTTTGTAGATATTGGAAAGTTATTGAAGTTGATTTTTTTTATGGAGGTACCGATGACAAACTATGTGCCTTCAGCATAGCTCGTGGTTCCGCGGAGGATTCGGGGTAAAGACAAATCTGGGCGCTAATTACCTTGACGTTAAGCACCTTAAAAAAAATCACTTTCAATAACTATCGCAATTTCAACTTAATACCAATAAAGTCACATTTTATTTGCGATTTTTTTTTTTGTTAAGATATTTATATTCACACATTATAATGTGAATAAATTTTTATTCGTATATTTTAATGTAATTTTTGTTGTGTTCACTTGATTTTTTGTAAATATTCACATTTTTTTGTCATTATTTACAGTTTCTTCTGTGAATTTATTTGGATTCACAGGAAAATGCGATTTCTTTGTATTTTTATAATGAATATTTGTTAATAAAAATAAATTCGTATTCACAATTATACGAATTTATTTATATTCTTATTTACAAATATATAAAGTAGAATAAATTCGTATTTTAATTTATAAATAAAATTATGCCCATCACTGGTGAGCTTGATGTGACCGGCTAATAAAAGCAAGTTGGCTAGTTTGGCCGGCTGGTTAAAGCGAGCATGATGTGACCGGCTAATAAAAGCAAGTCGGCTAGTTTGGCCGGCTGGTTAAAGCGAGCATGATGTGACCGGCTAATAAAAGCAAGTCGGCTAGTTTGGCCGGCTGGTTAAAGCGAGCTTGATGTGACCGGCTAATAAAAGCAAGTCGGCTAGTTTGGCCGGCTGTTTAAAGCGAGCTTGATGTGACCGGCTAATAAAAGCAAGTCGGCTAGTTTGGCCGGCTGGTTAAAACGAGCTTGATGTGACCGGCTAATAAAAGCAAGTCGGGTAGTTTGGCCGGCTAGTTAAAGCGCGCTTGATGTGACCGACTAATAAAAGCAAGTCGGCTAGTTTGGCCGGCTGGTTAAAGCGAGCTTGATGTGACTGGCTAATAAAAGCAAGTCGGGTAGTTTGGCCGGCTGTTTAAAGCGAGCATGATGTGACCGGCTAATAAAAGCAAGTCGGGTGGTTTGGCCGGCTGGTTAAAGCGAGCATGATGTGACCGGCTAATAAAAGCAAGTCGGGTGGTTTGGCCGGCTGGTTAAAGCGAGCATGATGTGACCGGCTAATAAAAGCAAGCCGGCTAGTTTGGCCGGCTGGTTAAAGCGAGCTTGATGTGACCGGCTAATAAAAGCAAGTTGGGTAGTTTGGCCGGCTGGTTGAAGCGAGCTTGATGTGACCGGCTAATAAAAGCAAGTCGGGTAGTTTGGCCGGCTGGTTAAAGCGAGCTTGATGTGACCGGCTTATAAAAGCAAGTCGGGTAGTTTGGCCGGCTGGTTAAAGTGAGCTTGATGTGACCGGCTAATAAAAGCAAGTCGGCTAGTTTGGCTGGCTGTTTAAAGCGAGCTTGATGTGACCGGCTAATAAAAGCAAGTCGGCTAGTTTGGCCGGCTGGTTAAAGCGAGCTTGATGTGACCGGCTAATAAAAGCAAGTCAGCTAGTTTGGCCGGCTGTTTAAAGCGAGCTTGATGTGACCGGCTAATAAAAGCAAGGGGGCTAGTTTGTACTGGTTATTAAGGTGACACAGATTTTATTCAGTTTGAATGCAAGCTGGGAAGGTTAATATCATGAGTATTTAAGTATTATAAAATAATCTAATGTATTTGTACAACTAATATATAATCTAAATCCTTATATGTGTACTAATATATATTTATATTACTACTACTAATATGCTTAATTGTATATTTTTAAGTATAATGTTACTAATGGATTAATTAATGTAATAATGATAGATCATAATTATTATCAACATATATAATAATTGAGGAAGAAATAAAAGCGTTTGTATGTAAGAATCTATTTTAGTGCTTGATATAAATTAAGAGAGATATCTTCTTTTGCTGTAAAAGTGTTCTGTTTGAAGTTATTATGGTTTTAGTTTTGGTCAAGTCGTCGTATGTTTCCCATGTTTCTGATATTCGACGACAATGAGCAACATAATGTCCGATTTCATCTTTGTTACAGCCACCAATGTATTCTATTGCAGCAATTAATTTATAAGCACAATTAGAAAATTTTATATCTATTGGTATTTCCGAAAGGGTAAACATACCAGACCAATCAGGAAACCCGAGTCTTTCGGCGAGTTGTGTCCATTGTAAGCATTCGATATCTACAAACAAATGCATCCCTGTCGTTAAATTTATAGATGTATTATCACTGTTGCATCGTCTGCATTTTGAGTTTCCCGTGTCAAGTTTTTCTTGCAGGGCTTTTTCCAAACCCTCCATACCATGTTTATACATAGGTTTAGTATTAATTTCTATACTCGTGGCGTTTTCTTTATTTATCCAATTACATGTTAAACATTGTTGCAATATCTCATAAGATAATGCTTTTTGCATTAAAAATGTAAGGTAAAAAATGTGGACCTAATATTTCATTATTACACACAAAATCAGAGGCATATTCCCTCCTAAATTTTTGGGGGGTTAAAGGAGATGGGGGTGAAAGAGTGAGTGGAGGGGGAGGGGTTGATACATGTACTTAAAAAAAAATTGATACCCCTTTTTCATAATTTCTTTTAGTTGTTTGCGATTTTCTCGCAAACAACTAAAAGAAACGAGATGTATGCCAAAGGACTTTTTTTCTTTGTTTTTTCATCTTGTATCTATATTAGATGGATTTAATTTCATTTTCTGAAAAATTTTAATTTTTGACGTACCAATGAGATACCAAGCTACCTTTGATTAAGTTATTAATTAAAATAATTATGATCCTATTGAGATCCCAACTTGAAATTTACACAAAAATGAGATAAAACATCAAAGAAAAATTACAAATTTTGTGATAATTTTTAAACATACGTTTTAAGAGAAATTTAAATTTTAAAGTTTTAAAAATTACCTTAAAATTTCAATTTTCATAAATAAGTCATGATATATATCATTTTAATCAGCATTTAATACACTAACGAATGCGTTTAACCTCACCTCTCTAGCTCATTTCGTTTAGGAGGTATGGTACATTTTATGATCAAGTGTCTGTCCTAAAATGTGCTTTTTTAAAAAACTTAAACTTTAATAACTCGAAACCAAATAAAGATAAATTTATAAAAATTTAGAGTTTTAATTGTCGTATGGGGTACTATTGATGAGCCAAATTAAAAAAAATCAAAAAAATATGAGGGAAATTTTTTCCTTGTTTTTGGATCACTTGATATGGAATGACCCCTTTCTCTTCCAAGGTCCTTAATTTTTGTAAAGTATTTTAAAAAATATTGGAGAACTAATTTTAGGAAGTTAATTTAGCAGTAGGCAATATCGCTTTTTTAGAATATGAATCCGCAAGAAACTCAAAAAGATGTATTCTAAGTAGTATAAATATTCTACCGGTAAAAATATAGTTAAATTAACTATTTTACGTTATGTTAAACTATACACAGATATAAACTAACGACAATATTTTACATATCCGTGAAAAGGACTCTCTTAAGAGCGAAGGAGGAAAGAGTGGGGAAAAAATACTACAGCCCGTCGTCAAGCGATGGTGGTGTAATGGTGAGCATAGTTGCCTTCCAAGCAGTTGATCCGGGTTCGATTCCCGGCCATCGCACTGAATTTTTATGTCAAGAAATTAATAATAAAATCAAGACTAATAGCAATGATCAATATTAGGCTGATTAATTTATGTTACCATTTTGATCAAAGCTGACTTTTTCATGCAGAATAAATAATTTGCATACACCATTTACTAAAAGTATTAAATTCAATTCAGAAAAAGTACTAAATATTTGTTAAAATGAAATACACAAGGACTAAAATGGTTAATATATACATGTATATGTGCGTGTTTGTGCGTTTTGAATAATTTGAATTAAACTTATTATTCATATGATAATAATTTTAATAAAGGAAATAAAAAGTAAAAGTAATTAAATCTTGAGCGAGTTTAAAGTTGATTAAATGCATAAAATGCAACACTATGCCTAATAATTATCATTATTTTCAGTTTTAATTTTATTGATTACTTTAATGTTGTAAAATATTAGTGCGATGGCCGGGAATCGAACCCGGATCAACTGCTTGGAAGGCAACTATGCTCACCATTACACCACCATCGCTCGACGTGCGTTGATGCTACTCGTATCTGCTTGGCTAAATATTTTAAATGCTCGCCGCTTCATATTATGGCACAATTTGAAGGATCGGTATTATTTTAATGAAGGCATATACATATATCAAAATATATATATTATAGCCTACTGTTTTTTTCTGTCATTAAATGTGTCTGGAGAAAATTATGGACTACAATAATTCTCAACTATTTTAATGGATTTCTGTTACAGATCTTCCCTGTATTACTGGGCACACTACGACTTCTTCAACAACACCCATTTCGGTAAAGCAGTGGAAGGTACTTCTTGTGACGAGGAGTTCTCATCCTGGAACTCCGTGTCCGGGTATCTGAGGTCACCTCTGAATACCCTGGTATACAAGAGGTCCACCACTGCACCTTACCTCTCCTGCAGATATACTTTTCTTACGGACAGGAGGCTATTCGCCAGGGTCATTCTAACCATAACATCAATCAACTTCAAGGTAAATATCTTTGAGCTGTTTGTAGATTCTGTTTTACATATACTGCATTAATGTAGAAAGTAATAATTCTTAGAATCCTATCTCTAGTAATTAGCAAATTATGTAATCCAAAAACACCTGTCTTGATATATTCATGGTGTTCTATGTTCCAATTTACTTTTCGCAATTTATACGGATTAACCTTGTCGTATTAATTGATATCCACTTTTTTATCGAGCCTAAGTCGTTTAGGATGCTTAACAAAAAAAAAATAATGGATGTAACGAAACTAGGAGGGTCTCTCCCGAAGAGGGGTCTTGAGGGTGGACGATGCTTCCGAATCTCACACAAAGGGAATGGGGGTTTTAGTCCACCGAAGTCGCTAATATTGCGGAATTTCCTACTATATTCCTTCAGAATTTTCCGAAACATTTCTTCAGAATTCACTGTTACCTTATTTCATAAGTAACTAATGTTTTTTTCTAGAATTCGCTAATAAGTTCATTCAGATTTTTCAACTACAATCTTTCAGAATTCGATACTATATTTCTTTGGACCAAGTTTCTTTAGTACTCATTGCAATCTTCTTTCAAAATTTTTAATTTAATTGTTCGTTTAGATTTCGCAACTGCAATCCTTCAGAATTCGCATGATGTATTTCTTTTGAATTTGCAAAAACCTTTCCTCAGAATTCGCTGCAACCTAGCTTTATATGTCGCTACTGTCTTTGCATAGAATTCGAATATAAGTGCCTTCAGATTTCGCAACTACATTCCTTCAGAATGCCCAACTATATTTTAGTGGCCCAATCTTCTATAATCGAATATTTTTCAGGCGGAAGGTAAATAACAAAGTCAATTTAATTTATTTTATTTAAGCTCTACATGTTTCACACCTTAGGTGCTTTTCCACGGACTAAAAAACTCACTAAATTAAAAATACAGCCTAATTGTATTTAGACGAACCTTCCCATACAATGGCCAATGGTATGGATCGATATGCTGTGTAAAATCGATTTTACACAGCTTATTGGAGGTATAAGTAGTAGGAACCTCAGTTTAAGTGTGGCTATTGTACAGGAACTTCAGCCTTAATACAATTAGGCTGTATCTTCAGTTTAGTGAGGTTTAAGAGTCACTTAAGGTCTGATTCATGTAGAGGTAACATTTTTTTTAGCGCCCACTAATACTTTTTTTTTTTTCAAAAAAAAATTATCTTTATTGGTAATTTACAATCTGTACAGTTATGTACAATAAGCAAATATGGTCAAAATATACATAAAACACACTGGTGAATGAGATGAGGGGAGAAGGCAGACATTACTGCCACTCCCAATGAAAGTTATGGTATTTCTTATTTTAATTAAAACGTTGTCTCTTTTTTTAAACTATATACATTATTTACAATATTTACATTATTTTATAAGACAGGCTAATTAACCATTAGTAAATTGTCTCGTGGCCAATGGCGGCGAAGGTGTCGAGGAGGATTATCTGGGATGACATTGGAAGAGAGGGATCTGCCAAGAGGATTAGGGTGGGCTGGGAGTTTTGAGAAAAAGGTCAGGAATCGGGATTTGGCTAAATCATAGACAAAGGTTATTTAAATATCGAACCTCGTTAGATTGGGGTATTGGGTTAGATTGGGGTATTGGGATATTGTGGATTTTGCCTTGAGGAGGGCACTCGGCTCGTCGCAGTTACATGCGTACATTTTTCTGGGTTCATTTGAATCCGCCATTTATTGACCCATTTCTCGACGTCATTGAGGTAGTTTTGAAGTTTTTCAGATGCAAATTTAGGGTCAGGAGAGGATGTCCCTCCAGATAGAGGAAATTTGCATTGGATTCTATATAAATATTTCCTATTTATCCAGGATAGGATAAGGAATGCAGTGTCATCGGCAAATGTACAAGTAACGATATTTTGGGTTGTTGGGATATCTGATGTAAATATAGAATAAAAGAGAGGAGCTAGAATGCTGCCTTGGGGAACACCTCCTTTAATGGTTCGAGGAGAGGAAATTGAAGAGCCGTATTTGATATGGAATGTACGATTTTCAAGGTATGATTTTAGTATGAGATAGAAATGGAAAGGAAGGAATGTTTTGAGTTTGTAAAGGAGTCCGGGATGCCACACTCGATCAAAGGCCACGTCCTGTGCCACGTCAAGAAAGACACCGGAACAAAAAACTTTTTGCTCAAGTGTGGATGAAATGGTGTCAACTACACGGAAGACTTGTTGGGTAGTGGAATGCTGGGTGCGGAAGCCAAACTGGTGATCAGGGATTTTATCGTTTGAGTTTACTATGGGTAGGAGTCTTCTGTACAGGAGTTTTTCAAATACTTTTGAAATTATTGGGAGTAGGCTAATAAGGCGATAGGAGCTGGCAAGTATTTGAGATTTGAGGGGTTTTGGAATAAGGATTACTTCGGAATGTTTCCAGGATGAGGGAAATCGAGTAGTACGAAGGATGCTATAAAATATTAAGGGAAGGAACATCAGGGTTTTGTGTGGCAGGTGTCGAAGGATTTTGGCAGTTATTAGATCGGGACCTGGAGATTTCTTAAGAGGGAGATGGTGAATTGTATACTTGACATCTGCAGGACTGATGGATTTAGGTGGTTCCGAAAGAGGAAGAGGTTCATCAAGAGAGTTCAGGATTTTAGTAGTGAATGTGGGATTAGTTTCAGGATTTGTAGTGAATACGGATTGGAGATAGTCGGCAAATAATGTTGCTTTTTCTTCGTCACTTCGTGCCCAGGAACCATTCTCTTGGCGTAAAGGAGATGAGGTCGGTTGGAATTTTAAGATGTGCTTTGTTGCTTGCCATAGGGAGTTGTCACTGGTGGAGAGGGAGGAAAGGTAAGTATCGTAATTGTCAGTTCGAAATTTTTTAAGTTCGTCTTTTAGCCGTCTCGCCAGGTTGTTGAATAAAGTTTTATCGGAAGGGTATCGGGATCTCTGCCATTGGGCTCGTGCTGAGCGTTTTGCTGACAAGAGTTCAAGGATTTGAGGAGGGAGTTTTGAATGTTGAGGAGACGGCATTGGTTTACGTTGCTTGCTTGAGAGGGCCTTGGGCATTGTTGAGGAGAGGGCATTGGTTTACGTTGCTTGCTTGTAGAGGTTAAATAAATAAATTGAATTGATTTATTAATTCTCTGTTATTGTCCTTCTGCCTGAAAAATATTATATTTATATAGAATCCAATGCAAATTTTCTTCAGATTTCACTACTACCTTTCTTGAGATGGGATGTAACGTTCCAGCGGAATTGGCTACTGCATTACTACAGATTACCTGAACTTTTTATAAATAAATAGATGTAAATTATTCAAAAATTTTATTAGACACCAATGGTGGAATTGAGAGAAACTCTTTGATTCTGGCATCCGAATGGTGTCCTATATAGGGGAGACGTTCCTCCTAATTTATTGTCCTGTAGGGAGGGAATATCCAGGACAGGCCTCGGTAATCAGCTGGGATGACATAGATCCCTCGGAAATGAGGACACTCCCGCCGAATTCCGTTCAGCAATTGCACCAGTGAGTTGTGGCACAGATAACCACCAGATCCATGTGGCTCTTTGTTTGCAACTATTGGATTTAGCTTTCTTGGCACTGCTATTCAGAGCTGGTGAGCACATTTTCTTTTCACCAAAAGTAAAGGAATTTCACAGATATAAGAAATAATAAACGTAAATGGGGTCTCCCCGTGGTCTAGTGGCTAGCGCTTTAGATTCATAAGCGGCAGATCCGGGGTTCGATTCCCACCGGGGACAGGAATTTTCTCATCTCACGGCTCGTTGGGAAAATTCCTCGCTTTACCCTGGATGTCGGCGCTTATGGTCTAGACTTCGATGCGCCGTAAAAAAAAAATAAAAATAAATGTAAATATCATAGCAGTAATATAATTAACATTAGAAAATTCTATAAAAAGAAAGGTTCTAAGTACGAAACTATTAGAGTTGTGAGTGATAAATCAATTTATTTCATTCACATATTATATTTATTGTCTTTCCACCATATTACTAAATAAGTGTATTTAATAGGGTCACATTGCAATAATTATTAAAGTCTGTTGAATTGCACCTGTAGCTATTCTCAATGTTGTTTATTGTGGTAAACATTATAAATATTTTTTGTACTAAATTAGCTTTATGAGAGTGAATTTTGAGTAAAAAGTAAAGCGTTGAAAATCTATATACCAACGTTAGAGTTTCTATACAAAACACTTTAAATAAATTAACTGCGGATAAGCATTGTACGGACACGCGCTACGATGAAGTAGTTCCTGAGAGTGGATTTTTTTCTTATTGTCTAATAACAGTTACAAAGACAAAACGTTTATATTTATTTTATTCGTTAACTCGTAGAGGAGAGTGATTTTTTTAATTTATTTTATACATTTTTTTTTATATAATATTTGTTTTAACAAACTGAATCAGTTATTTATTTATTTATTTTATTCTGTTTGACTGTTAAAATTGAATTTGAATTATTTATGCAGTTAAAGATTTTAGGAAAAATAACAGTTTATTCCTGGAATAAAATTTTGGAGGAGTTAAATTTGAGGGATTTAGGTGAACACCAAATCACCTTGCCTTTGTGGAGCTCCATTAATAAATGAATTAACTATTATGACCAGAATCCAAATAGTTTCTCACTAGTTAATCTCTTAATTAAATTAAAAACTATTTTTCAAGAACTACTGCGAACTTTATTAATAAATGAATAACAAAATTACTTAATTAGTGACGTCTTAGATTTTTAAAGGAATCAATCTTCTTCTCAAATTCAATGAATTATAATAAGATGAAAAAAAAAAAAACAAATTTGTTGAATAAAACTTTTTTCTGGAAGAGTTAGTTGAGGATTTAAGTGAGGAGAGAAATAATTAAAACTTCCTTCCCCTTGATCGATTCGAGCCTCGTTGCGGCTAGGGATTCTCCTCAATTCCTCTAAATGACGATACAATCGAGGCCATCTAATTTACTTCTAGTTTCGAGGAGTAATTTCCCTCCGGGCGGCTGCCCTTTCGAAAAATAAAATGCTAATTGCTCTGCCGCCCCTCCCCCCGAGAAAGATTGTATTAAATTTGAATTTTGCTGCATTATGAAAATCCCCTTGTTAATGTAGTCCCGAAGGTCTAGGGTTTCTTGAGGCTTCGGGTTTTGTGTTTCAACCCCCGCTCGAATTCCGCCCAGCTAAGCAACTGGAACACGGCTACGTTCTAGCTTTGAATATATTAAGGGCCTTTTCTCAGGAGAATTTTTTTTTTTTTTTTTTTGTAATAATAGTCCAAAAATTTGAATTATAACTACTTTCTCGATATAATAACAATGACTGTTTAAAATACAGTACACTATGTAAAAAATTAAAATTGCATTTTTTTTCCTCTTCCAGTAAAACTTTACTTCATCTCAAAATAACCACCTCTTCTAATGACTCAGCAACCAACATTATTTGGTTGGGAGTTTTAATTTTCCACTTCTTACGAACAGTTTTAAAAAATGTGATTTTTTTCAATCTACTGTTGATCATGGATTTGTAAATTGATTTTTATTCTGTTTGTCCCGACTCCCTTAAGTTCCATGTAAAATTTCAACAATTGTTTTTCGCTCTCAATCCCTACAGATTTATGAAGTGAAATTTGGATTTTCACAAATGCTCTGGTAAATTCTGAACATTTTGACACCTCATTGGCCTTTCTACCTTTACGTTTTGTTGATTAGGCAATTGCACAAATTCTTTGCCTAACCCCTAATAATGTTATGCAAGCCTTTTGGAAGGGCATTCCATTCTCTTTCATAGAATAGCCTTTCTAAGCATAGCCGAAGATGGTTCCACAAGAATGGCAGACATTGTGGTCATAGATCTTCATGCATCCATCGGAATTATTTTTTATCCGACGGTAAGATTTGAGATAGACGAGAATCAGCCCTTATCAGTTAACAAAAAAGAAAAAAATATTTATGAAAAATGTATTCCTTATTTCCGTAAAAACTAGAGAATCGAAAGTTGGGAGGTAATCGGCCTTCTCTTTGGGGCAAGAGGTTCCATGCCTTCATTCACACAAAATGTTTTAAAGATGGAACATTAGATGCGATATTGAGTCGCTGGCTCGTTCAATAATAAAGGATTCCATTAGGATTGTCAATCACCATTTGTACGGCTGAGGAAAGAATAAGAATACTCATAAATACTAAAAAGAAAAATTCAGAATTCCATTAAGAAATGAAAATGAATACAATAAAATAAAGCACATGTAACCAACTGATGGCTTATCTGTAGGCCGGAAGCTTATTATCATTCCAAGGAGAATAAAGTGTATAAGAAAAAATATACAATAATAAAATACAAAAGAAGATTTTCCTTGGAATGATAAGAAAGCTGCCGCCAAGTATGGTCAGCCATCAGTTGGACATGACTGTTTTTCATTCATATCCATTTTCAGCCAGAAATTATATATTTAACACTGTGTGGTGCTCAAATATCCCACTGTTTGGACATATGGTGATAGCCAATTTTGTTGACACATTTTGGACCATCATCAGGGCTTTCAACAGTATTAAGCTTCCTTAGGTTCAATGATATAACATCTTGGGCATTTTATCAGTTTGATTTTAACAAATTCAACTGATAAAACAACCGATTTCCTAGATTGAGTTAATAAAAAAAATGCGGACCACTCTCCAAATTTTCTGATATCTCTTGAAATGCCTTGATTTAATATACAAAGTCAAATTTCTTTCAAATACATACTACTACTACAGTACATACTACTACTAGTACATAGTAGCGTTAATTTTGACGTTACATTATTTAACATATATATATATATATATATATATATATATATATATATTATTTTCCACGTATTTCTGACCTTTATTTACGTCTAATTATTTATTCTTTATATATGGCCAAGGTCAAAAGAATAGTACTCCAATTCACTTTGTACTATTTATTGTTCGTACGCCCTACATGTTTCGTGGCCTTTATGCCACCTCCTCAGGGGCCATTACATCCTAAAAAAAATTTTTTTTACAAATTTTTAATAACATATTTCTCATTTTCTTAAATCCATTAAATTTATGTCATTAATATTTTAACGAGTCAAATTACATTTTTTAAAACTAAATCCCAACCCTAAATCTATTATTAAACTATAATAAAAATAATGTTATATTGCACATACCCTATGTGTGGATAGCTCGCCACCCATACTAAAACTGAGGCTAGCTAAATCATCTGTGTCGAGAGGCTTAGTAATCAGCTTATTACGATAAATTCTATAAAGGCCTGTACTATTGTTTTTTTGACTGGACTGTTCGCTATCTTCTAATGTTATTGTAAAATATTTTATTTAAAAATTTAATTTCTGTCTGCTTATTTACAGAATTCCTGTTTTTAATAATGTGGATATTTTCCTTTATTTTCCGCTTGATATTGTTTCTGTCCTTGTCAACTATTGCTATGTCGTCCAAGTTAAATGTATGTCCGTTCTTAAATGCGTGGTCCGTTAGAGCTGTCTTATTTGATTTCTCGTCTATATTTTTGGCATGTTGCTTAATTCTATTTTTTAGTATTTGTGATGATTCGCCTATGTAGCATTTGTTACAATCTTTACATTTCACCTTATATACATTATATTTTGAATTAATGTTATTTACTTGGTCCTTAATTTTGCTGAAATTCTTTTCTATTTTGTTATTATATTTCCAGCTTATCTGGCAAATCCCGTTACAGGCCAGTTTCATCCTGTTTGCTATTGCCGGGTGAAAATCGAATGCATAAAAATTATTTTCTATTTGCTCTTTTACTTTTCTGGTTTCTTGAATGTTTTTATTCCTATTTTGACTAAGTATATGGTTATTTATGGTGCTTCCCTCATGAATTTTCTTGGTTCCTAAATTATTAAAAAACTGTTTTATTTGTGTCTGGATAAATGTTCTCTTCTTTTTTATCGAATCTGGCCGTGCTTCGTCATGTTCCATATCCCTTTTTCTTTTACTATTAGTTTTTCTATTGTCCCTTACGATTTGTTCATTGCATTTAATACGTTTTGCAGGTTTTTCATTTGTACTAATGTCCAGCGAACTCCGTTTTCTTTTAATCCGTCTGTCAAGTAAGTCCTCAAAAAAATCCTCAGTAAAGTGGAATAATTTTATATTAAAATTTTTCGTACATTCTTTTTTATTTTTCTTGTAACAAACGTTTTTTTTTTTTTTTTTTTTTTTTTTTTTTTTTTTTTTTTTTTTTTTTTTTTTTTTTTTTTTTTTTTTTTTTTTTTTCTAATACTAAAAAATAGAATTAAGCAACATGCCAAAAATATAGACGAGAAATCAAATAAGACAGCTCTAACGGACCACGCATTTAAGAACGGACATACATTTAACTTGGACGACATAGCAATAGTTGACAAGGACAGAAACAATATCAAGCGGAAAATAAAGGAAAATATCCACATTATTAAAAACAGGAATTCTGTAAATAAGCAGACAGAAATTAAATTTTTAAATAAAATATTTTACAATAACATTAGAAGATAGCGAACAGTCCAGTCAAAAAAACAATAGTACAGGCCTTTATAGAATTTATCGTAATAAGCTGATTACTAAGCCTCTCGACACAGATGATTTAGCTAGCCTCAGTTTTAGTATGGGTGGCGAGCTATCCACACATAGGGTATGTGCAATATAACATTATTTTTATTATAGTTTAATAATAGATTTAGGGTTGGGATTTAGTTTTAAAAAATGTAATTTGACTCGTTAAAATATTAATGACATAAATTTAATGGATTTAAGAAAATGAGAAATATGTTATTAAAAATTTGTAAAAAAAATTTTTTTTAGGATGTAATGGCCCCTGAGGAGGTGGCATAAAGGCCACGAAACATGTAGGGCGTACGAACAATAAATAGTACAAAGTGAATTGGAGTACTATTCTTTTGACCTTGGCCATATATAAAGAATAAATATATATATATATATATATAAATATATATATATATATACATATATACATTATTTACATATATATATCCACTTTTTGAACCACCGTTATTTTCGTGAACTATCTATCTAGGTTCTGAAACGTGAAATGTTCTAAACGGCACTTCCGGATGCGTCTTGAGATCAGCCTCATAAGCGGGTTTCCTCCGAATGGAGGGTGAAAGGAGCCACGCTAACTATAAACAAACTTTCATAATTTAAAAAAAAAAATGAAATTCGGATCAGGTCAATTATTCGAAAACTTAAAGGTGAAGTGCTAATCTTGCTCTTGTTTGAATTCTCCTATAAGTTTAGTGCTTTGGAAAGGCATAAGGACTAGATTTGGGGACGAGAGCAGATAGATAAGGCGGGAACTAGAGCGTGGTTGGCCCGATAGTACGACCCGGTACACCCGCAAATCCTGGCTCAAGATCTTCCGGCATTCCATTTGGAGCTTCCTTCCAAAGGTTCAGAATGAAGGAAACCGGAAAAGTCCGTTCTGCAAAACTTCATAGAATAATAAAATTTCTAGTAATGTAATTCTTATTGCACCAAAAATTTGAGATTTTGAATTTATCACGTTATTCTTTGTGACCATCGATATTTTCACACACACACACATACGTGCGCGCGTTTGTACATGCATGTGTGGGTTAGGACTATTCTACCAAAGAATTCACCAAAGTAATAACGCATTAGGAATGTATTTCGAGTGAAATGCTTATGATAGAGATATTTGATGTTAATCCAGCTCCGGTATTTGCCTGCATGAAAGAACCTTGGTTGACGTTCTAACTATTCATATGTTAATTAAGAAACTATTTGCCCTCAGTTTACAAAAGAATCGTTCAGGTATGAAAATAAACATAGTTCATTTCCATTTCAGTATTTGGTACTTTATAAATTTATACCTCCTAGGATCCTAGGATCTCTGTTAGCTAATTTTACTAATATGGAGATTTTTATATTAATTACAAATAATTTATTTCCTCATAATTTAAATAATTATAATTCAGAATATTCGTTTGCATATTTTCCAAAATAAAATAGATTGGCTTGATTGAGGACGATGGAGGTAATTCCTTATAAGAATTAAAAAAAAACGTTGGCTCGCTCGATTTACTTTAATGCCAAATTGGCGATGTGAAGGTAGAATTTGTCAGGGTTCGGTCGTGGTATCTTAATAAACCTTTTTATCAGAAAATGAGTTTTATTATTTGCCGAGGTTTCGGCTTGAAATTCAACCCTTCATCGGGGCTGTAAAACAAGGACAGAATTAATAATAATATACATATACAAAGGAAATGTCAAAAACAAAGAATTATTATGCATCGAAGAGGGCGAATGATACATTTGAAAAGTGTGTGTTATGGCTAAAACTTTAAATTAGAGGTATTAATCCAGATTTAAAACTTAAATGGGTAACATAGAAACAGATGAAGGTTTGAATTTCAAACCGAAACTTCGGCAAATAATACAACCCATTTTACCCCAGATACCATGACCAAATAAAATACGTGTTTCTTATAATCATTAACTTAGCATGTAATTCATTTAGTTTTCCTACCTCCAACGTATTCCCTATTAATGCCAACCTAGAAAATAATGTGATAGGACGCCCAGAGCCATCACTCCGTGTCTTGAATGTTTGCTCATGGTGTAAAAATTTCTTTTCCTATTCGGAAAGTTCTCTTTTTGTTGAGAGTTTAGATGTTCTTTCTTGTGAGCAACCTAACTTTGTCAAAAAAGAATTTATTTGAAAGAGCACTTTAAACAAACTATTGTTAATTCAAACATGTCTTGCAATAATATTAAACCATGCCTACATTAACTGTATGTTACTGCATACGGCAAGAGATGACTCCTTCAAGATGGAGGATGGCGGAAAATTAAATCATGGTACCGATACAGATGCAGGCGCTCCAGTCAGCCATGTACATAATGTAACATGCGTGACAGCTCAGTTCAATTGCTAATGCGCATCTCCACTGCCCCATTCACATCGGGCAGGATGCATATATTAGAATATATAGATGATTTAGACCAAGATAGATGATTCACTTCGAACCAAGGGCATCATGGCAACCTTAATAATAGTCGAAAACCCAGCCCCTTATTGAAGTAACAGCTGTTGTGCTTGAAAACCAATAATGGCATTGTTTTCAGAAAATGCTGAATGAAAATTATTTTTTGCCAAAATCAGTCACATTGAATTCAAATTAAACAACAAACTGATTAATATCTAGGCGCACGGTAGGGCGCCAGGCCAAGTTCCGGCCTAAGCATACTGTGTGTATATTACAGGCGGTCTTAGAGCCGCTTATTACCCTCTCATAACTTTCAACCAGGTAAAGATAAAGTTATGAAATTTTACACAGGTATTATACTACTAGATGTGAGTAAAACTGGAAATTTTCATAATTCTACATCGAATAGTTTCTGAGATATAAGCGATCGAAAATCGGGATTTGTAGGACTCACTCAATCACTCACTGACTCATCAATATTATTAGGCACTTCCCATGATGCTAGAGACTTGAAAATTTGCATGAAGATAGATATAAAGACGTTATTAAAGGGAAAAATCGAAAAATCGCGAAAAGTTGTGTTTGACTCCGCTTCCGGGGCGGGGACGTGCCATTTTTGAACTTCCTTCGGAAACCCATCATTCCGTCCGAAACCCATGATGTGGGGTATCAAATGAATTGTCTCGGTATGAAGAACCTATATTTGATGTTTTAAGAAACACTTAGACGCATATAGGCTCGGTAAAAATCTTATACCAGCTGTCTGTCTGTATGTTTGTTCCTCTTACAAATCCGTACCGTTTGACCGATTTTGACCAAACTTGGGACACATGTCGGTCTTTATCCGGGTAGAGTCATAGGCTAGTCAAAATCGTCTATCAGCTGTCTGTCTGCATGTTTTTTCCTTACACAAATTCACACCATTTGACCGATTTTTACCAAACTTGGCACACAGGTAGGCCTTGGTCCGGGGAATGCACTAGGCTAGGTAAAAAAAGTCCTTCAGCTGTCTGTCTGTATGTTTGTTCCTTATACAAATTCACACCGTTTGGCCTATTTTGACCAAACTTGGCATGCAGGTAGGTCTTGATACAGGAGTGTCATATTACCTATGACGTTTTGTACTTTTTGTTGCATCGAAATGCCATCATTCCTTCTGAAACCTATCATGTGGAGTATCAAATGAATCGTCTTGGTAAGGAGAACATATATTTGATGTTTTAAATAACATTTTGAAGCATCTTAACAAAAACAGTTGTGACTTCTTTCTTAAATGTAGTAAATAAAGTCGTAGGGGTTAACTGCATAATATACTTGAAAGCAGATAATAAGTTTTTCAAAGTCGAGCCATCTAAATTACAAAGTTTAGGATCACAAACCCAAAATGTATCGTCTTTGTTCTTATATTTTTCTTGAAGGCCTTCTGCACTTTCCCTATTGTGATCTTTATCCTCGGGATAAGGTTCCTGTGTTTTACACTGTAATAGTTTAGTTAAGAGAGCAATCAATTTGTCCTCTAGAGTAATGTCATCTGGAAGAGCTTCTAACTTTTCTAGTCTAGTGATTAGATGTATGTAGGTTGATTATTGGTATCAAATATCAAGCAGTAAGGAGAACCTTATGCAGAATCCAAAGACCCTGGTTTTATATGAAGTACAAAAGCCAGTAGGTATGCGGCAACTAAATTCTATTTAATACTTAGAAAGTCCGTCACGCAGGAGCTGCATAACTAAGCACTTTCCTCAGAATTTGGGTAGTGTAGATTGCTTTCCAGAACAATTTGCTTAAAATATCCTACATAAATAAAATAAAAACATGAATAGTTCTCTTTTAAATTTGTAATGAGTAACTGATCAATTATTAATTTGCTTCCAGAGGTATGTTTACACATGGTACCTATTACACTACATAATAAATACAAAAAACCTCATATTATCGTATTTTGATCTAACGCAGGAACAGAATACAGTCACTCTAGTGGTAGAAAGCGCTCCTTGCGGCGGCTTTGTGAACCTACGGGCTTTTCTATTGAAATATATTACAAATTAAACCCCCGCTTTCCGATTGACCGATTCAGCTCATTTTTACAACACTTCTTTCTCATGAGTTAACCACGACGTATACCGCGTTTCGTTACAATACAGCAGAAATTACGACCGGTATGAGTATATTAAGAATTTGGGTCAAGAGTAACCCCCCCCCCCTTCTAATGAACCGATTTAGTTTATTTTTACAACACATATTTACCTGTAGATTACCACTACGAATACCGAGTTTCGTCGAAATATACCAAAAATCACAGCTGGTAGTGGCGAATTGGTATTGTGGGTCCGGAGTAAACCCCCCCTCCTAATGAACCGATTTAGTTTATTTTTACAACAGTTATTTACCTGTGGATTACCACTACGGATACCGAGTTTCATCGAAATATACCAAAAATCACGGCTGGTAGTGGCGAATTGGTATTGTAGGTCCGGAGTAAACCCCCCCTTCTAATGAACCGATTTAGTTCATTTTATATCTCACTTTTCTCTCTATATTACCACTAAGAATACCAAGTTTCGTTGAAATATAACAAATATTACGGCTGACATAGTCAAATTAGTGTTTTGGGTTCGGGGTAAACCCCCCCCCCCCCCTTCCGGTGGACCGACTTTGGTGGTTAACGAACTCGTTCAATCGTTTGCTAATTGAATGCTATATACCAAGTTTCGTGACGAAAAAACAAAAACTCTGGCCGCTATCGTGTTAACAGACATATATATATATATATATATATATATATATATATATATATATATATATATAGATATAGGTATATATAAATTTTAACGGGGTTCATTTTCGGTGTCTACTAGGTAGGATCGATAAAGATTTGAAGAAATTTTTCAAAAATTCCGTCATGAGTCCAACCTCAATAGCTACTTTCCTTCGGAGGAAAGTGCTAAAAAAGTAATGAGATCCCCAAAAAAACATAAATGTGAAATAGAGGCCAAGTTCCTGCCCCCACATGGAAACACTCCCTTACTCAAAAATATCCCCTCCTAAAACCCCCCAAAAACGCCTTACCATTATACACTCCAAAAAAGTAGTATGAGTTGGTGTATTAATTCAACCAAAAATATTTGCCAATACAAGAGATGATACAAGAAAGAAATGTCCAAGTTCATTACTTGGAAGACCTCATAGTTACTTACTAAGAACAGTAAAGACACTTCAACTGACCTTTAAAAACAACAATAAAAATACTTACATCCAGTTACTAAAATATCACTTTCCTCAACCAGGTATATTCTTAAACTTGGCAATGTTTTTTTTTTTGTGCCGAAATTATCTTTAGAGAAAAACTAAACATTGCCAAGTTTCAGAATATACCTGGTTGAGGAAAGTGATATTTTAGTAACTGGATATAAGTATTTTTATTGTTGTTTTTAAAACTTCAGTTGAAGTGTCTTGACTGTTCTTAGTAAATAACTATGAGGTCCTCCAAGTAATGAACTTGGACATTTCTTTCTTGTATCATCTCTTGTATTGGCAAATATTTTTAGTTGAATTAATACACCAACTCATACTACTTTTTTGGAGTGTATAATGGTAAGGCGTTTTTGGGGGGTTTTAGGAGGGGATATTTTTGAGTAAGGGAGTGTTTCCTTGTGGGGGCAGGAACTTGGCCTCTATTTCACATTTATGTTTTTTTTGGGATGTATTTATCAGTTTAAAACGGAGCAGTTTTACAAAGGTGAATTGGTTTAGTCAATATATATACCTAATATATTAGTCTTCTTTGTGCATTTTTTACAAATGGTTTTCTCGCTTTTTCATCTCATTATTTATGGGTTAATTTATTCTATAACTACATAGACACTAGAATATGTATTCTGTCATTTATATATTACAATTACTATAACTTTATATTTACACTTATATTTGTATATTTTTTTATTTATTTTTATATACGTATTTTTCCTTAATTTATTTTTATTATGTTTTAAAACTAGCTAAGAAATTCGTATTTAATTTCGATTCTCATTCGAGAATCGCCATCACTACTACGAATTGACCTAAATAAGTCGATTTTAATACTTGATAATATCAAAAATGTATCTGTATAAATGTTTATCAAATGAGAAAAAAAAAATAGCATTATAAAATAATTACAATAGAGAAAAATGGTTATAAAAATGAAGAGCACAGTTTAAAACCTTATTTTTATTGTAATACCTGCTATTAGTAGAAACAGAAGGTATTGAGTCGATCTACAATGTTATTGATGAATTAAAAGTCAGTTGCTGGACCTAGAACACTATTCTGTAAATTTCTTCTTCAGTTAAATAAATGAGAATTCTTTCGGAATGAGATTGAGTAACAACAGTGGAGAAGAAGTATTTCAAATTAAAAAACGTCCGTCACGCAGGAGCTGCATAACTAAGCACTTTCCTCAGAATTTGGATAGTGTAGACTGGTTTCCAGAACAATTTGCTTAAAAAATCCTACATAAATAAAATAAAAACATGAATAGTTCTGTTTTAATTGTGTAATGAGTACCTGTTTAATTATTAATTTTGTAATTAATTTGCTTCCAGAGTTATGTTTACACATGGTACCTACTACACTACTTAATAAATACAAAAAACTCCATATTTTCTTCTTTTGATCTAACGCAGGAACAGGATACAGTCCCTCAAGTGGTAGAAAGCGCTCCTTGCGGCGGCCTTGCGAACCAACGTCTGGCTATTCTATTGAAATACAGTACTAAGTAAAAGCCCTTTCGGATTGACCGATTTAGCTCATTTTTACAACACTTCTTTCTCATGAGTTACCCACGACGTATACCGAGTTTCGTTACAATACAGCAGAAATTACGACCGGTATGAGTATATTAGTAATTTGGGTTCGGAGTAAACCCCCCTCCTAATGAACCGATTTAGTTTATTTTTACAGCCTTTTTTCCTCTGAAGATTACCACTACGGATAGTGAGTTTCGTCGAAATATAACAAACATTATAACAAAAATTACGGCTGGTACTGGCGAATTGGTAGTGTGGGTCCGGAGTAAACCATCCCTCCTAATGAACCGATTTAGTTTATTTTTACAACACATTTTTACGTGTAGATTACCACTACGAATACGGAGTTTCGTCGAAATATAACAAAAATCACGCCTGTTAGTGGCGAATTGGTATTGTGGGTCCGAAGTAAACCCCCCCCCCCCCCTCCTAATGAACCGATTTAGTTTATTTTTACATCTCTCTAGATTACCACTACGAATTCCAAGTTTCGTTGAAATGTAACAAATATTACGGCTGGAATGGTCAAATTAGTATTTTGGGTTCAGGGTAAACCCCCCCCCCTTCCGGTGGACCGATTTTGGTGGTTAACGAACTCGTTCAATCGTTTGCTAATTGAATGCTATATACCAAGTTTCATGACGAAAAAACAAAAACTCTGGCCAGTATCGTGTTAACACACACACACACACACACACACACACACATATATATATATATATATATATATATATATATATATATATATAAATAAAATAAATAAATTTTAACGGGGGTCACTTTCGGTGTCTACTAGGTAGGATCGATAAAGATTTGAAGAAATTTTTCAAAAATTCCGTCATGAGTGCAACCTTAATAGGTACTTTCCCTCGGAGGAAAGTGCTAAAAATATATAGAGAATATTTTGTTTTAAAGCCTTCTGCTCAAATTCCGCCCAACGACCCTACGTAATGTATGTAACTGTATAACATATAGTCTTATTTTTCTTACATGGCCACCGTGAATGCCATTTCGCATGCACTAACGCCAGCGGACACTTTTTTGTAACGTTTTTTTCCAGTTTACCGCTAAAGCATATGTATGCTAAAATATTTCTTTATCTATTATTTTGCACATATATGCGGGGATGTGCGTTTCGTCTAATTTCTTCCTAGAAGTAGGCCTTCGATTAAACTGTGTTCTGAAGACAAGGTGTCGTCGCATCTTAGACATTTTGGAGGGTCTTCTTTCGACTCCAGGAATCGATGCGAAAATGTTGTGTGCCGATTCTCATTCGAGCTAAGACCTACTCGTCGTCATTATGTAGTTGGTTACAGATAATAAAAGTGTATGCCCAACAAATAATATACTTGAACTATAAAACCGAATTATGTTAAGTTTCATTTTGATCTTTGACACAATACATCATTATAAATCTATTAATATAATAGATATTCTCTTATTAATAAACTTAGTTGTTAACGCACCAAAACAAAATAATGTTGGACCAGCAATAAATCTATTGTTCATCATTCGGACATGTGAGTAATGGATTCTTGTTATCAGAGCTCAAAGGAGGCAGTCTTAATGTTCACTATCATCTGGTTTACGGTTCGATAACCTCCTTACAAGCTCCACTGTCAGATATTCTCCATAGTTTCCTGGTGGATTAGCCTCTGACTTGTGGCGGGGGAATTTAACCCCATTGGTTCATAATTATAAGCATTGGACACTTGCATGCTAATAAGTTTTTCTCTATAGACTGTACGAAGGTTTTTGGCTCAGTTTTGCACAACATACTCATGCGCCAGGTCAGAATTTACCCCCCAGAAAATCTCTAATTCCTATCTCTGTGAATGTCCGATATTTTTTATAACAGGCTACTTCAGATGTTAACCCGTTTTTGCAAGAGTAAAAATTATTCATATTTTTTTATCGCCACATATATTCTAGGAACTATAATACTTTGTTACATTATAAAATATACATTTACATTATGTATATATTGTTTCATCTATCTATGTATTGATCTTGATGAAAGCGTCCCGATATAATAAGATAACATCCTTCGACGGAGCCGGATACAGCCTTTCTGTTTAGTGCTTCTAGTCGAAGAAGTTAGAAGAACAATCCATACAAAACCATAAAAAATCAAAGAACTGATACAGCTGGTCAGCGCCCCATGTGGTAGCCTTGCCAACCTCTGGTACAGTACACCCCCCTCCTCCCTCCTAATGAAGCGATTTAGTTTATTTATACAACACAATTTTCTCTTAAGACGAACAGAAACAATACCGAGTTTCGTTGCAATAAATCACAAACTCTGGTCGGTATGAGCAAATAAGTACTATGGGGTCAATCCATATCAAATCATCCAGAAAAATAGTGAAATGAAACCCATGTCCTCAGAATTGCCTGAACATTTTTTTATTTGTTGAACTGGTAATTCTAATGATATATTCCAAATTTTAGTTAGATATCTTCAATACTTTTTGAGTTATGAATTTTTAAAGTTGGCTATAAAACTTGGTATTCCTTTTACTGACGATTTAAGTCAAAGCGACTTTAATTTACTAAAAAAATCATTACTATGTTAATGTTAATGATATCTCAATGAGATTTTCACCAAAATGGTCCCAATAATATTTTGAATATGGGAAAAATATATTTACTATCTGTTATGCTTCTGGTTGCTAAGAATATTTATTTAAAAAGAAAATTTTAATTTAAAATAAATGAAAAACATAAAAATTTCAAAAATCGATAAAAATAAAAGGCGCTCCATAAAATCAAGTTCTTTTTTCATAGATACACTCTTAAATGTATAAACTATTAGATTTTAAAAGAAAAACTCTGGGATTTTGCTGTTAAGTTTTTTTTTTTTTTTTTTTTTTTTTTAATTAACTTATAAGTTAATATTAAGATTAACCTAAGTAATAATAAATGTAGCTTCAGTATACTTATATTAATCCTTAATTATTAAAAAAAAGTAGATGCACCAAAAATAAAAAATAAAAAAATAAAAAAAACCCAAGAAACTTAACAGCAAAATCCCAGAGTTTTTCTTTTAAAATCTAATAGTTTATACATTTAAGAGTGTATCTATGAAAAAAGAACTTGATTTTATGGAGCGCCTTTTATTTTTATCGATTTTTGAAATTTTTATGTTTTTCATTTATTTTAAATTAAAATTTTCTTTTTAAATAAATATTCTTAGCAACCAGAAGCATAACAGATAGTAAATATATTTTTCCCATATTCAAAATATTACTGGGACCATTTTGGTGAAAATCTCATTGAGATATCATTAACATTAACATAGTAATGATTTTTTTAGTAAATTAAAGTCGCTTTGACTTAAATCGTCAGTAAAAGCAAAACCAAGTTTTATAGACAACTTTAAAAATACATAACTCAAAAAGTATTGAAGATATCTAACTAAAATTTGGAATGTATCATTAGAATGACCAGTTCAACAAATAAAAAAAGTTTCAGGCAATTCTGAGGATATGGGTTTCATGGCCTGGATGATCTGATATGGACTGACCCTATGGGGATTTTACTTGTCAACGAACTCGTTCAATCATTTGCTAAGGGAATGCTATATACCAAGATTCGTGGCGAAAAAAACAAAACTCTGGCGTGTATCGTGTCCAGAGACAAACACACACACAATATATATATATATATATATATATATATATATATATATATATATATATTTTCCACTTTTTCTTGTTTGTTTTTCTGGCAGGGGGTCTATAAAGCAGTACACTCTTTGTTCTTCATATCTTTCACAAGAATATATATATATATATATATATATATATATATATATATATATATATATAAATTTTAACGTGGGTCATTTTCGGTGTGTAATTGGTAGGATCCATGAAGATTTGACGAAATTTTTCAAAATATCTGTCGTGAGTGCAACCTTAATAGCTTCCTTCGAAAAGTACGCATTTTAATCAAAGCCAAAATTTCAAAATCTCATAATAATTGTAGAATAATTTATTTATTTTAATATTTTCCTAGGTTTACCATACTTATAACTAGATAAAGCTTTATTATTATTGCAAGTATACCATTATTTTATTACTTACTAGCTGTTATGCGGCGTGCTATTCTACGCCTACTTTCTGCATCTATAAAATCAAAAATTAATTAGAAACCAAATAATTAATATTAAAATCTAATAACACAAATCTGTAACTATTTGGGTTCATTTTTTCTCGTGATCTCCAAACTGTGAGTCATAGACGATTTTAACATAGCCTAAGGCTCTCCTCGTGTCAAGACCTACCTTTGTGCCACGTTTGGTCAAAATCGGTCAAACGGTGTGGATTTGTTTAAGAAACAAACATACAGACAGACAGCTGGTAGACGTTTTTGACTTAGCCTACGAGACTTCCCGTATCAAGACCTACCAGTATTCCAAGTTTGGTCAAAATCGGTCAAACGGTGTGGATTTGTATAAGGAACAAACATACAAACGGACAAACAGACAGACACGTGATTTATATATATATATATATATATATATATATATTTATATATATATATATATATATATACTACATATATATATATATATATATATATATATATATATATATATATATATATATATAGATTATTTGGTATTTATTTCTTTTATCATATCTTTTGCTGAGCGTGAACAATTGTATTTATTGATTTCTTAAATTATTATGTTATTATTTTTATTAATTTTCTTTGATCAGATTACCCTTGTTGTACAGCTTTTGGAGTACATAAATATTGGGTATCATTTATTTCGAAGAATCATTCTGTAATGGAGATAAAACATTAATAAACACTATGATTTATAAATAAATATTTATAGAGTAATGTCCTTCTTAAGATATTTACTTTTTGAGTGGCATTATGCGGAGGAGTACTCGTAGACAAGAGCGGCTGGATGGGAGTAGCTTACAACTGCTGTACAATGATCCACTGTGAGGGAATACAAAAGGCAAGAGAGGACCAAAGCCAGGCCTATTGTCTTGTACCGACGACAATACACTACAAATTACCTCAGATACACGACAGGTCTCTCTCTACCCCTCGGCTGTCTCTCGATAGTGGATTTGCTACAGACAATACAGCTGAAACCCATTCCACCTACACATCGCTTGGCAGTACTGATCCATCAGCTACCTACAAGCACATACTTTCTTCTTGTCCGGTTCTAAAGGATACAATGGGGATTCGAGATGATTCAAGAAAATGCTCTTCTTGCTGAGCCTCTTCTGGTGACCTACTAAAGTTGTAACCATTAACTACAACTTAGGCTGTATTCAGGAACTAACAATTACATCGATTCTATCGACTAGAAAAGAAAGCTAACGATAATATAAACTTGCTGGAATAAGTCACCTAAACGTGTTTCCAAATAATTTGTGAATCTGTTGTGATGATTAAAGCTTAGCAAAAAACTCGATAATTTATTTATTTTTTATAATGTTTTTGAGTCCTATGTTAGAAATATACTCATAAACATACATAGACACAGACATATACACATATTTTCTATTTACATAAGTCCCAGGTTTGGATAATAATACTATGAGAAATAATAAAATTTCACTAAAATAAATACATTTCTTACTGTATATTATTAAAATTCTATTCTTGTTATTATTGAATATTATGAAATTAAGTCTAAGTATAAGTTATAAAAACATATACTAACTGACTGTAGACAACGTAGCAAACTAACCATTCCTTACGACTAACATGACTTACTGACAGAAGGTAGCCCATACATACAAACACTACTAAAACATTTAAATATTTATTCAAAAAAATCACTAAGTATTTTTTAGGCAAATATTTTAAATTTGTATTTCTTTTTTGTTTTTATTCTATACAATGATTTTGTTTGATAATTTCTGTTAGTTTTCATATTTTTAGGACAACAATTTTTATTTATTTTTTTTAGGACAACTGACCAACAATCGTAGATCTGACCAAAACTAACTGCCTTTGATTCTGTTGTTTTAATGAGTTTGTCGCCTCCGTTGCGCTACTCACAATAAATTAATAAATAAGTTATAAAAAAAAAATGTATCTCTAAATAGATCTCATTGAATACAATAATAGTTGCAATAATTAGTTAATGCACTAATTACCTCAGATGTTGAGTGACAATACCCCCCCCCTTTCTACTATGACAAAACTGTTTACTTCTGTTGATTATTTTTTTTTAATACTTCCTCGACTACGTAGGTAACCAAAATTATATACTTAAGATTTGAAGAATATCCAACTTGAAAATGGGATAATTTCTACAGTCGGTAGAACATTAAGTAAAGAATATATATGTGAGACTAGAAACGGATTGGAATAGCATTATATATATATATATATATTCCATACAAAAATTACCGTCAACTTCTGTCATACTTAAATTCAATACATGCCCATAACCCGGCTGAAAACATTGACACAATCGAGCACCCACTGTGCTTCAACGTTTTCCTGAAAGGGGAGTTTTCAATGCAATTCATCTCCATGCAAGTACTGAATAATTGCAGCTAAATGATAAATGCAAGCAGAATCCATTTCTTCCCCCTAAAGCCATTTACGAACAACCGGCCTTTCAGTATGCACGTTCAGTATTCCAAAACTCCGGCTCTGAATCACAATAAGTACGGAATGGGAGAGATTAAACAGTTTAGCTAAATCGTGTTCAGTTAGTTACTTTTGTTTCTTCCCTTGGACGTTTTACCCTTTTATGTTCTTTGATCAAATCTGTTCAAATAGGGGGGGGGTCGTTGATCTGATTGTCTAGCTGTTGCAGTAGGGAATGTCGTTATTTGAGTTTAGAACGATTTGCATACGCCCAAGAGTAATTCTGTTACGATGCAAACTCCAGCTTCAATAACTGTTCCTCCCTCCATGGAAAGTCACTATATTCCTACAGGGATATATCTCTTATAAACAATTCAGTAAACCTTCCATAATAAATCTCGCACAAAAATAATTTGCCAAAAAAGCAAGTTCATGTACATTAACACTTTCAAGACCGATGGCTTTGAAAAAAATTTCCATCGGGCCCAAGCCTTCCTTTTGTATAGTTATTTAGGCAAACAAATAAAAAAAATAAGTGAAGAAATTTTTTAAATGATATACTTTTAATGGATTAATTACAATTTAATTAAGTGATTAATACACCAAGGCTGCGGGCCCGCTGAACGAATTGTTTTGGTTGATTCAGTATCATACGTTACCACACCCGCAATCCTAACCGGAAATAACGTAAGTCCCAAACCCACAAGACCCCAAGAGTTGTGGGGATAGAAAAAAAGCCAAGCTATCTGCTGACGCACAAGCTACATCTCTCTGACGCACGACGCCGAGCCGTAAAAGTTCGTGAATTATTTACACGTAATTTAATAAACAGAGGAAACAATAAACAAAAATCTGGCTAGACAAAGTTTTTCTAAATTTGATTAGCTTTAATTAAAAAAAAAAAAATCATTGAAATTGCTTAATATTTGGAGGCTGCCGCCTTTTTTTGAAACATGAAATGTCGTTTGGCCCCAATGTGCAACGTCTGGGCTATCAGCCCCGACATCCATGGTGCAGAGGAGAATTTTCTCAACGAGCCATGAGATAAGAAAAGTCGAGGTTACCCTCAAGACTACGGGTACACCCAATACATTTTATTGTTATAATTTTTATTCATTTTAACAACAAATCTGTATAAACAGAGCACACTTCTCGTTATATTGCTGATGAATGTGCTTAGACTAACCGATACTATTATAAATAAATAAGTACTTTATCCCTTTTAAAATATAATGTGAAATATTATGTATGTATTATTAACCATCACTATTATTGCATCGAACTTTTCCTAAAGAATGCCTACGGATGTCCAATAGGTTTAATATTATTGAACAATGTGGTGTTCGGAACTCCCAATGCAGTTCGTGTGTAGTATATACGAGGTAGGTTAAGCCGCAGTAGTTAAGAGCAAAGCCCCAAACAGCATGGACCCATGGGTCGGGTGGATAGGACACCCACACCCACACACTATCATCCACACTAAAGCACCGGGAATGGACGAGCTACCACTATAAGCCCGATGCTGTTACTCTACCTTTCAGTGCTAATACCCTTCCTTTCAGGGCTGCTTCATAATCATTCATTCCAGGAATCCTTTCATAAGCCCGATGTAGCTTTCGAATCCTATAGTCCATATGTTTCTTAGGGTATTTGCGGAGAATTTGTTGTTGGAATCCGGCACAGGAGGCATTTTTATCGCGGTTTTTGTATTTGCCGCAGCTTACAACAATATAAACACACTCAACAGAGAGAGAGAGAGAGACAAGAGAGGAGGGAGTGATAGATACATAAGAGGAAGGGGCACGGGCGTGTATAGAAAATAATTTCGGGAGGGGTTGGGAAAATTTGGGGGGGGAGAACATTTGGGGGGTATGGAATACTAACAATCAAGAGCTTGGAATAGTTAAACATTAATTAAACCATTATTAGATCCGATAAAAACTATTTTTTCTGAACTAATTGATCTTACCATGATCTGGAGAGTACCGGGGAAGATGTCAAATTATCGCATACCAGCATCATGGTAATACAATTTTTGACTCAGCGTGGCGTGACAGTTATGCAACTCCAGCTCTGTCGCCTGCTGTTTTTTTTTTTTTCCACGTCTTAAGCAGTCCTTAAAGGGATCACGGGTTAAGGACATGGTCGAGGACATTCAGAACATTCAAAGGCTATTCTCAAAACGATTCCACATTAAGAATTCTCCAGCAGTTTACAAGCGTTATACGAACGTTCCCACAACTCTTTTATTTTGAAGGTCAATAAAAGTCTTTACAAGTAACATTCTGTTTTTATGATTTGCCATTCACCGAACTTTTTAGAGACCACGTATATCTCAAACCCGGCTGGGAAATCGTACTAAATGTAACAAATCTATTCAAACGCATATTAAATATACTATTAATAACGATCTTATGCGATTTCTGAAAGATCGATCCCATTCGAAGAAGTCAATACTTAAATGGATTAATTTTCGCTTAGGACACTGTCAGTTTCCTGTTGTGGCGTCGAAAATCTTCGCTTTGAGATTTCGTTTTACATTTTTAACGAAAGATTAAGACAAAAAACTAACTGTTTGTATTCTAAGCTTTTCGAATGACTCTTGGGCTAAGAACAGAAACACGCTAAGATGACCCGAGTCGGACTTTCTGAAATCTCTTTCGTTATACTCAAAAGAGTTTGTTGTTCACAGTTTGGCTGAAATGATATTCCTGTATTCAAATTTAAGGGTGAAGCCAAGGTCACATCATGTAAACAAATAAAGGCTATATTTTTAATTAAATATTTAAATCATTCATGTTTGAGATAATGGAAAATATACTATTAAGGTAATGGAAAATATGTAGAGATTTGCCAAGAATAAAAGACACTATATCCTGTCTCCTGTCGTAAGAAAAGAATTCCTTTATATTTAAAACTCTTTCAAGAATATGCGAACACTTTTTCCGAGGAAAGTAACTCGCTCAAGAATGTATTTCCTCGCGCTCTAGAGAAAATAGAGTGCTTCTTATCTAAAGGAGACATTTCTCAGAAGTGATTCCCAAGCCGCTATAGCCATGGAGATCTCAAATCTCTCACATAAGGAAGTCGGAATACTTTCTTTTCACAACTCAAACACAATTCTTCAAAACAATTTCTCGTTTTGTCTGTAGATTCTTTAAAGTTCTTGCTTCTGATAAAGCAGTATACTGAACTGGGCAGAGATGGATTATTGTCAAGTGTGACTAAATTAGAGATATGTCATATAAAATCTTATATCAAGATATTTTTACCATGTGCATATATCCGGCTTCAAATTTCACTTTCTGCTAATACCTCGTATACTGCAAGTAATTTTAAAAATGTTATTGTAATAGTGTATTACGTGTTCTCCGATACCCAGACGTTTAGCGCGCTACCAAGTTACATACCTTCCGTATTGGTCTAAATTTAATAAAAACGGACCTTTACTTGCATGAGATGGTAAATTAATAATTATTATTATAATAATTATATGTAGAAATGTTAGTGGCATCTGATTACCTTCAGAGACACAATTTTGTTGCCAAGATGTATCATCAAGCACTATCTGAAAGGATCGGTATACTTCGGTATAACACACGAATACCTCATGACGGGTCTTAAGAATCCAACTTGTGATGTATGTAATAGAGACTTTATTACTGTAAAACACTAGGGAATGCAGAAGACGACACAACCTCAATATCCTACATAACACGAACTAATTGTTGAAAGAAGGCAGTCATTACACAGCACTCTCTTACTTACGGAACCCTAAACTATACAATATTAATTGAAGACGTCTGCTGACCAGTGGCTTTCAAGCTTGTTAAAGACATTTCTAAATGGGAATAAGTGAATCAAAATTGTCATCACAATTCTGGTTCATTAGACCATACGTCCACCATCTTGAATGAGTGAAATCGCCGTAGTAGCGAGTCACTTATAAACAAATAAATAATAATAATAATTTAAATAAAATTTACGGAGACGAAGCTCTGATTTTGGACCGAACAGTTCACCACATAACGGCTTCACCGCTCACGCCCCGCAACCTGATATTCTCAGCGTCGACAAGCAAAACAAGATCGGCTGTTATCATTGATACCTCAGTACCGAATGAACCGCGAATAGATCTGGAATGAAGCAACGAGAAGGCCTGCCTAAGTCTGGAGACAGAAAACGGTGTAAAAACAGAATCCCGAAACATTTCCTTTCAGTTCCATTGAATATTTATGCTGAATAAATCCCAAGTTTCTTCTTTTTCTTTTTGCACTTCCTTTTTTATTCTTTTTTTTTCTCTAAAGCCCTTTAGGGCTGTGCAGCGTGAGTCTTCATTTATGCACGAATGGCGGGGGCCTGAGGTTTATCTCGCCAATCTGATACATAATTAAAACTAACGAAGTTCCAACTCTCGCTTTGAGCCGTATAGTTGTCCGATTTAAGCCTGCAGGATTTAGTTAGAACCATCTTACAATTATTCCTGGCTCAATTTAGCCCCTCTTCTAAATAAATATTTCTCATTATATTCCAATCTAATTTCGTTGCAAGAAAATTAATTTTTACCATTTTTCGAAGTAATGTTTGAAGTTTGGTATTGCCTACTAGCTTCCAATGATCATCCTTATAATTGATTAATGTCTGTCCATCTATATATATATATATATATATATATATATATATATATATATATATATATATATATATATATGTGTGTGTGTGTAGCACGATACTCACCAAATGTTTCGTTTTATCTCCACAAAACTCTATTTACATCATTCCCATTACAAAAGATTCAACAAGGAAACGTAAACCAGCAAAATAGGTCCATATGGGGGGGGGCAGAAAGTAACCAGCATCTGGACATTATTTGGTCACTACCTAATCTACATATCAAATAGGATTTGGTTATATGCAATTTTATTTATTTGACTCTGATCGCACAATAGGAAGTGCAATATAAATGACCTTTTTAAGTCAGGAAGTTTTAAGCCAGACTCCAGAGGGAGTACATGGTGACGAGAGGACTTCCTAGCAAGAAGTGCCCCATAAGAGGTGCAAAAATATGCACGAAACATGTCGGGCCTATTAAATAAGTAGAATGAAGACAGGATGACGGCTTTAATGACTTCATGCCTCCTAAGATCAAAAAGAACTTTTATTTTATTTGACTCTGATCGCACAATAGGAAGAGCAATAGAAATGACCTTTTAAAATAATTTTGACTGAAAAATAATTAATGCCATTCTTCTTGTGTGAAAAATATCACAAGGTACAAGGTTCTTCTTCTTCTTTTTTTGGGGGGGGGGAGGCTTAGTGAGGCTCACCATTGCCTTTTATCTATTTAAGGAAGTGGGAAAGGATGGGCAGGGTCTGTACTTTATTCTTTAAACTTTATTAATTATTTATATTGTTCCTTTTATTTTCCTCCACTCCTTCACGAAGGTAGAAAAGGCGGCAAAGTTCACCGAGTTCCCCACGAGGGTCTTCATTTCCGGTGTGTAGTCGCAGATCTGGCGGAACATCCTGAGTCGAGGGATGGAGTACTTCTCACATTGTAGCAGTACATGCTCCACCGTTTCAGCCCCGCCTCCGCAGTCGCACGCCTCCGATTCTTTCAACGCAAATCTCTTCAGTTAGGCATTGAAATTTCCATGGCCTGTCAGAAATTGGGTGATCCAGAAGTCCGGCAATATCCAATCTTGCCCTTGTCTCTCGCTCACGTCCAGGAAGAAGCATAGTGTTACCGGTGTCCCTTTGTGGTCTGACTCCATTCCGCTGACCATGTCTCCTTTACATAGTTGGAAATAATCGCCTTCAGCCTTTTACAATCCGGCGCTGCTTCCACATTCAACAGTAACTGGCGCAGGGGCGCTGGTTGCTCATTAGGGAGAAGGCCTCCTCTCTTTGCATGATAAGATGCCACCCTCGCCGTGGTGAGGATGCCAATAGGAGGCATGCCTGTAACTACGCACAAAGCTTCGTTGGACACTGTTTTATATGCTTTGCACATTCTTTTCAGAGCAATCCTCTGCAGACTGGTCAGCGCTCGCAGGTGGTGCTTCTTCAATAACAAGTGCCTAGCTTCGACCGCATACAACATCACGCCGACAACACAGGCCAGGTAAATTGTTCTTGCCGGCTTATATCCCATTCCCCAGGTGGGAGCCGACAACGTCTGAAATATATTCAGTACGGAGTTTACTTTCTGAGAGAGAGCACCAAAGTGGGATGTTATGCTTGGTCCAGGTCCTAGGGTTCTACAGGCCTTAAAATGACAGTCACTACAAATTTATTATTTTAACATTAACTTTTTTTTTTTTTTTTTTTTTTCTGATCCCAGGAGCATCCATACAACGTTGGGAGCTGCAATGACTGCTGGGGTGGACGACACGACAAGTTGCTGGCTTGGGAACCAGGGAACAGTACAAGACCTCCAGCAAGTGCAGTACCTGGAGCCCACTGCCTTTGTAGGAACATGGCTGTACAGCGTGGGGCTCCAGTCGCTAAAGTAGTATCTTCCACAGAATCTCTGAGCCTCGAGCTGAGGGTAGATGCAGCTCATGCTCCTTCGAGCTACTTCAAGCACCCTGCTCCACTCTTCGAGGCCAGGTAATGTTAAAGATAGAACTAGTGCTACAACAGGGATTAAAACTAACTACTTATGTTAATTTGAAACATGAATTTGAGTTACCTCAACTCTAGCACCACTTTAAATCCGTTCAATCCACATAAAGATAATGATTAGTATTGCCAGGGAAAATATCAAGAAGTAAGGAATATAAACTTTAATAAATTGTTGAACTTTGTAGTATTAATTTTTATTTATTGACCCCCGACATACATACAAAATATTGTCACTAGCTTCGAATCACTATGAATATTGACAAAATCAATAATAATTTACATACAATATTGTATTAATTTCTAGATACGAGTTTGTGCACAGCCCTCTGTGTGGACCAGCAGTTATACCAGCAAGCACTGAGGGAGAACTCCACTTTCCCCATTATGAAGCGTTGGGCTATACAGAACCTCCAAGGAGTATCATGTGTATCTGGGAAATTAGGGTCAACAACAATAGAGACGTCTGGCTACATTTTGATAAGGTATTTTGATAAACCGTATAGTTTTAAAATCATATACATAAATGTCTTTGAGTTAACTAAACAAGAATGCCATTTTCAGTGTTAGTAAAATGATATAACTTTAGATACCCTTAGCTCTTAGTAAATCTTATGACAGAAGTGTATTGAGTTATTTTAACT
Source organism: Gonocerus acuteangulatus (assembly GCA_946811695.1). Taxonomy (NCBI): domain Eukaryota; kingdom Metazoa; phylum Arthropoda; class Insecta; order Hemiptera; family Coreidae; genus Gonocerus; species Gonocerus acuteangulatus. The sequence continues at coordinate 68,746,739 of OX328126.1, read as the reverse complement.
TAAAATTCTAAAAAATCTATTGTTAATCCTTATATCTCAGTCAGTTGAACTATTAGAATTTTACAAATTATCAGTTCATTACAAACCTCATGTGTTTTAAGAAATGTTTCAGTTTGAAGCTTTCAATTCAATCCTTCTGCCTTATTCAGTGATATATCCTTAGTCACGATAGACTTCCAATGTTTCAAATAAGATCTACAATCATTCTCAAGGAAAAGAACAATATTAAATTCATCAAAACATTTTTTTGAATGAATTTAAAATTGTTTTTTCATCTCTAATAACTGAGAATATCTTGAGAATACATAAAAAGTTCATCCGAAATCTTTATAGTCTATGTTAACCAAATAAACTACGTCTTGGTAACAAAAAAAAATCTGTTAATCTTTGATGCCTTTCCATTACCAAAAGATTTAATATATTTATTTCTTTAGGAAAAATACATATTTCTTTAGGAATAATACATATTTCTTTAGGAATAATATATTAATTTCTTTAGGAATCCAAAAGTGAAACACTTTACCACGAAGATTCCCGACCATCCGTTTACCATTCAAACACTCAAACCTTCACAAATATCTTGAATCGTGTAGATTATGTTTAAACTTATCAAACTTAAGTGATATATACTTGTCAAAATTTAAATAAAAATCATCAAAATATAGATGACAAATCTAAAACTGACACTGAAACAAGACTGCTATAATTTTTTATTCTTTCATTTTCTTTTATTCCTTTCATAATCATAATAATTTATTTATTCCTTTATGTTTTGTAATACTTTAAAACTTTCCCAAAATTAGCAATGATTTCAGCATAAGGAATTTGTTTTATTCACAATATTTCTTAGCTTAGTTCAGTCAAACTCAGATGTCACACGTTTGTTACTTGCTGATCGCCATAGTTGTGGAGCAGATGTATTTAATAAATAAATAGAAATAATTATTATTAATAATGATAACATATGAATGAATAATTTACCTGTTTACAGGTGCGATTCACTACTCGAGACTGCCAGGACGGAAGGTTGGAAGTATACCTCCCTTCGAGACCTGACCATCCGTTCATGTCAATATGTGGATACAACGTGAGCTTGAAGGAGATGCCACCGCTCACATCGCAAGATCTGAGTGGCCCCTCTGGAGAACCACCATCCGTGAAAATACAGTTCATCGGGACAATGACTCCGGCGAGGGCAGCGTTCAAAATAGCCTGGACCGAGCTGTTCCACCTTCCGAGAAACCCCGACGGAACCCTAATGACCAGCAAACTCACCGAAGTCAGTTATTAGACTACAATTTAGTTTAAAGATATCCTAAATGAACAACTATTCACTGTCATTATTATTGTTATTTACGATAATGAGAAATGCTATTTATCGGATTAATAATTTATTTATGCTAGTAAAGAAATATGTGTTATCTCTAATCGAAGTAAATCTTTCCATTACTAAGAGAATTGTTGTTTATTACTCAGCCATTCTAGGAATAGAAATTGTTCTTCCTCTTTTAGAAATTTCACTTTTTAAAACAATTTATAACTTTCTGTCTCTGCATGCACTTTTTTTTAAGTTCTCTTTCTGTTCTTCCATTTTCAGGTGTTCATACTATTTTAAATGTGTAGGTTTAATTCATTTCATTTTATTGTAATGTCCTTAGGAAATATTTGTACTTTTGTGTGAAATTGAATAAAAATGTGTTTTGTAAAGTGTTACATATTATAACCACCAACCATTTGACTAGAATTTAATGACAATATCTTCTTATAAATCAATTACTTGCCAAAATTTTCTTACTTTTGAGGCCATAATAAAAAAGTCGTTTAGGAGCACTTAACTTTCTCTTCTCTCCAAATAAAATGCTCGAGTTGTAAATGGTTACGACAAAGAAAATTTCTAAAAACAATTAATTTTGTTTCTATACACCCGGTGTGTGTGCATTTACAATTTTAATCTGATATAAATCGCGTTTGCCATTCTTTCAGACAATATGATCTCTGTAATCCATGTTTAGAAATAAAAGTGCAATAAGAATTTTAAGTTCAATCAACATTTTTGGGCTTTGGAAAATGTTCATGTTATTAGTAAGAAATTTTATATAGAATGGCTTGAATGATGTATTTCAGCTCAAATATTTCATTAAAAGAGTTAAATAAGGAATAATAAAGGACATTATCAGACCATGTCCTGAATTGGATTATTATATTCAAAATATCTGTAAAATGTAATTCCGGAGAACATTTTTTTTTTATCAAAAACATAATCACTTATCTGAGCTTTCCTAGGAGGAAGAGAAAGTTAGAATAAAAGGTTTACATATTTCCTGGAAAAGAGTAGGGCACAGTGTGTACAATCTTTGGCCTAATTCATTGAACGCTTGCCGTAGTACATGCAGAATTCAGGACGTTGATAACCTTCGACGTTTTTCGTCCTTAAACCCCTTCCATTCGTACAGAATTCAGCCTAGTTCATACATTGCTTGGCCTAATTTATGAAATTAGGCCATTCATGGGCGTATATAGAAAATAATTTCGGAGGGGGCTGAGTCCATTTCCGGTGTATGGAATACTACCAATTTGGAAGAGTTAAAGCCAACTTAAACGCTATTATACCCAAAATAGAATATGTTTTATGAACTAAATGCTCTTATTTAATTTATTTTTAAAGCCCTCAGCCCTCCCCCCCTTATATATGCCCATGTTGCCATAGTCTGAAAAAAATCGTCTTTTTTTTCGAATTGTTGGATAAGATCATGCAGTCCCTGCCTTAGTACAGTTTTTAACAGAGAAAATGCAATTTTTTTTTTGTAGTTCATAAAATTGTTGCCCTAGTACATACGGAATTCAGCCTAGTTCATACATTTTGTAGCCGAATTTTTTTTTGCCATGGTTTGAAGATACAATTTTTTTTTTCCGAATTGTTCGACAATATCGTGCAGTGTGTAGTTTACAAAAATGATGCCCTAGTAAATAGAGTACTCGGCCTAGACGTTAACTTCATGGTCTAATTTATACAATTTTAGTTGTAGTTCAAAAAAACATTTTTTTTTTTTTTGTTTTGAATTTTGTTCCCTAAATCATAGAAGCATTTGTCTCATGTGTTGGGTCAATATCGTGCAATTTCTGCCCTATTTAGTATATTTTTTATCAATAACATAGAATCGTTGGCCTAATTCAGGCAAGCGTTAATAAAATAGGCCTTATTTGAGATATGAATGAAAGAATCATTCTTCTATTTATCATTCATGATTTGCTTTATTGTGATTTCTTTAATCTTTGAAATATTATTTTATTTTCATATTCTATTACTTTATCACTAGACAACTTTCTTTTTGCCTTCTCTAAGAATCTTTGTATTTAAATTTTTATTTTTAGTTACACAGCAATCATCAATCATTGCACTACATATTTTTTTTTTTTTTTTTTTTTTTTTTTTTTTTTAATTATTTGTATCTAGAAGTTTTTGTCTGATTCTTAACCTCTGTAACACTCTTAGATGAAAGTTCAATATAAACATTGGGCGATAAAATGTTGTCGTCTTAAGAAAATAACTAAGGAAGGGTATAAAACTATTGTTATTTTAAAAGTGCTTTGCACCAATTAATCAATTACTTATTTATTTATTTTTTAAATGATCTATAATAATTTTGTATTTTAAATTGGCAGGTCATATATATTACCACCTCTCACAAATAGGCTGCCAGCTTATACAATTTACACTATTTCATTTTACGTGCCCGTATGACCCACATGCTTTCAATATAAAAATTCTCTACACGCCCTACTGGAATTTTACCTGTCCGGGCTAATGTATATGATGCTAATAAATAAATATCATTTATTTTAATTAATTTGTATATGATCTTTTATGACATTTTTTATAACTCGTAAGCCAAACTACAGATGATATTGTAAATAAACAACAGTGGCACTTGGAGGCCAGTAACATTTAATAAGCTGGCAGTCAAGATAAACCTTTAATTACCCTCTGTATAAATTTGATGCAATAATATTCTACTCTATGGAGCATTATAAACATATCAAGTATATAAATGGGTGGATTACAAAGCAAAGCCATATCAATCTGATACAAAGGGTGTGTTACTTTCAGGTACTTGTTTTACTTTTGAGTGTAGTCTGAATGTGGATTTTCCTTGAATGGTCTCTGTCTGACAATGAATCCCCATTAGCTTTCACATTCAAGACATTTAAACGGAAAGCCTAACAAGTAAAACCAACCTTCAATATATGTAGTAAACATTTAATTTTAAATATCTTATCTCAATGTTGCTACATCATTAATATAAGCCCTTTTTTTCTTTTTTTTTTTTTATTATTCAAAAATCTTGTTTATTTATTACAATAACATTATTCTTCAGTGCAGATATGCCCTTTTTCATTTTGAGTTTTTATCTTTTTGAAAATTGGCTGTTTAAACCAATTTTTCTGAAGAAATTTACCATAAGACCAATTATGTATGGTTTCATGTGTGTCTTATTTTATTTTAATTAAATTGTGGGCGTATGTGGATTTAAATCAACTTGTAAAAATGTGTGGGCATCTTGACACAGAACGTGGTCTTAAAAAAGAAAACTTACCTTAACAATCTGACTTCATAATCTTTAATAATATTTACCCTAGCACATGATGATAGCAACATATTTATAATCAAATTAGAGTTTTATTATTTGGATTCAAAGATGAACAAGAATTAGTAAATATGTATAAACCCATGACTGTATAAAATTCATATGAATTGACTTAATTATAATATCAGAAAAAAGTAAAAGATGAATTTAAGGTAAAGAATTTGTGAAATAAGAATCATTCTGCATTTATAACACTCTTATCTTTTAAGATTCCTTTTTAAAATCAGACTTACAAGTTTTTTTTTTTTTTTTTTTTTTTTTTTTTTTAACAAATCAAATTCTTTAGTTTAATAAATGTTAGACAAATTATATCCATAGACTAGATTAGCCAATAAATGGAGAATGGAAAAGAGCACAATTTTCCACAGTTTAAAAGTGCTACTGAATTAAATGTTAATTTATAACCCTGACATTGCAAGAAGCAGATTGGAATTAAGATATTTTCTGGAGAGGAGGGCAAGAGACTCTGAGGAGCATCTTGCATTGTCCGCAACATACCGCAGCAGTATAAACATCAAGTGTAAAATGTAGGTTGTCTTCGTTCCATTCAATAGAAGTACCGTGTAAATTATCATTTCCTCCCTACTACCTTTGGATTACATTTCTGGTTGTAACTCATCCTGTAATTGTAAAAGTGCCTGGAAATCCTTGTGGCTAGACATAAAAGTAGACATCCTTGCATGAGAACTGTTGTAAGCGTAACTCTCCAATTCATGAAAATTTACTATATATTAATCTTAGAGGTAGAGCTTTTACTTTAATGCATTTTTCTCAATGAAATCAATGATCCATATTTTTCTGAACTCATTTTATTATCGAAGCATAAGAATATCCATACATATTGTCATGGAACAATATGTAGATTTCCGTCTTTTAGGCTGTAAATTTTGTCCGTGTTGTGAGGAATCACTCGTTACTAATCAAACAAATAATTCTTGTATTAAAAGCAATTTTTATCAAATGATTACCATATTAAAAATCCAAACATCAATAAAATCTTTGAGATATCTTGGATTTATTTTAGAGGTATAAAAAAGAGTTCTTATGATAGACACAGCAAAACCTACATATACATATGGAAATATAAAATTAAATAAAAGAGATAATTTACATTATTATAGATGTTTAGCTTACAAACCTATTCAATGTATTTACCATTGAATTCTTTAAATATTTTTTAATCTTGATTTATATACAATTTTGATTTAGCTCATGCCTAAGCAGCCATTAATCCTTTAAAAGCTGACAAATTTAGCAGTGCTCTACCCTGGGTGGTTGGTTTCTCTCCCCTGCCAGGCAGATCAATGTAGAGTGATATTATGCGCAATTTATTTTCACCTCTTGGCTTTGGTTCTGCTTATTGTTTGAATACTAACTTTGTTTAAAACATATTTACTATCTTTTTTTTTTTTTTTTGGTATCTTCCCTATTAAAATTATTAATAAATAAATATTTAAAGTAAAAACATTTACAATTATTTAAAGTTTGGTGTCTCGCTAAACAGTCCAATAAGCTAAAGTAAACAGTAATCCTTTTTGCTATCGTACTTTTTTTTTACTGCCTAGAAACACATACCCTTATCAGATAATAAGACAAAATCATTATTACTATTAAATTGTGGAAGAAGCGATACCTACGACATCTATTGGTAAGAAAGATAACTTAGAAATGCTTCTACCCAATCATAGAGAGCGGATAACACTCAGATAGGCACTATATGGACACCTAAGAAAATAAAGAACTCATCCTGTCTTCCCTCTGTCAACCTACTGGCTCAATCAGTTTTGAAATGTTTTAATTGTGACCTTGTACTGCACTATAGAAAATCTATCCCGCTGTGTTAAATTTCAAATTTAGAACATATTGAAATGAGTAAGCCTGAAATATCTAGAAATTCTATACAAAATCTTTGAATATCAAACTTGATTAAACGCAATATTTAAATTTACATTCAAAATGGGAGTAAAACGTTAGCTGCAAATAAGATTTAAAAAGGTGTTCCCTCGGTATCACATGTCCCCGTGCACATGTAAGCGATCTCTCACCCAGTAAGAGACGATACACCCAAGGAGAGGGCAAAAAAAGTCCACTATTATCTAGGGAATGCTCCTACAGCTTTAATTTTTTCTGGGTCATTTGTGGAGTAATTAGTGAAGTTTTCACCAAAGCAGGAGGCGGATCAAATGTCACAGAAAGTAAATGGGCGCGAGCAAAAACTCTCTTTTTTTTAATTAACTAAGTATCTACAATGATATGCTATCATTAAGTAGACATTAATAATAACATTTCTGCTCAAACATAACAATAATAGACATAAATATCGTACAATTTTAAAATGTATCATAAAGCACACAGTCAAAAATTAATTACAAATCAGTTTGAAGGAACAGCAATAATGAATATTGTTTTTAAAGATTATTTTCCAAACCATTAACAAAACAATGGAAATAACTTCAATCATGCTTTCTATTAAAACAATCAAAGCAATACCCCAGATTGTCAGGGCATCGGGTGCAAAAACTGGCGACAAGCTTAGCTTGCTTGACGGACTTTTTACTTGACATAGCATTCTGTAATTCATGGTAGAAGCCTTGACATAATTGTTTTTTCTGTAAGGTTTCGTCAGTTAGTTCTGTATTATCCGATTGTTTTAAGTTACTGGGAGAGGAGGATGTTCTCTGGTATTGAATGAAACCTGGCTATCAATCAAGGATCATTTCAAGTCCACAATTCCTAAATTATTTCTTTTGACCAGTATTCTAGGTTGTAAACAGGATTGAAAAATATCTACAGCTGACTTCAACTCCATTTGAGTAACTTACAATAATTCTTATTATCCGGGAGAGAAAAGGGTGGTAACCATTGAATATCCCATCCTTAAATATTTGTTTTTAAAAAATGGCTATGAAAAGTAATTTTATTTGCTTAAAAATCTGTTGTTATAATTCAGTTATTAATACATTTGCTGCCTTAATATTTTTCATGATTGCTATGTTGAGTGAGTTGGTGCTCTGGGTCCAACACAAGAATTGACATCCGAGTAATGATGCAAACTAAGAGTTTTCTCGTAGTTTGGAATTTAGTACAATTGAAAACGTTGGCAGTATCACAAATTATGAGTTAACTCGTACTAGGCAGTTAATGTGTACATTTATGGTTAATGACCATAAACAGTTTATATTTCTTATTTTTGACAAATACATAACTTTTAATGAAAACTTCTTTTTAAGACATAGAAATGTATGTCTTATTTATTGACAATCAATGGTTTTAATACTTCTGTTTAAAGGAGCTCGGAGCTAGCGCCTCACCACGCGGCCAGTGCGATTTCCTCTGCCCGGGAGAATCGGGGCTCTGCATCCCTGGTGAGCTCGTCTGCAATGGAATAGTGAACTGCCCCGGACGCTACAACGAGAGCGGAGACGAAGGCCCTGATACGTGCGCCGCTAGGTTCGAACCTCCTCAAACGAACTGGACCTTCCTCCTCCTCGGAGGCTGTGGCGGAGTTCTCCTAGCGTTGGCTAGCTTCATTCTCGTCTGTAAGATCTGCTGTCCTTGCTGCAACAAGTCGCCGGATGATACGGACTACTGATACCCGACGCCTCCCCTCAATTGTAAATAATGTACAGGTTTTAAATGTATTCATAAGCTGATGTGGAATGCATTTACTAATAAGGTTTTTCTTGGAACCATTTAGTTGACAAAAGTAAAGTTGAACACTCCATTAGTCTCAACTCTAATATGGCCGCAAGGTATCTGAGAGATATCTCTTTTTCCAGAAATGAATAAAATAACTAAATTAAACACGGAAACAAAACATATTATTTTCCATTACCTTAAGTATATCGTATCCTAGATACCAGGCCCTAAGTCATAAGTATATATTGCCCTTGTTGGAAACCCCCTCAGTATATGAACAAATCGCCTATATCGGCGATACAATTGCAAAGTATCGAATATGAAGAAACGCATTTTTAATTTTCAATCTATACTGATTACTGTTGGACTGATGGAAGTCAAACTCTCCAACCTAAGTTCACACAGTGAAAGGGGAATGTAACCACTGTCAAAAGGTCGAATCTGCCAACTATTTGACTGTCCAAAAGCAAATTAATGAATGAAAGTTTTATCACTCAGGAAAGTGGTGATTTGCACATTCGATACTTTGCATTTGTATCGACGATATGATACACACAGATGATGAACTTGAAACTTGCACAGTATCAATAAATATACACTCAGCATAAAAAAAATAAGGACACTATGATTATTGTCAGTTCTGTCTGTAAATCTGTGTGTGTATTTTTTTAATTTATAGTAAGAATTAGATGTGTTAAATTATTTAAACAGAGTATTACTACTAAACAAATAATTGCTATTAAACTAAAAAAAATAAGGGTTTATTTTATAGCACTTAGTTATGAATTTTACTCACGATTTAGATGCAGGATGACTTCTTAAAATGAAGTATTACCTCCTCTTGTACGGTGAAGAGTTCTTACCCTGAAGACCCAGCTTCGAGGCGAATAGGGACTTATTTCCTCTGCCCTATTAATATCGAAGTGATTATTTAAGTGAACTTCATGTCTTTCCTGCTTTGGCGTATCACTATAATTGTGTAACAATTTTAGCAATTAGTCAAATCATTTGATAATTCAGGTAACTAAAAAGAAACTCACAAACTGTCCCGATTAGCACAAGAAAGTACTCCACATAGTGCAGCATAAGTACTATTTACAATATCAGAGGAACTCTTTATTTCTTATTATTTAATTTATGAAATAAACCTTTAAATATTATATTTTCAATGAGAATATATTCTGTGGCCGAATATGGCCAGCTATGTGTTGCACATGACCGTTTATTCATTCAAAATATTCCTATTTGATCTCTGAAAGCATTCAACACCAATGAGTGCTCCTGATACATTTCTTGTCAGTAAAAAAAAGCACCAACATGTACAAATTTATCAGAGTGTTCGAAACTCATTTTAATTGTTTAATTATGAATTCAGTATGATGTTTAGACGTTAAAAGTAATTAAATACAAAAACCCCCCAAAATTGTGTTTTTTTGCACTGAAAGTTATCTTAAAAATGTAAATACAATTACAAATGTTTTAAATACTACCATAACAATATGAGACTCAGTAATACAAGCGAAAAAACAGGTCAGACAAGAACTGATCAAAAATAACTAATAACAAATCACAATATAAAATTTTGAATACATAACATACAAAATAGTCGACTAGATGATGAACACAAAGCAATCTGAGTGTCGAATCAATTTAATTTTAGGTACATTTTTCAAATAATCATAGCTATAAAATGTTTGTTTACGTACAATATGAATCATTACTTCAAAACTGTATTAAATACATAATTCTGTGCAAGTAACAAAAAAAGACATTCCTTACTTTTAAACTCAATTAATTAAAACTTGTTTAAGAAAGAACAAGTAATTGATTCTTCTTAAAGTACAAATTTTGTTGTTTTCAAGTAAACCAACATTCACAATGTTCTACGGCTAGGACGTCGCATACTTATGACCCGCAGATAATGCAATAACTAAAATAGACGACTTACCCCACTCACTGACAGAAGGTTGCCCACCCTAAGATACAATACTCATTTAACATATTCATGTAACATTTAAAATACGACTCCAAAATATAAATGAATCAATTTTGTCCTAAACTAAAATTAGTAGTTTTTGTTTTATAGTTATAATTTTGTTATTTATCTTTTTATTTTATTTAGTGTTTTATTATTTTATTTGCTTTACTCATTTATTTCTTTTAGGGAAAGGTAGGATTCATCAGAGTTTAGTCATGATATCTTAATAAAACTACATTTTTTATAAGAAAATGAGTTTTATTAATTTAATTTAATTTAATTTTAACGTCCATTTATTATTAACGACGAATTTTAGGACGGGTTATCTATAGGTTACCACTCTTTTATACCGAGGATAGAGGTAATGCCTTTTCTTTTTTCTAAAGAAAAGCCACCACCCCTAGTGGGAATCGAACCCACGACCTTTGGTACGGAGTGTTATGAGTTTTATTAAATGCCAACGTTTTGGCCTGAAATTCAAGCCTTTGCCAGGGCTGTAAAACACGGGGCACGTTAAAACTAATATACTGGGTGTTCCACATTGAGGGGAAACACGCTCATTTCTGTGTCATTTTACTGCAAATGAACTGCAGAATAAACCCCTAAAGTTATGACATCACAATGCGGGATGCCCTGTATATATAAAAAGAAATTGTATATACTATACAAAAGAAATTACAAAAACAATTTTTTGTCATTTCTTTTGTGTATATATATTAGTATTAACTCTGTACTTGTTTTGTAGCCCTGATGTAAGCTTGAATTTCAAGCCAAAACTTCGGCAAATAATAAAATTTGTTTTCTTATAAAAAATGTAGTTTTATTAAGATCCACAACCGAACCCTGACAAATTCTACCTTTGCATCACCAACGGTCAATGATCTCTCAATTATTTTTTCTTATTTTTTTTCATCTTAGTTATGATTGTTAGTTTCCTCCTCCTTATTTTTTTTTTTTTTTTAATATTTTTTGTCTTCACTTTTAACATTGACTTACTCATCATATTAACAACTTCTTCTGTACATAGAGTTACAAACCTCAAAAACTCCTTCAATTCTTTCCAGCCACTGCCACAAAAATAAATATCTACATAGAAGAATTAGGTATATAACATACATATTTATGGAACATGTGAAGTTTAAAAAAAATCAGTTGTGTTATTTGTAAGATAACATTAACCTAACAATCGCAAGAGTTGTGTGCTGTTTGTAATTTTATTTACCTTACACAGCTCTTTTAAAAGCTAATCGTCGGTGTCTATCATTGCACCCATGAAGCTCGCTCTGCCAGCAGACATTCATGGAGTCTAAACAAAGGAAAATTAATATCAAATTCATCATAAAATGTATATTTTGGTAATATTATTATTCCGTGAATAACCAATGGATAGCATTCAACAAGTTTATTCCAGTATCACCAAATCGGTACATACTTTTATTCTGACAATATCAACGAGTACTCTTGGACCACTTTCATCCACTGCCCTTTCATAAAATATAAAATAAAGAGTACTCATAGATTGTTTGTATATAATTTGAAGAAAGTTCATATACTAATTGTAGAAGGTTATGGTGTGGTAAAATTTGTATGCCATAATTGACAAATAAGATAATCTAAGGAAAAATTAAATTGGTTAACGTTCCGCACATGCAAAATATAGTTATAAAAATTAAAGGGAGAATTTTAAATCTGGAGAAAGATAAAATCCAATTTGTTTAATAGTTGCCTAAGCCCAATTATAGCACGTTTTCTCATTTCACTGAAGGATATAGAACACCGACAAACTACAACTAAATTATATGTTGTAGATCCTAAGTTGAAAACTAAGATGTTCTAGGTAGTTGGTAACAGCTAATTAAGTCTTCAATAGTTTTGTATTTGTGTTCCACGACAAAAATTTAATTAAAATACAAAACTATTGAAGACTTAATAAGCTGTTACCAATTACCTAGTACAACTAAATTGTTTATGTAAATGCAACTTTCAATATTTTTATAGGATCACCAACTTAATTAAATAGTTCACAGTGTTTTAAATATTACTGATTAAGACTAAGTTTGTTTAATCCAATATAAAAGAAATATTTATGTAGAAGTTGACACGAATTTGTTCAAAATTGGACCCAACATTTTGAGCTTGACTAATTTTTAACGTACCGTATTTTGGGGTGAGTTCGGACAGGTAGTACGAGTTCGGACAATAGTGCATGGCGCAGGAAATCACGTGACCTGGAGCAAACTTTTTCATTAGGGTCATAATTGGCATGACAAATACTATCGATATTGTATGTTTCCCATGTAGGTAAGGCGAAATCGCCCTGAGAACACTTTGAAGTGAGTAACGAATATTTTAATGTGAGTTGTAATTTCCATGATTTTTGAAATGCTAGAAACAAACGTCTGTGTAGAGGCTCTAGAAGTAATTAAACCCTAATTTTTTATATTTTATTTTTAGGTTTACATGTTGGCTAATGATACATAAATAAATATATTAATTTTTTTGGTTCAAAAGCTTTTTTTTTCTTCGTTAAGTAAAAAACTCGCATACCATGGGGTGAGTTCGGACATGTATCAATTATACCCGCGTCCTTTTGGCTTAAAGGAAAACAGTATTTATTCCAAAGAGGCTTTGAAAAATTTGGTTGACGATGTCAAAACAAAGAAGAAGACTCTGAAAGAGGCAGCGTATCGATTTAGGTATTTCGATGTACAACGAAATACCTACATCGACTTTAAATGATAAAGTTAGAGGAATGCACACCAAAAAAAAGTGGCGGCCAAACAAAATTGAGTCAAGAAGAAAAAAAAATATCAAAGGGAATTTAAGCTGCAGCTGAATGGGACTTTGCATTAAGTCGATTGAGATATTCGCCAAATCGTAAAAACATATTTGGATGGTCAGGAAAAAATTCGCAGGATTTTAAAGCAAGCTCAGACTGGAATGGTTTTAAGGCTTTATGAAAAGGAATCAGCCATTAACGGAACGCCTTACACAAAGCATCAAAATGTGTAGAGCAGAAGTTGATAAGGAAAAAGTGAAAGAATATTTTGTTAATCTAAAAAATATTATAGAAAATAATCTCTTTAAAATATCGTCAATTATGACCGAACTCACCCCACACGTAGGGGTGAGTTCGGACCCATTTTAGCTATAAGAAAAATTGAAAATTTTTGAGATATTCAAAAAACAAAATACACTATTATGTGTCCGAACTCACCCCAAATGACGGTACATGAAACAAAGCTAAGTTGAGGGGAGGCCAATGTTCATGCACCTATTGACACAGACAAATACTACATAAATCTCTTCAAATGTGAACTGTTTCCTATATTTATTAAGATTTTTTTTTCTTATTGTGTAGACTATAATGAAATAAAAAATGATTATCTTCAACTGATGATAAAATGTTACTTGGGTGTATATAGAAAATAATTTCTGTTGGGGCTGGGATCATTTCGGGGTATGGAATACTAACAATCTAGAACTTGCAATAGTTAGCCAACTAAAAAGCTATTAAACTCAACAAAAATTATTTTTTCTGAACTAAGTGATTTTATTTTTAAGGGTTTTATGACACATTTTTTTGCAGCCCTCTCAGCCCCCCCCCTCTTATACGCCCATGAAATGTTTCTCAAAAATGTAAATATGAAGAGGATCATTCAGTACCTAAGTAATGTATTTATTGTCTTCTTATTTTATTTAACTACCCACATAATGTTTTATTTTATAAATTGTGGAATTTTATTTTCATTAAATTTATTTAAAAAGTATAGAAGGTCAGAAATTAGTAAAATGAATAAGCACTGAGGAGCAAACATTCTGTGGTTTTATTAATTTCTGACATTTTTTCAGTTAAATAATAATAAGCTTTTATTTTCAAATTTTTGTTTATTATTTAAATAATAGCTACTGTTATATTTTTACTTTAACATTATTTCTTACATAGCAGTTCTTTACGTTGATATTTTCATTGAAATTAAAAAAAGAAATACCATTCCATGCAATTTTTCTTCATATAAATAAGTGTTTGAACATTCATTGTGGAATTATTGTGTGCGCTAAAATGAAAGTGGTCATGTTATCGGCCCAAATGTTTTTTGTAGAAAAACTGTATGTATTTAATTGTTTTTCTGGAAACCATTTATTGTGTTTTATTTCTAAAATAAAAATGATTTTGCATGACTTCAAATAGGAAAAAAAGTTAAAGCTTTAATTTATATTTTATATGCTCCTGAAGAGGTGTCAGAGAGGCATGAAACATGAAACAGCAACAAGCAAAATAAAGGATTAATGATGTTTTGTGTGTAGTAAATGAAATTTGACCTTCTGCCACATAAAATACAGAGTGAAAAATAGAGCCACCACCTTTGGAAACCTAATATGTGAGGGGGAGTGGATGCTGAGGCCCACTCGCTCTTCCCTAAGGCTTTGGTAATTACAACTACAGCGGCTGTGATGGATACATATAACTATCAAATTAATTCAAGCTACTGAAATGACATTCATATCATATTCATATGCCATTCAAATCAATTGGCATTAATTTATTGTAAACTCTGATAATGGATAATTATATTTGAATAATTTTTTTTAAATATCAGGTGGAACAGAAAGATCGAATCCCGAAATCTGGATGTTGGGAAATCAATGTCAAAGTTCTAGAAGTGCTTCAGGATAGCAAGGGTGAATGTTTACACTAAAGAATGCTGACCAGATTGAAAAAGTATGCAATTGAAATTCAATGTGTTAAATATGAATGATTTATGGTTAACAAAATGCAAGGACGGGGAAATTCCGACATTCAATTGTTCATTGATGATGGTGCTATTCACTTTAACTTGAAACTGTAAGAGTGTTAAAGGCGGAACAGAAAAACAAGGCGATGCCTACATCTTTCTGAGTCAGGAAAAAAAAAATTAAAAACGTCTATGTTTCGGGTTCGTCCTTTCTATTCCAAGGTCCTGATATGAACAAATGAAAAATAAAATGGTTGAAATAAAATAATTTTTAAATATTTAATTCAATTTTTTGAAAGTTGGCTTAGTAACAGGAATTTGGGTTGTATCTGAACAAAAGGCTTAGTGACACTTTTAAGTTTTTTCTCATTATACGATCGAATTTTAAATATTATTAGTTTAATACAATGTTGTTAAACTTAGTTTAATTGTTCAAACGTTAGTATAGCACTGGTGTATTGGTTGTAGGCAAAGCATTTTTATAAATGAATAATATAATTCCCAGCAAACAAAAAAAAAAAAAAATCAACATTTTATTAAACTTGTGGGCACGATTAGAGAGTGATTATCTTATAAGATTCTCAAATCACATAAATCATGTCTTTCACCATGGTATAATCTTTACTTTGTAAACAAAATTTGTGGATCAAGAATTTAGAGAGATTAAAAGAGTTATTAAATAAGTGTAAAAATTGCCATTTAATTGTGTACATAATATCTTAACCAAAAAACCTTTTTGTGCAAATCGTTTTAAAGTTATATGTGTCAGTGTAAATATAAAAGAAGTGCCATGTCCATTTAAGAAGTGAATTTAGGCTTGATACCCTGGTTTGTTGGAATTAATTCTATCCGTAGATTCACTATTTTTAAAATATGTGATATTTGTAAAATATTTTTTGCTACATGTTAGATATAGGTATAATACTATTAAATGCTGCATCTCTAAACTTACACATTTAGGGATGTGGCATTTGTGTACGGTCATATCGAAGAATATGCTCTGGCTGACAATTTGTGTTCATTTTAAAGGAAGATAGGAGTCAGTGATCGGTCATGTGGTACCTTAAAAAAACTACATTTTTATAAGAAAATGTAGTTTTTAAGATAACATACGACTAAACACTCACTATATCTACTTTCCCAATCCCAACGATAAATGATATCTAAATGTGTTCATTTCACATTTCATGGGTTTGAAGAATTACGGAAAAATGGAGATCATTGTTAAGTTTATTAAATTACCATATTTGAAATAATACATTGTCAGTAAATACAAATAAAGGTGTCTTACATTACACAGTATATACTTAGTAGTTATGTTCTTTCAATAGATGAGTACCATATTATGTAATCTGAAAAGCAACTTTATATTCTCATAATTTCAATTTCTAAAAGCATTTCTTCTTCTTGTATGATCAATCATTTTCTATTGGGAGACTTTTTCCTACATAAATATTTTATTTTATAGGCCTTTCTCGTCTGACTCTCTTATACTTTATGATGGGATAAGACAGATCAATTTCCTAGTACTGGATTACTACACTTACTGTCAAACACATTGTGAAAGATTGCATAGTAAAACAAAAACCTAAATTCCCACAAAACATGAAATTTCTACACACTACAGATAGTTTCAGAGTCGTTACTAACAACTATTGTTATTTGTGTTAATATCAAAATCTATTTGTACTTGTAGTTTTATTACCAATTTTTACCTTTACTATCTTATTTTTTTTACATATTATGGCAGTTTTATAGCGTCCATTTTGAACAACTTTTAATAAAAATTAAAACAATTGTAAAGTAGCTAGAAAGAATTCTAGTAAGACTGGTAGAACCTTCCAAATTCTTTATATTTAATTCTTATTGTGATTTTTCAGATCTTATTCTCCTTCTTCAGGCATCTATTCAATAATTATACATATTTTATATAATATTGGCTATGAATTATCATACAATGTATTATAATAATACAATCAATGATAATTCATAATACGAGGTCTACCCCCGGTCTAGTGGCTAATTCTAATGAGGGAGGTAGGGGTTCAAGTCCCTCCGGCAGCAGCCCTTTGAGAAAATTCCCTGCAGCGCCATGAATGTCGGCGCTAATGGCGTAGTAGGTAGTTGGTGGGCCATAAAAAAATTCATAATACGTAAAACGATTTTTGTGTTTGACATTCAAGTTATGTTTCTTTAAAAAGTGCTTACTTAAGTTATGTTCAGATAAACAAATGTTTAAATTTAAGATTAAATATAAAGATTTTCCAAATAAAAATTAATAAATATTTAACTCATCAAATAAAGAGGGGAATTTCTCTATTTTTGTCTGTAGATGAAGGCTTTTTAAGTCAAACACTGAAGGGAAACGTGTAAACTTTACGTGTCACAAAGCCAATTGATGTTCCGAAGGTAGGCATAAGCAAGTATAGTTCTTAGCTACTAAATAAATAAATACAGTACAAATAAAAACATTCACTTTCATCATTGTTTATAAACACCTTTGCTACCAGTAAAACAAGTTGTTTGCACAGATTTTTTTTTTTCTCTTATTTCCTCCTTTCTGCATCCATTAAAAATATCAATCTACAGACTATCAGCCATAGCATAGTCAAATAAACTACGTCAGTTATGGCCAGTGAGAAAAAATAATAGTTTTTAATATTACATTAGTTTTCACATTTTTCTAGACACGAATCAAATCGATGATAGTGTCATTTCGTCATAGCTGTGGTAAATTGTTGTTGTATATTGTTATGAGCTTTTTATGCAAGAATAGATGGGTTCATCATCTATTCATAATGCTCACAGGTGTGTATATGTGTAATATCTTTTTTATAAGACACTTTCATAATTTTAAAAATATGTGTGAAATACATTAACTTATTTTTAAATTCTGTCTTCTCATTAAAGGACAGAGCAGAGTAAACATTAGAAAATAAATGTATGATATCATTTAAGCCTAAAATGTTTGTTAAAGAAAGACATAAATATACACTATTATGTGTAGGACTTTTGTTAGTACATTTTTCTAAGATACTTCCAATACATAAGTGTTAATTTCACACATTCCATTAGGAGAAAATAAATGTTCGGTGTTCACTTTGTTGTAGTGAATGTATAAATAAATATATTGAATGTTTTGTATTGTTATATTGTAATAAATAATTGCAAAAGGAAAACTAAATTATATAATGCAACCCAAATATAAAATCCAAAGGAGTAATGTTGCTTTTGATGGATTATTGTACATAAGTTTAGTAATGTATTTTAAATGTAGTTCAATGCTTCTTCATACTTGTGAATTAGAATGTTTAGAAAAATTGTAAGAACCAAGCATATTACACATTTAGATGTTGATATCAAGGATGTATAGAAGCAACTGTTATATATTTTTCATAATAAAATATATGTTAAAAATACTCTTACCTAATACCTTAAACACATTCGAGACTGATAGCCACTTTTGTGACAACCGGCTTGCATGCCTCATGGCCTGATGATCACTTTTGTGACAACAGGCTTGTATGCCTCATGGCCTGATAGCCACTTTTGTGACAACAGGTTTGCATGCCCCGTGGCGTGATAGCCGCTATCGAGACAATGCCATTTATTTAGCTTCGGGACTGAAAGCCACCTCTGAGACAGCCTTTTGTGATATCTAATGGTACGTTTTGTAAGCTCTAGTCACTCTTATATCAACCGGAGTTAATGAAAAATGCAGTTTTAATGGGGATTTCCCTTTGCCACCTTGTCCCTTGTCATAGTTAGGGTCCCTCTGAAGGAGTTGATACAAGTTGATGAGTACATAGAGATCATGTTCTGTAGAAATTATACCAATTTCGAGATATTTGGCTTGATATTATTTAAAAAAAAAAAAAAAAAAAAAAAAAAAAAAATGTAAGCCTTTTATTTACGTAATATGGACAGAATAAGAAAAGCGTAAGGAAAACTTTTCAAAGAACGAAAGCATATTAGGAGAAATGAGAAGAGATGGGCAGTGGAGACTCAGCCATTTTAATTCCGTGCTGTAGAACCAGGAGAGTAGCTCCACGGTCTAAGATATTTTTTTTTTTTTTATAAAAACAACAAAAATCTGTTTCCCACTTCTTAATAGAAAGTCGTGTCCTTTCTTAATAATAGTCCTGTGAATTTATTTTGTTTTTTGATGCATTTAGAATATTTGACCATCCTGTTGTTGAATCGCCTTAGTTGTGAGAAACTACAATAAATTAAATAATAATAGGTAGTGTTCTAGAAATATTTCTTAGCTTAGATCCATTTTTTTGATTTAAACATTTCTGGTGACTACAAAATTACCTTTAAAAATCACTGAATTGCTGAAGTAGGAATCATATAAAACTGCACACAATCAGAAACAGGAAATACTAATGTTAAATTTAATGATTGAAGGCATAAATCTACCCAAAACATGATATACAAAACCACATAGACAACTCACATAAAGGGGCATTACATTACATGAAATACACTGTAACAAGAACAGGGTGCACAAGTTTGCCAACCTACAACTGTTAAATCATCACAGTGTTGACATTATTAAAATAATAATAGAATAATAATCTACCAATAATTATATAAACATAAACAATAAGAAAAGCTATTAATGAAATAAATATAAAATATAATATTCAACAATAAAACTCTGAAAACTAAATAAGAATAAAACTGACTTGAGTTGAGAGAAGCTCAACTGATTTAATATATTGGAACTTTCTAGCTTTCAGTAATGTCTGAACCAAAGAATCCAGATCCATCTAAAACAAAGATCTCTGATGTTATATTTCTTTATTGGTTTTGTAAAGAATACAGTTTACAACACATCTACTATTTATCCAACAGAATCAATAGTACAGCAGAAAATCACTCAATGTGGAATAAAGACTTACATGAACTGTGCTGTGGATTGGAAAGAATTGTCTAGGATTCATATGGCTTCAGCTTTATAGGCTAATCTATAGAATGCTCCAGTTTTTTTTGTTAGCTATATTTAAAGGTAAACTCTTATTTCTGTTCGAGTGTTGTGGCACTGTACTGATCTAGGCTCTTCCAAATCATTTCAAAGCTGTACTTTCTACATATTTCAGGTAGAGCACCTAATGGTCTGTCCACAAGTGCATGTTTTACTCAAGGCTTACTTGCATAACACGGTTTGTACCCTGAAGACTGTATGTGTGGACGAGAAAACTGTACACCATGCAGTCCTATAAGAGCGACATGTGGACTACGGAATACGTTAAAGGAAAACACCACAAACTAGGTTTGTACGGTATCTGTTGCATCATGTCGACAGACCTCGAACCAAGCCTATAGTCTACCGTTTAGTAGTGAGTCAGGAGATCTCATGCATTCCAGGGGATCTTCAAGCAAATCATTCAGTAGATTCATGTGGAAGTATTCAATTATTTATAGCAACCAATTTTTTCCCAAACGGAGCGGACATTTTTCTTTTTGAACAATCACAAAAGATGAAATTGTATCAAAAAATGCTGACTTTCAAGCCACATTTTATTAATACTAATTCTATTGATACCTGCTGTAGAATAATAATTCATATTTAATTTTTAATGATCCTGTAAGCTGATTCCATGTATCACTAGAAAATATAGGGGAAATAAATCAGTCCTGTTACTTGCCACCAGGGCCCAGAGGAGCAGATACTGTAGAGGTATCTGATTTTTGACCGTACTGCACACTAGGGAGATAGTGTGATCAGAAGTATGCTCCGGCTGCCTGATTTTCCCCTCTACAGGCATCCAATAATTACTTAATTAAAGGCTGGGTGAGCCTAGGCACGATCTGGGACCCCAAACCCATCCCTAGACGAAGACACTAGAAGATAAAAATCTTTAGTGCGCACTCGGGTTTTGAACTCGGGTCCTCCAGTTCATTAGTCGAGTTCTCTACCACTGAGCTAACCTCCCTTTTAGGAAATATTGTATATTACAAAAAATATTTTTCAAGAATTTGCTAGTTTACACAACTTCTGCTGCATGGATTTTAATCAGGAATTTTGCTATTAAATTTTTATGAGATACTTCCAGTACATAAGTTTTACTTTCACAAATTCCATTAGGCGAAAATCAATGTTTGGGGCTCACTTTGTTGTTGTGAATGCATAAATAAATATATTAAATTGGAAACATACATTATAAAATGCAACTCAAATACAAATTAACAATCCACAGGAGTAAGATTACTTTCAATGGATTATTCTACATAAGATTAATAATGTAATTTAAATGTACTTTGGTGCTTCTTCATACTTGTGAATTATAATGTTTAGAAAAATTGTAATTTAATTTTAACGTCCATTATTATTAACTAAGAATTTTAAGATGGGTTATCTATAGGTTTCCACCCTTTTCTAGCCAGGATAGGGCTGATGCCTTTTCTTTTTTAGCGCGGTTCCTCCCTCCCCCATAGGGAGGAACCCCGCTTATAAGGTTGATACAATGAAACAATCCGAAAGTGCCGACTAGAAAATTTCGCGTTTCAGAACCCCTAGAAACCGAAAATAACGGTGGTTCAAATTTGTATATATATATATATATATATATATATATATATATATATATATATATATATAAATGTATATATTTATATATATATATATATATATATATATATATATATATATATATATATATATAAATGTATATATTTATATATATATATATATATATATATATATATATATATTTGTCTGTTCGCTCATTTCTGGCTTCCCTAATGGTCCGATTGTGATGAAATTTGGTACAAAAATCCGTCGTCCAATTTGAAAGGTCAAGTTCGTTAACCAGCCGAATCCGCCCACTGGAAGATGGCGTTTGGGGCGAAATTCGCGCAAAAAAAATCGTAACGCTTACGTTTTTGACTTCATAAGCTTGTGAGTACTCGTTTTATAGGCTTCTTGGGCTAGGAAAACGAATGAAACCATTTCCAAGGCGATAGCTATAACCGTTTTCGAGAAAATGAGAAAAATAGTTTTCGAATACCGTTTTTGGTTTGGGTACTTAGAATCATAGGATTCAGTTGAAACATTTTCTACATGTTCTACTATCATTAAAACTAATATGTTGAAATTTTGGTTACGTTTGGAGTTAAGGAAGGATTAAAATAAAATATTTTATTAACAGACATGAAAAGTTTTGGGAACTTCGTATACCTTCCCTAATATCTCGAAAACTGTTTGAAATATTGGCAAACGGAGGGTTACCATGCGAAAGCTTACTAAATTTTCTACAAAAAAAGATTCTGAAACAATTTTTGATTAGACGATGTCAATCAGAGAAATACGTGCTTTAACTTTGAAGTAATTGATTTCGTTTATTTGAACGGTTCTTCTTTTTTGTTTTTATTCCTTGTTATTTTGTCATTTCTTATAGTTAGGATAATGTATTTGACAATAAAACAGATTAATAAAAATAAGAAAAACAATTCATTGCTAGAAATATATCAGGCTGTACCGTATGAAATGTCAGTTTTGGATTTGCCGATTTCCTTCAAATGACTTGAAACTGTCAAGGCTCCTACTCCGAGTTCTTTGGCATGTTCCCTAGTGTTTGTAATTGCTTATAGTAGTCAAATGTATTTGTCAATAAAACAGGATATGTATAATTAGAAACAATATTCAACTTCACACCGGTTAGATACTATGAGGGAATAGAGAGTCCGTTCACTGCCTGTGGGTCCACAAAAAATGTACCTGCTACGAGTTAATCCTCAAGAGTTGTAAATATACCCCAGGTATCTGCCGACACAAATACAAAGCCTAGCTTGGTTTTGGTACTTACAATCATGGGATTCAGTTATAACATTTTTTGCATGTTTGAATTTCATCAAAACTAACATGTTAAACTTTTGGTTACGTTTGGAGTTGAGGAAGGGTTAGAATAAAATATTTTATGAATAGACATGAAAAGTTTTGGGAACTTCGTTTACTTTCATCAATATCTCGAACGCGGTTGGGAAATTATGATCAGTGGATAGAAACTATTTGAAAGCTTTCTAAATTCTCTACAAAAAAGATTCTGAAACAATTTTTGATTAGGTGATATCGATCGAAGAAATAAGTGCTTAAAACTTCAAATACGTCTGTTTAGCTCTTATGAACGTTTTTTTGTCGTTCTTTTTGTAATTATTGTCTCTTTCCCTTAGTTTTTTATTGCTATTTATTTTTGTAATTTTTTATGTTACGAAAATGTATTTGTGTGTAAAACAGGATAGGTAAAATGAGACCCATTTTCTGTTCCTAAAAATAATGAAAAGTTTTGGGCACTTCGTATACTTTCAATAATATCTCGAAAACGGTTGAAAATTAGGGAAGCGAAAGGTTACCATTCGAAAGCTTACTAAATGGTCTACAAAAAAAAATTCTGAATAAAGTTTTGAATAAGCGATGTCAATCGGAGAAATAAGTGCCTAAACTTTGAAGTAATTGATTTCGTTTATTCGAACAGTTCTTTTTGTCTGTTTTTATTCCTTGTTATTTTTTAATTGCTTAAAGTTGGATAATGTATTTGACAATAAAAAAGATTAAGTAAAATAAGAAAAACAATTCATTGTTAGAAACATAGCTTGCCAAGAGAAAGAGATTCGATGACGTCTTTTGAATATTTTCAATTGACTTTATTCTGTTGGTTTTTTATTTTATTTTTTAATTGATTTTATTTGTAGAATTATAACTATAGTAAAAGAACACAAGAATATGTGAATAATTTTGATATTTTCCAATTCATTGAAACGTATGAAATGAAGTATCGGTAGAAGAGGATTCTAGGGTCTGGCGGACCCGACCAGTCATAAAACCCATTGAAAACAAAGGCCGAGGAAAATATTATCTGTTTCTATTCTAAGCTTTTCAAATGACAATAGGGATATGAACAGGAACCGCGCTAAGATGATGCAGTTCCTGCGAGTCGGACTTTTCTAAAGAAAAGTCACCAGCCGCTAGTGAGAATCGAACCCATGACCTTTGGCACGGAGTGTTGAGTGCTCACGCCTTAACATTCATGGCCACCGGGCCTCCTTGTAAGAACCAAACATATTGGACATTTAGCTGTTGATCGAGGATGTATAGAAGCACCATTTATATATTTTTCATTATATGATATACTTCAAAAATACTCTAACCAAATTCCTTTAAGCCATTCCAGACTGACAGCCAATTCCGTAACAACGGGCTTCCATGCCCTGTTGCCTGATAGCCACTTTTGAACAACGGGCCAGTAAGCCCTATGGCATGATAGCCACTTTCGTGACAAGGCCGTTTCTTCACTTTGGGCATGAAAGTCACTGCTGTGACAGCTTTTTGCGATATCTGGTGGTATATCGGGCATGGCCAGAACCTGAATGGGCATTATAAAAGGGTGGCAAGCTGTAGATAGACAGGCGCTAATAAGAAAGTTGTAGATACCCGGTAAAAAAAAAAAAAAAAAAAAAAAAAAAAAAAAAAAAAAATTCAAGTGGTATGTTTTGTATGCTCTAGTTTTTTTTTTTTTTTTTTTTTTTTTGTTTTTTTTATGGCGCTTTGACAAATAGGCCATTAGCGCCGTCTAGTCACTCTTGTATCCAAATTTCCTTAGTTTATCTAAATCCCTTCCTCTTGAAATCGCTTGTAATATTTTTGATAATGTGATCCATCTTTATTATTTAAATTTTAATGTCTATTTATAAAAAAAAAACATTCTTGGGCAAGCACAATTTGTTAGTTGTATGATCTTTATCTGCCCTTTTTGGTGAATAGATTCTTGATTCTCATTGAGAAATATCGACAGCTTTTTATCTGGCGAAGTCCTTGATTATTTAATGAAAGCTAGTTTATCATTTAACTTTCCTCGGAATGTAATGAAGTTTTAAAAGGCAGAAAGTTAATAATTATTTTCTCCTTTTCTTTCAGCCCTGATGAAAAATTCGATCCAAATATTTTAAAGAAAGAACCATTGACTTTGAAGATTCTTTTAGAACACGGAGCAGCTTTTAAAATATACTTAATTCAAGGGTATGACATTTTTACTGTACTGTAAAAGGTAAAGAAGTAAGCATTTCCTTAACGTTAACAGTTTTTATTAATGAAACATTTTAAGGCCAGTCGTAGTTCGCTTTAAGCATACAAAATGGTCCAAAGAGACATAATTGATTCACTTTACTCCATTATTTATTACTTAGTTTTAGATTCCCTTTGTTTAACCTCGTTAAGGATGGGTGTCTTTATGGTCTTTACTTTGTCCATGGAACCGGGTTGCAGGGAATGAATCTCAATGAAGAATAAGATTTTCTTCCAAACGATAAGTAAACAAAAAAAAAATATTATTTTTATTTATTTATTTATATATAAAAAAAGTCCATCCCGCAGAAGCTGCATAACTAAGCACTTTCCTCAGAATTTGGATAGTGTAGACTGCCTTCCAGAACAATTTGTTTAAAATATCCTACATAAATAAAATAAAAACATGAATTTTGTAATGAGTAACTGTTCAATTATTATGGATGGAGATAGTTAGCCGCTGTAGAGATACGAAGACAGGTATAGTTGGGATTCGGCTAGGAGAAAAACGTCAGACTTTCAAAAAGAAATCTGTATTTTGGACGTTTCGACTGCAACAATGGCAGCCTTCTTCAGCTAAAAAATATATACAACTTATAAGTAAAGAGAATGTTCCAACTACCGTATTTTCATTGTTTTTAAAAATAAGATTGGTTAAAATTATTGTATTGATATATATATACTCCGCTCATTTCTGCCTGTCTTTTACTTACTGCTTGTACATTCTCTTTACTTATAAGTTGTATATATTTTTTAGCTGAAGAAGGCTGCCATTGTTGCAGTCGAAACGTCCAAAATACAGATTTATTTTTGAAAGTCTGACGTTTTTCTCCTAGCCGAATCCCAACTATACCTGTCTTCGTGTTCAATTATTAATTTGCTTCCAGAATTATGTTTGCACATGGTACCTACTACACTGCGTAATAAATACAAAAACCTCATATTTTCGTATTTTGATCTGATTCAGGAACAGGATACAGTCCCTCTAGTGCTAGAAAGCGGTCCTTGCGGCGGCCTTGCGAACCTATGTCTGGCGGGCTATTCTATTGAAATATATTACAAAGTAAACCCCCCTTTCCGATTGACCGATTTAGCTCATTTTTACAACACTTCTTTTTCGTGAGTTACCCAAGACATATACCGCGTTTCGTTAAAATACAGCAGAAATTACGACCGGTATGAGTATTTTAGTCATTTGGGTCCGGAGTAACCCCCCCCCCCCTCCTAATGAACCGATATAGTTTATTTTTACAAAACATATTTACCTGTAGATTTCCACTACGAATACCGAATTTCGTCGAAATATAACAAAAATCACGGCTGGTAGTGGCGAATTGGTATTGTGGGTCCGGAGTAAACCCCCCCCCTTCTAATGAACCGATTTAGTTTATTTTTACATCTCACTTTTCTCTCTATATTACCACTACGAATACCAAGCTTCGTTGAAATAAAACAAATATTACGGCTGGCATGGTCAAATTAGTGTTGTGGGTTCGGGGAAAACCCCCTTTTTCGGTGGACCGATTTTGTTGGTTAACGAACTCGTTCAATCGTTTGCTAATTGAATGCTATATACCAAGTTTCGTGACGAAAAAACAAAAACTCTGGCCGCTATCGTGTTAACAGACACACACACACACACACACACACACACACACACACACACACACATATATATATATATATATATATATATATATATATATATATATATATATATGCATAGAGATGTATATAGATGTTAACGGGGGTCATTTTCGGCGTCTACTAGGTAGGATCGATAAAGAATTGAACATTTTTTTCAATAATTCCGTCATGAGTGCAACCTCAATAGCTACTTTCCTTCGGAGGAAAGTGCTAAAAGGTTATATTAAGCACAATGTTATGTAAATATATAGACAATAAGGTAATATAATGCAATATAATAATATATACATAATATAATTCTATATGCAATAAGGTAACATAATACCAACAAATAAATAATAAAAATACATTTGTAATTGCACGGAAAATGTATGTATTTTCTAAGGTACATTGGCACTTCCTGGGTCTACAAATTTTTGGACTGTCAATATTTAAAAAGTACTGTATATATTAGAAATAGAGAATTTAGAAAGTTATCCAATGGCTGTTCTCAATAATAATTATGTGAACAATACTTTGATGTATAGTTTTGTTATTTCAAATTATAATGAGTGAAAAAATGACGCCTGGCCCCACTGAGTCACGGGCCCCTAACCAATTGTCCAAGTGCCCCCCTAACTGAGACCCTGGTGTTGGCAGTAATTTTTGACGTTTAGCTTAATGGAGTTAAACAAGTCTTGGTGTGTTATAATTCGTTGTATGTCTCTACTATACTGTTTTCTACTGAGGTTTGCAGTGGCTTCAATTATGAAATAATGGAAACCTAGCTAGGAATACGAACACCATTCAACCATGAAGGGCTGGCTTTCACCGATAGGCGCCATTGGAATTAGGGCTGGAGTAGATCGGCTATGTTCGGAGGACCGTGTGCGCTTGGTCGGCGGTCCGGCACCGGGCGCTGCCTACTAGATCGGAACATCTGGCCCGGAAATCCAAAGAGATTCGACACATTCTCCCCCAAGGAGGAAGATAAACCGTATCATTGGCCGGACTCCATCTTCCTTCCCCTTCACGGCTTTCCGGTCCGTTTCCGTACTTAGCGGTGTCTGATAAGGTCGATAGGTGAATTTAAGTCAGCAGTACTTCAAGGATGTACTTTCAAGGAGAGAGTATTGGTTTTGACGGTTGAAGAAAACGGTGCTTTATCAACAATAATCATATAAACAAAATAAAGTAGATCTGTACAAAAGTCCTACTAATTTTTCACCGTATTGCTCATGAGCGTATATAGAAAATAATTTCGGGAGGGGCTGGGAAAATT
Organism: Gonocerus acuteangulatus; assembly: GCA_946811695.1. Taxonomy (NCBI): domain Eukaryota; kingdom Metazoa; phylum Arthropoda; class Insecta; order Hemiptera; family Coreidae; genus Gonocerus; species Gonocerus acuteangulatus. The sequence continues at coordinate 68,718,766 of OX328126.1, read as the reverse complement.
TTGGGGGGGGCTGAGACCATTTCCGGGGTATATAATAATAACAATTTAGAACTTGGAATAGTTTTAGGCAACTAAAACGCTATTACACCTAAAATAAACTGTTTTTTATGAACTAAGTGATGTTATTTAATTTATTTTTAAGGGTTTTATGATACATTTTTACCATCAAATGGAAATTTCGGGAGGGGCTGCAGCCCCCCCCCTTATATACGCCCATGGTATTGCTAAATGATTTTTTTAATCAGACAACATAAACTAACAGTTTTTCTCTTTAATATTTATGAACATCTAAAAAAATTATTAAGTTTTTAGGGGTTCTGAGTAAAATGAGGCCCGGTGACTGAAAGCTAAGGCGTGAGCACTGGGTGCCTACGGTCGTGGGTTCGATTCTCACTAAGGGTGGTGGCTTTCTTTGTAGAAAAGAAAAGGTGTGAGGCCTAACCTGTCTAGAAAATGGTCTAGCGAGTCTGACTTTTTGGCATCTAGTAGGTAGGATCAATGTATATTTGATGGAATGATTACAAAAAAAATCGAAATGATGCAGTTCCCATATCTTGGAAGTACCCCTTATCTTGGAGTCTTGGTTTTCTGCAACTAAATTGATTCTTTATGCCTTCAAGTAATTTCTCCAACATCTATTGTTGTTTCAATTGTACTCCATTGGGCACAATAATTTATTCGTCAAGGCTAGATATGTTGAGACATCAAGAGAAGGGAAAGTGTTACTATTACTGGAGGAAATCAGAAATTATCTAACAATGGTTTCTTGAAATCGGGCCCGATGGAGCGTGGAAACAGCAGTATTTTAGCAATCGATAATGTTGTAGCGATGAAAGGTAGTTCTCTACTCAACAAGCAACAGCTATTGGTGTTCATAATATTTCATGGTGGGGATGATATTCATTTAAATATTTGTCTACCCGAGTGAATTTATATTAGGTTGAAAGGTAGACAAATTATTAAAACAACTTAATGCAGACTTAGGCTGGTCTTTGACGTCCTGAAAAGACTTACTTAGTGACGGGACCTAATATATAGAAAAAAGGTTCCAATTTATAAAACAAATCAGAAAATACTACAGTATTTAAATACACTTAATTAAGTCCGATGACCGCACGTGCTAAGGCACGTGCACTCCGCGCGTATGGTCTGTGGGAATGATTCTCACTATGGATTCTCTTCTTTCGTAAACGGAAAAGGTATCAGGGGTAAGAAAAAGGTGGTAATCTGTAGCTAACCCGTCGCAAAAATCTCTGTTATATATTAGTGCACGCTAAAATTTAAATAAATAAATGCAACCACGAATCTAAATTAACGCCCACAATGGCTCAAGCAATTTTCGGATCTTGTTATAGGGTGAATTATAAATATGTGGAATTATAGGGTAATAAAATATTATTAGTCCTGCACCGACGGGTAATATAAACTTGCATAACTCTACTATTGATAATGGTAGATAGCACCATCTTAGACAACAGGTAAGATGCATTTTTTTTAGCAGGAAAAAAGTTCTTGAAGAGTCACCCCGGTCTTTATGAGTGCCTAATGTCTCAAGTGGCAGAGCGAATTGAAGTGTTTCCCGTTAAGAGTTTTAAAGGGCCCGAAGTAAGTGAAAATCTGCTGGGCGGAGGTCTGGTGAATAAGGTGGGTGGGGGATCACATCCCAGCGAAACTCCAATAACTTCTACCGGGTCTGCAAAGACACCTGAGGACGGGGATCATCGCGAAGGAAACTATGCTTTCGGGATTAGCCACTTCTGGACGCTTTGGGTCCACCACTGCCTTTAATTGTTCCAATTGGGCGCAGTATACATCTATACTTGTCCTAGGTTATTAGCCCCAAATATAAGAAAGAGTATTAACACGTTAAGTGCCACTGTTGTTTGGCCATACTATCGCTATTTGCGGTACATGCCGCCGGGGGCATATACAGCATCATTCGTCATATGCGGTGCATGCCCACGGGGGCTTGTACAGCATCATTCGTCATATGCGGTGCATGCCCACGGGGGCATGTACAGCATCATTCGTCATATGCGGTGCATGCCCACGGGGGCATGTACAGCATCATTCGTCATATGCGGTGCATGCCCACGGGGGCATGTACAGCATCATTCGTCATTTGCGGTGCATGCCCACGGGGGCATGTACAGCATTATTCGTCATTTGTGGTACATGCCCCCGGGGGCATGTAGCCTTCCTATCTGTATGCTCTTATTTATCGACCTCCAGCAATCAAAGGAAAAGAGATAATGCACTGATTTGTTGCAGAAACATTGAATCTAACATCAGTAAATTGACATAAAACACAGGAGGTGGATCTGGAAATATGATCAAATACAAAATAACTAAAAAATGTATTTTACAAATATACTGAATATTCTATTGTTCTAAAATAAGTAAGTAAATTATTACCACTTTAAACAACATTATTACAATATACATTATACAACTATACAATACAAAAAAAAATCACTATTAAAAAAGTATTTTAATTTAGGTAAAAAAAATCGATCCTGAATTCTCAATATTCGTCCAGGCACTAATTATTATGGTGTCTGTTGAAACAGTCTAAGCAAAACCCTGGATTATTAGGGCACGAGTCACAATAACTTATAACACGCCTGACTTTTTTCGTTACCTCCCTGTTGGACATGCTTTTTCGTAAATTTTGGTAACAGCCCATGCAGACTCTTCTTTTTTTTCTTCCAGGCCCATCCGGTTTTATAAATGTATGTTGCCTTAAACCTCCTTCTCTTTGAGATTTTATTTTATATCTTTAACGACAGATCAAAGTCTACCAATAACTGCTTCTATTACTTTACTATAGCACTAGGGGTATGAACGGAACCGCGCAATGATGACAGGAACTGCGAGTCGGACTTTTTAATGTATAATTATTCCATTATCTTTTGCCCCCGTGGGCATATAATATTATGATAAAATGCGTGATTTCCTTTTGTTAATTGGCAAAACAAACGCGCTAGTGGCTCCATTTGTCATAAATATTAAAAATATTCAAAAAAATGCGAATAATATCAGTCGCACTGAGGTAATGATTTTTTGAAAATGAAACCGCATATACGTTATTAGCGGTGCATGAACACGGGGGCACCGCATTTAACGTATTTAACGACATTACGAGGAGGAAGTACGATCTTTATAGAGCTATAAATAGTACGACCTTCACCCGAGAGAGAGTGCTCCAGTAACATTTCCTCCATGGAGATAGAAAAGATCCCTTACACTTCTTTCCTACCTCTGTGCTAATGGCCCAATTGCTTTTGTCGGGATTATCCAGGAAAGTTGACCTCATTTCCTTATAACCTCGAAATATCTGATCTTGCTTTTAGCTTCCGCATTACTTACGCAGGGACTGCGCCATTTTACCGTCCTTCCATATAATTCTTATCCCTGGGTAATTTGAAAGGATCAGAATAGAAAAGGTTCATATATCGCTTTCAAAGGAACTAGAGAATATATATATATATATATATATATATATATATATATATATATATATATATATATATATATATATATAGGTAGTTGGTAACAGCTTATTCAGTCTTCAATTGTTTTGTATTTTATATTACATTTTTGTTGTGGAATCGTTTCGGCTATAAGCCATTTTCAATCCAATTATCTGTATGATTTTGCATTATTTTTTTATATAAATTTTTTTATATACTCAAATATATAAAATAATATGTAATAATTGAGACACGAACCATACAATTTAAAAAGAATGAAATTCCTCCTCAAACTAAATAATATCAAATTTACAAGCACATAATCTGAAGATTTTAATGTATATATAAAAAAATAATGCAAAATCATACAGATAATTGGACTGAAAATGGCTTATAGCCGAAACGTTTCCACAACAAAAAGTCCGTCACGCAGGAGCTGCATAACTAAGCACTTTCCTCAGAATTTGGGTAGTGTAGATTGCTTTCCAGAACAATTTGCTTAAAATATCCTACATAAATAAAATAAAAACATGAATAGTTCTCTTTTAAATTTGTAATGAGTAACTGATCAATTAATAATTTGCTTCCAGAGTTATGTTTACACATGGTACTCGTACCTATTACACTTCGTAATAAATACAAAAAACCTCATATTATCGTATTTTGATCTAACGCAGGAACAGGATACAGTCACTCTAGTGGTAGAAAGCGCTCCTTGCGGCGGCTTTGTGAACCTACGTCTGACGGGCTTTTCTATTGAAATATATTACAAATTAAACCCCCGCTTTCCGATTGACCGATTCAGCTCATTTCTACAACACTTCTTTCTCATGAGTTACCCACGACGTGTAACGACCGCGTTTCGTTACAATACAGCAGAAATTACGACCGGTATGAGTATATTAAGAATTTGGTTCAGGAGTAAACCCCCCCTTCTAATGAACCGATTTAATTTATTTTTACAACACATATTTACCTGTAGATTACCACTACGAATGCCGAGTTTCGTCTAAATATACCAAAAATCACGGCTGCTAGTGGCGAATTGGTATTGTGGGTCCGGAGTAAACCCCCCCTCCTAATGAACCGATTTAGTTTATTTTTACAATAGTTATTTACCTGTGGATTACCACTACGAATACCGAGTTCCGTTGAAATATACCAAAAATCACGGCTGGTAGTGGCGAATTGGTATTGTGGGTCCGGAGTAAACCCCCCCTTCTAATGAACCGATTTAGTTCATATTTATATCTCACTTTTCTCTCTATATTACCACTACGAATACCAAGTTTCGTTGAAATATAACAAATATTACGGCTGACATGGTCAAATTAGTGTTTTGGGTTCGGGGTAAACCCCCCCTTCCGGTGGACCGACTTTGGTGGTTAACGAACTCGTTCAATCGTTTGCTAATTGAATGCTATACACCAAGTTTCGTGACGAAAAAACAAAAACTCTGGCCGCTATCGTGTTAACAGACACACACATATATATATATATATATATATATATATATATATATATATATATATATATATATATAGATATATATAAATTTTAACAGGGGTCATTTTCGGTGTCTACTAGGTAGGATCGATAAAGATTTGAAGAAATTTTTCAAAAATTCCGTCATGAGTCCAACCTCAATAGCTACTTTCCTTCGGAGGAAAGTGCTAAAATGTAATATAAAATATAAAATAATTGAAAGACTGAATAAGCTGTTACTAACTACCTAGAACATCATAGTTTTAAACTTAGGATCTACACACACACACACACACACACACACACACACACATATCTATATATATATATATATATATATATATATATATATATATATATATATGTTTATTATTATTTTTCTGTGATTCCTGATTGTACACATAATCAGGTTGTTCTAACACATAATCTGGTATTTAATGTTATTTTATACTTCAGAAACGTTTTATTTGAAATTAGAATTGTCTAGGCCAATGTGCCTATATTAAAAGTCCGTCACGCAGGAGCTGCATAACTAAGCACTTTCCTCAGAGTTGGGTAGGGTCGAGTTCATTCCTGAATAATTTGCTTAAAATAACCTATATAGATAAATAAAATAAAAACATAAATTGTTCTGCTCTTTTGCATATGAACAGCTGTTTCAATGATTAATTTTGTAATTAATTTCCTTCCAGAGTTTTGTGTATGCGGGGTACTACACTACGTAATAAATACACAAAGCTTTACCTTTTGATCTATTGATCTTGGTGAGTTTCGCAAACCTACGTTTGGCGGAAGAATTCAATTCAAACATAGTACAAAGTAACACCCCCTCCCCTTCCAATCGACCGATTTAGTTCATTTTCATATCAGTTCTTTCTTATTAGATAGCCAGGACGTATAAAGAGTTTCGTAACAATACAACAGGAATTACGACCGGTGTAAGGAAATTAGTAATTTCTGTCCGGAGTAAACTCCCCCCTTCTGGTCAACCGATTTAGTTTATTGTTACAACACTTTTTTCTCTTCAGTTGAGCACAACGAATACCGAGTTTTGTTGAAATATAACAACAATTACGGCTGTTATTCACAAATAACTACTTTGGCTCCGGAGTAAACCCCCCCTTCGGATGGACGGATTTTGTTGGTTAACGAACTCGTTCAATCGTTTGATGGGGGAATACTACATACCAAGTTTCGTGACGAAAAAACAAAAACTCTGGCCTGTATCGTGTTAACGGACGTATACATAACTCTATATATATATATATATATATATATATATATATATATATATATATATATATATAAATTTTAACTGGTGTCATTTTCGGGGTCTACTAGGTAGGATCGATAAAGATTCGAAGAAATGTTTCAAAAATTCCGTCATGAGTGCAATCTCAATAGCTACTTTCCTTCGGAGGAAAGTGCTAAAATGTAACAATAAAAAAGCCCGTCAGGCAGGAACTGCATAACTAAGCACTTTCCTCAGAATTGGATAGTGTCGAGCGCATTCCTGAATAATTTGCTTAAAATAACCTATACAGATAAATTTATTTATTTAAATTTTAACGTCCATTATTATTAACTACGAATTTTGGGACGGGTTATCTATAGGTTACCACCCTTTTCTAGCCAGGATAGGGCTGATGCCTTTTCTTTTTTCGAAAGAAAAGCCACCACCCCTAGCGGGAATCGAACCCACGACCTTTGGCAAGGAGTGATAAGTGCTCACGCCTTAACGCTCACGGCTATATATAGATAAATAAAGTAAGAACATAAATAACACCTGTTTCAATACAATTCAAACATAGTACAAAGTAAATCCCCCCCTTCCGATAGACCAAAATAGTTCATTTTTACAACGCTTTCTTATTGGATACCCAGGACGTATACCGCGTTTCGTTACAATACAGTAGACATTACGACCGGTATGAGCAAATTAGTAATTTGGCTATGGAGTAAACCCCCCCTCCTAATGAACTGATTTAGTTTATTTTTACAACACATTTTCCTCTCTAGTTGACCAGAACGAATACCGAGTTTCGTTGAAATATAAGAAAAATTACGACTGTTATTGGCAAATAATTACTTTGGCTCCGGAGTAAACCCCTCCCCCCTCCAGATGGATCGATTTTGTTGGTTTTGTTAAATCGTTTGATGGGGGAATACTATATACCAAGTTTCGTGGCGAAAAAACAAAAACTCTGGCCTGTATCGTGTTAACAGACACATATATAACTATATATATATATATATATATATATATATATATATATATATATATATATATATATATATATAATATTTATATATTATATATATATATATATACATATATATAAATTTTAGATTGGGTAATTTTTGGTGTCTACTTGGTAGGATCGATAAAGATTCGAAGAAAGTTTTAAAAGATTCTCCGGAGGAAAGTGCTAAAACGAGCAAATCGCTTCCTTGCGGGTTCGTAAATTCACAAAATAAATAAATAAATTTTCGCTAACTAATTAAAAATTAAATCCAAGAGTAGTTTATGTGGCGGAACAGTTTTAGCGCGGTTCCTCCCTCCCCCATAGGGAGGAACCCCGCTTATAAGGTTGATACAATGAAACGATCCGAAAGTGCCGACTAGAAAATTTCGCGTTTCAGAACCCCTAGAGACCGAAAATAACGGTGGTTCAAATTTGTATATATATATATATATATATATATATATATATATATATATATATATATATATATATATATATATATATATATATTTTTTCACTTTTTCTTGTTTCTTTTTCTGGCAGGGGGTCAATAAAGTAGTACACACTTTTTTCACTTTAACTACTTTATTTTTTATGTTTCGCCCGACATGTTTCGTGCCTTTTCGCACCTCTTCAGGGGCTTTCCTTATCAGGAAGTCCTCTCGTCGTGTTGTCTAGCTTGAGTCTTAATACTCAATACTGAGTATTGCGCCTGACTCAAGCTAGACAACACGACGAGAGGACTTCCTGATAAGGAAAGCCCCTGAAGAGGTGCGAAAAGGCACGAAACATGTCGGGCGAAACATAAAAAATAAAGTAGTTAAAGTGAAAAAAGTGTGTACTACTTTATTGACCCCCTGCCAGAAAAAGAAACAAGAAAAAGTGAAAAAATATATATCGGGTCATCATTCACCAGAATTAATATATATATATATATATATATATATATATATATATATATATATATATATATATATATATATATTTGTCTGTTCGCTCATTTCTGGCTTCCCTAATGGTCCGATTGTGATGAAATTTGGTACAAAAATCCGTCGTCCAATTTGAAAGGTCAAGTTCGTTAACCAGCAAAATCCGCCTACTGGAAGATGGCGTTTGGGGCGAAATTCGCGCAAAAAAATCGTAACGCTTACGTTTTTGAGTTCATGAGCTTTTTGTCTGTTTTTTATTCCTTGTTATTTTTTAATTGCTTATTGCTGGATAATGTATTTGAAAATAAAACAGGTTAAGAAAAATAAGAAAAACAATTTAATGTTAGAGATATAGATTTCCAAGATTCCAAGACCTTGTCACTAGCGGGTCAGTTTCTAGTGTAGCCGACCCTTCCAGGTAAGATTGTAAATCATGACCTTTCAAGACTTTACTACTCACAGGAATGGCGTTAGTGACCTTAAGGGTTGACACGCCATTATAATATTTAATTAAAAAAAAAAAAAGACTGGTGGAACCAAAATAATAACTGCTTCTATTTTAATCTTTCCAAATTAGACTAGGGATATAAACGGAACCGCGCTAAGATGATGCAGTCCTGCGAGACGGACTTTTTAAATGTGCCAACAATTTTTTCGATTAAATCCCCCATACATTTCAAAATTTTAAACCAGTCTTAAAGACTGGACTAGAAAATTTCTTCGACTAGAAAATTTCGCGTTTCAGAACCCCTAGAGACCGAAAATAACGGTGGTTCAAATTTGTATATATATATATATATATATATATATGTATATATTTATATATATATATATATATATATATATATATATATATATATATTTGTCTGTTCGCTCTCTAGATAGAAGACGAATGGTCCGATTTTGATGAAATTTGGTACAAAAATCCTTCGTCCAATTTAAAAGGTCAAGTTCGTTAACCAGCAAAATCCGCCTACTGGAAGATGGCGTTTGGGGCGAAATTCGCGCAAAAAAAAATCGTAACGCTTACGTTTTTGAGTTCATAAGCTTCTAAGTACTCGTTTTATATGATTCCTGGGCTAGGAAAACGAATGAAACCATTTTCAAGGCGATAGCTTTAACCGTTTTCGAGAAAATTGGAAAAATATTTTTTGAATACCGTTTTTGGTTTGGGTACTTAGAATCATGGGATTCAGTTGAAACATTTTATGCATGTTCTACTTTCATCAAAACTAATATGTTGAAATTTGTGTTACGTTTGGAGTTAAGGAAGGGTTAGAATAAAATATTTTATTAACAGACATAAAAAGTTTTAGTAACTTTGTTTACTTTCCTTAATATCTCGAAAAAGGTTGAAAATCTTGGTAAACGGAAGAATACCATTAGAAAGCTTATTAAATGCTCTAAAAAAAAGGTTCTAATGAAAGTTTTGATTAGGCGATGTCAATCGGAGAAATAAGTGCTTAAAACTTTAAAGTGATTGATTTCGCTTATTCGAACTGTTCTTTTTGTCTTTGATTTTGATACTTAAAATTATGGGATTCAGTTGAAACATTTTCTGCATGTTTGAATTTCATCAACACTAATATGTTAAAATTTTGGTTACGTTTGGAGCTAAGGAAGGATTAGAATAAAATATTTTATTAACAGACATGAAATGTTTTGGGAACTTCGTATACATTCCCTAATATCTCGAAGACGGTTAGGAATATTGGTGAACGGAGGGTTACCTATAGTTTTTTATTGTTAGTAGATTTTTCTTATTGATTATAGAATATTAATCTATTTGGCTATAAAACAGGATACGTAAAATTAGTGACAATATTTCGGAGATTTCTGAGCGAAATACGTTTAAGATTTTCTACCACCACGAACGGCTTTTTTCCTCTATTTTTATCCACTAGATAGGCTTTATTTTGCATATTATTCTATATAAGTTTTATTCAGCAGGGGATTCTGATAAAATGTCGTGTTTTTGCTGTGGATTTTAAATACGATGTATCTAAGATTGGATAACATTAGCGAGTCTACATAGTTAAGAACCGACGACGGAGGATTACTTCTTGCTATGATTTAGTCTACATGCGTATATTAAGTCCTAAATCCAATCCTCCTAAAGTTCAATGCCCGTAGAAACCAGGGGGCCGCAGGAAATTTACCTGCTAAGAGTTAATCCTCAAGAGCTGTAAATATACCCCAGGTATCTGCCGACACAAATACAAAGCCTAGGCGGAGAGCACCCCAAAAACTAAGATCCAAACATAAGGTTATATACTAAATATTGATAAAGACTACTTAGTTGTAAACAGATTCATCAATTAGCAATCAATAGTTTTCAACAAAGGTTATATACTAAATATTGATAAAAAGTATTTAATTAGAAAAAAAAAAACAATATTCCACAAGACTTGTTTTTGGTCTATTTGTGTCTACTCCATAGACTTAATTTGGTATATTATTCTATTGTAGTTGGGCAACTAAACTTTGTTTTATTTTGTTAAATAAAGTTTTTTTTTGTTGATTTTTTATTCGTGAAGACTTTTATTTGTCCTTGTGTATTTACTAGATAGGTTTTATTCAACATATTATTCTATATAGGCTATATTAGGCAGGGTATTCTACTCAATCTTGTGTACTTCTTCTTGATCCTTCTGTACATGGGCGTATATAAAAACAATTTCGGGGGGGGGCTGAGACCATTTCCAGGGTATGGAATACTAAATATTTAGAGCTTGGAATAGTTTTAGGCAACTAAAACGCTATTACACGTAAAATAAAATATGTTTTATGAACTAAGTGATCTTATTTAATTTATTTTTAAGGGTTTTACGAGAAGTTTTTATCATCAATTCAAAATTTCGGGAGGGGCTGCAGCCCCCTTAGCCCCCCCCCCTCATATACGCCCATGCTTCTGTATCCTCTAGAAAGGCTTTATTAGGCATATTTTGTATTGATTTATAGAGCTTTGCTTTAGAATGAGAGCCAGATTCTGTAATTTCCGCTTCTGTGTAAAAGTTAGCTACTGTCGGTGTCCCTGACGCCTTAATATCACTTTTATTCGAGATGTTCGAGAGGATTTTGACAATTTTCACGAGATATATAAAAAAAATAAGTTTATTTTTTTTCTAAGCCTATCAAATGGCACTAGGGACATGCGGAACCGCGCTAAGATGCGCGCTAAGATGCTGCAGTTCCTGCGAGTCGGACTTTTTATATAAAAAATTGCCAGTACTTTTCCTGTTGTTTATCTCCTTCAATAGTTTGAGAAGCAGCAGGTATTTAGGAAATAACGAATGAAGGAGATTCTAAAGAGATCTTACCGCCATAATTAGCGGAATGATGAATTTTCTTGGACTCGTGTCTTTGAATGAAGACATTCAAGAACCCCACTTCAGCTCTATTAAGCTCCTTAAATCTCTTTTCTCTATTTGCTAAATGGTTTCGTAATCTCCATTCAACATTTTCATCTATTCCTGTCATTTTCAGTCTTCAATTTTTCTCGAAGTTTATTCCAAACGAACAGCCTAATGAGGCTTAAAGACGAAAAATTCTAATTTATTCTAGTATTTTTATAATAAGATTTTTTGGGCCTTTTTGCGAAGACCACATCCAGTTACTTGTGAAGTATCTGTACCTAGTGATTATAACAGTGATTCAGGGCACGCGCATAACTCATTAGGTTTTCTATTGGCTTTTCCTATGGGCAATTCTATTGGTTCTTGCTGTTAGTAAAGTAACCTTTAACATTCAGGTCAATCCAACTCGCCAAAATTAATAGAATTCTATTTATTTTAGCGAGTTGGATTGAGTAGAGTTTCGATATCTTCTTGAGCGAGCGGAAACGCGTAGCATGTATAATGCGAAATAAGTATAAAATGTAAATATTTACTTAGAATGTATTTTTTTATAGAACCACAGGACAAAAAAATCGGCGAGGATGCCCCTAAACTTCACAATTACCATTTATTTTTATAATATTAACCTTTTTATTAATAAATATTGCTTGCTGAAATATATTCTGCTTATTTCCATTTATGTGTTAGAAGCCTAAAAGTATTACTTACATATAAATTGTATTAAAGTATTACTTCAATACAACTTACCTAAGGGTTAGTTAGAAACCATCTTATATAAATATAGTTATCAAAAACCTACTTTTAGTATTTATTGCAGGGATTTTGAATACTTTTCATTACTATATTAACTTTTGATTACTATTTTTATATAATTATGGTTTCTAACCTTAGATAACCTGTAAAGAAGTAATAGATAACCTGCAAAGAACCTGCAAGCTAATCCATAAGTAACAAAATCACTGTTTAAAATCTCTTTAAAGTAACTGGATGTGGTATTCGCAAAAAGACCCGATTTTTTAAATAAAAAAACTAAAACTATATTGAGGCATGGATACGATTTTTTTTTTTTTCTTTTTACAGATGTGTTTACATAATTGGTTTATTCTGTTGCGAAAGAGCCAGAAGATATTATTTAATAGAAATAAAAATGTATTAGTATCATCAGAATTAGAATCATGAGAGAACAGTTGTATCAAAGTACTTTGAGGTTGCTGGCAGAGAAGGAAGACCTTCAGTAAAATGAAATACGTCCAGTTCCTTCACAAAAACTGAACTTTTGTATTTCATTTTACTAATGAACAGTTGTAATTTGTGAATAAGTATTGAATGGAGGTCACAGCTTATTTTTAGTGAATTGGGAGCAACGAGTCATACAGGCCTGTTATCAGTTTCCCAGCTGTCAGGTAGTTCCTAGTGATTTACCTATTATTCGGGGTCGTTGGCCTTTTACTAAATATGGACTAGATGTGAAACGAAGGATTTAGACTACTAAAGAATCTGACTGTAAATACTTCTTTTGCCGAAAAAATATCAAAAGTCTGACTCTCAGAAGCTATTTATCTCAGAGGGTTGCAACTAAGGGTGCACCTACATTGCTACCGATCCAATCCGATATGCACCGATTTTCGGAAAGAAAACAAGCACAAACACCTCAACGCCCCTACATTGGACATGCCAACATTGGTCCCGACCCGATCCGATTCGACGACTCCCGATTCCCGGCCTCGAAAGGCGGGGGGGGGGGGGGGAGAACTTTTGGCAGGCGAAAAAAACGCGAAATTTAAGCACCGTTTTCAGATTTTCTTCATTAACTTGTAAACTGTTGATTTTGAGTAAAAAAAAACTTCAAATAGAGAGTAAAAAACAATAAATTGTGCGTCAAATAAACTGGTCGGAGTCCAAATTTTGCCAGGTAAAATCGTCACAATCAAAGGCCAAAAAACAACAGCTTTTTTTTCCAATTTTGGATAACTTAATAAAGCCATGATGCAAAATAATCTATCGCTTATCAATATCACTAAAATAGCAATGCCTAATTTATCATATGTTAATAAATTTACTACGTCATTCAAAATGTGTTTGTTTTTAGATTAAATTAGAGATACAGGGGGTCTCCCGTGGTCTAGTGGCTAGCGCGCTAGATTCATAAGCGGGAGATGGTGGGTTCGATCCCCACCGGCGCCAGAAATTTTCTCATCTCAGGGCTCGCTGAGAAAATTCCTGGTTGGACCCTGGGTCTCGGCGCTAATGGCCAACAATTATGTCGATGCGCCGTAAAAAAAAAAAAAAAAAAAAAAAAAAAAAAAAAAAAAAAAAATTAGAGATGCAGGTATTAAACGTAATCTGGTAATATTAATACGAAAACAAGAAACTAAAATAACTTGTATTATGAAGTCAATTATCTTTAAAAAATAGAATAAAATTACTTATTATTTTAATGGGAAATTAATAATAATATTAATAAACACTAATAAATAATTATTTATTAGCTAGTATTTATTTATGCTTGAGAATAATTGTTCACTGTAAATCTACTTATGTCTCAATCATGGGGTTAAGTAATGATATCAATAGGAACTAATGAAAAAAAAAAACTGATTTTGAAGTCAATAGATTCTGAATGGTCAGCTGATAAGAGTGATGTTTCAGAACATGGAGTTAGAGTTAAGACATGAATGCCCGCGTCAAATCAGCTGTCAGGCTTTAGGAATGACCGCTCGTCAATATCTCTCTGACAGCTGTCTGTCTTTAGTAGATACGTCAGAAGTGTGTTTGTTTTTGTCACAGGGTAGGCACGGCTTAAAGCCAGAATGTTTTGATTTTTTTTTTTTTTTTTTTTTTTCAGCAGAAAGAACATTTTTTTCATGAGGTTGAATTATTTTCACGCCGGATGTCTTCGCTCTGCAGAGCTTTGTCTTAAATCACTTTGGAATTTCGATTCTGAGAATTTAGGTTAATTTTCACAGAGGTATTTTAATTTATTTTATATTATGGATACAAATATTAGCCTTTAGAAAGAGTAAGGACTACTAGAAATTAACTGTATTATGTTATATTACAGGAAGTACAGATATAAATTAACGACATTATTTCACATCTCCGTGAAAAGGATGCTCTTAAGAGCGAAGGAGAAAAGTGTGGGGAAAAAATACTTCGCACCGTTGTCAAGCGATGGTGGTGTAATGGTGAGCATAGTTGCCTTCCAAGCAGTTGATCCGGGTTCGATTCCCGGCCATCGCACTTAATTTTTACTTCATTTTTTTAACTTCTGCTTAGAAAAATAAGTTGATAAGTAGTTTTATTTTCTGAGCTTCATAATCTTAATACACATTTCCTAATAAATGTTTCTCCATAAAATGTTATAGATTGCATATAAATGTTCATATTATTTTTTTTTTTTTGTTAAGATAATTTTAATTTTTTAATTACAAAAAAAAAGAAAATTAATTTTTAAATAGGGCGAACCGCTGTCAATGGGAGGTGCTCATAAATAAATAAAATACAAAAAAAATTGTATAAATCATTATTATTTAACTTACTAAATTAGCTTCAGCAGTGATTTTTGGGATTTAGTCAAAATAGTTAAAAAATAACTACATTTTAAAATAAAAATGAGTCTAAAGCCATCTGCCAATACCAATATATGTATATATATATATATATATATATATATATATATATATATATATATATATATATATATATATAGATAACCTTTTAGCACTTTCCTCCGAAGGAAAGTAGCTATTGAGGTTGGACTCATGACGGAATTTTTGAAAAATTTCTTCAAATCTTTATCGATCCTACCTAGTAGACACCGAAAATGACCCCCGTTAAAATTTATATATCTATATATATATATATATATATATATATATATATATATATATATATATATATATATATATATTACGATTACTAAATGAAGGGTATTAATTAATAATACCAAACAGGTGAAGAATAACCCTTCAAAAATTTTTCAAACTTTACATTTATTCCTCCATCACAACGTTTCGGACACACAGGTCCATCCTCAGGCAATCTACAATAGTATATTAATTTCAGACATTACATCCTCCAAAACCATTTACTAAATTTTATTGTCATAATTTTAAACTCACCATGTCCTGTTCATTACTCTAGTTACACTAAAACAGCCATGCAATAAATAAACATGATTCCTGTAAGGAACCATAATTGATGTAGGTGTAATTTGACTTGGTTCCTTACAGGAATCATGTTTATTTATTGCATGACTGTTTTAGTGTAACTATAGTAATGAACAGGACATGGATAAATTATGACAATAAAATTTAGTAAATGGTTTTGGAGGATGTAATGTCTGAAATTAACATACTATTGTAGATTGCCTGAGGATGGACCTGTGTGTCCGAAACGTTGTGATGGAGGAATAAATGTAAAGTTTGAAAATTTTTTGAAGGGTTATTCTTCACCTGTTTGGTATTATATATATATATATATATATATATATATATATATATATATATATATATATATATGTCTGTTAACACGATAGCGGCCAGAGTTTTTGTTTTTTCGTCACGAAACTTGGTATATAGCATTCAATTAGCAAACGATTGAACGAGTTCGTTAACCACCAAAGTCGGTCCACCGGAAGGGGGGGTTTACCCCGAACCCAAAACACTAATTTGACTATGTCAGCCGTAATATTTGTTATATTTCAAAAAAACTTGGTATTCGTAGTGGTAATATAGAGAGAAAAGTGAGATATAAAAATGAACTAAATCGGTTCATTAGAAGGGGGGGTTTACTCCGGACCCACAATACCAATTCGCCACTACCAGCCGTGATTTTATGTATATTTCAACGGAACTCGGTATTCGTAGTGGTAATCCACAGGTAAATAACTGTTGTAAAAATAAACTAAATCGGTTCATTAGGAGGGGGGGTTTACTCCGGACCCACAATACCAATTCGCCACTACCAGCAGTGATTTTTGGTATATTTCGACGAAACTCGGCATTCGTAGTGGTAATCTACAGGTAAATATGTGTTGTAAAAATAAACTAAATCGGTTCATTAGAAGGGGGGGTTTACTCCTGACCCAAATTCTTAATATGCTCATACCGGTCGTAATTTCTGCTGTATTGTAACGAAACGCGGTATACGTCGTGGGTAACTCATGAGAAAGAAGTGTTGTAGAAATGAGCTGAATCGGTCAATCGGAAAGCGGGGGTTTAATTTGTAATATATTTCAATAGAAAAGCCCGTCAGACGTAGGTTCACAAAGCCGCCGCAAGGAGCGCTTTCTACCACTAGAGTGACTGTATCCTGTTCCTGCGTTAGATCTAAATACGATAATATGAGGTTTTTTGTATTTATTACGAAGTGTAATAGGTACCATGTGTAAACATAACTCTGGGAGGAAATTATTAATTGGTCAGTTACTCATTACAAATTTAAAAGAGAACTATTCATGTTTTTATTTTATTTATGTAGGATATTTTAAGCAAATTGTTCTGGAAAGCAATCTACACTACCCAAATTCTGAGGAAAGTGCTTAGTTATGCAGCTCCTGCGTGACGGACTTTTTTGGTTTAGATATTTATTACAAAAGAAAGACATGAAAAATGAATAATAAGAGAAATTACTATATTTTATTATATATCGTATGGTATCAATATGGGGGCTCTTATCTGAAAACAGTTCAATTAAGCCACGAGCCAACTGTTTGTCGTCCGTTTTAAGGCAGTCCGTTAGTAAGTGTTTTACAGTAAAAGGTACGTTGCAAGTATCACATAGCGGTTTGTAAAATATTAATTTAAGTTATTCATTTTCATATTAATTCAATTTTATTTTTTATCAAAAGAGTTCAATTAATGTTAAATACTTCTAGCTAACATTTTTAATGTGAATTCCGTTTCTAATCTACTATATATTTGTCAAATACCACTCACTCACTGACTCACTGACCTATCATCCCCTGCCCAAACCGCTCGACAGAAAAATTTGAAATTTTGCATGGACACTCTCTTTAGCACGTAGACACTCGCTAAGAAAAGGTTTTTTGATATTCGAATTTTTAAGTATTTTTAGAGGGGTTTTAAGTTTTAGTTGGTTAGAGCATGCACGCCTAGGTTGCAAGGACGATAACAGAACAGCTGTTACCGTACTGTATCTCATTTTAACGTCCATTTAATATTAACTACGAATTTTAGGACGGGTTATCTGTAGGTTACCACCCTTTTCTAGCCAGGATAGGGGTGATGCCTTTTCGTATCTATTTCATAGTAATTTTTTTTTTTTTTTTTTTTTTTTTTTTTTTTTTTTTTTTTTTTTTTTTTTTTTTTTTTTACTGCGCATCGACATAAATCGTGGCCATTAGAGCCGACGTCCAGGGTGCAGCCAGGAATTTTCTCAGCGAGCCCTGAGATGAGAAAATTTCTGGCGCCGGTGGGGATCGAACCCACCATCTCCCGCTTATGAATCTAGCGCGCTAGCCACTAGACCACGGGAGACCCCATTTCATAGTATTATTTTCAATTGAGGTTAATTTCAACTATGATGGTAGACCTTGAATTACTTGAAATATACTGTTCCTCATAGAGTTTACGCTATACCTGGTGTTGGTCCATTCGAGGTAATAATATCCTGACCCACTTGACACAAAAATTTGAAATTTTGCACGGACAATCCGTTTAGAATGTAAACTCTCGCTAGGAATGTTTTTTTAATATTCAAATTTTTAAGTACTTTTAGGGGGGGGGGGTTTGAATTATTAAGAAGTTCCTCATCGGCTCAAAAATGGTCCGATTTTGATGATATTTGGTACAAAAATCTTTCTTTTCATTTGAAAGGTCAAGTTCATTAACCAGCTGAATCTGTTTACTGGAACATAGTTTCTGGAGCAAAATTTGCGCGTAAAAATCGGAACGCTTACATTTTCGAGTCCATCTGGTTACAGGTACTCGTTATATAGGTTCCTTAACGTATGAAAACGAATGAAACCATTTTTAAAGCGATTTCTGTAACCGTTTACTAGAAAAATTGATAGATTTTCTTTTACAAACTAATTTTGTGTTGTTCAAAAACGATGATTGGTTCACTTGAAACTTGTACCAGGTATTTGACATTCATCTAATCTAAGATATTTAAACTTTGGTATCGTTTGGAGGTAATAAGTGTATGGGGAAAAAATTGTATTAATGGTGAAAAAAAAGTTTTCGGATCTCAGTATATTTTATAAAATATCTGGAAAACGGTTGGGAGATCGTAGTAAGTGGAAGGTGGCTATTCGAAAGGTTATTAAATTCTCTAGAAAAAAGATTCTGTTGTAATGTTCGGTGGGGCAATGTCAATCGAAGATATAAGTGCTTAAAACTTCAAGTTGTTAGCTTTATTAGGTCTCTATTTACCTAACTTTTTGAGTGGTAGTTGTATTTGTTTTTTACTCCCCAACGGAAACAAGCACGGTTACCTCCACATGGTGTCTCCTTTGTAACTCTAAAACCCGTGCAATAATAAGCTGTACAAAATTATGTAGTAGCGATAATTTTGATCATACTTCATTTAACGCAATATAAAAACTACTTATCGGCCGTGGTGAAGCACGACTACCCGTGCTGCTTATTATGTGTGTTATAATATGTTATAACATGTTTGTATTTAACTTATAGACATTTATGTGTGCAATTTATTTTGCAGAAAAGCATGAAGGAAACACTTATAAGTTAGTTAGCAACATTCACTGGTTATGGGAGTCAAACCGAACTTCTGCAAGAGATGTAAATTGAAAGCAGCAATTTAGTTTCTACTCAGCTGGGAAATAATGTAGCTTAATTACCCTTGCAGGTTATAAAACTAGTGGTAATTTCTCTCCCTTGGCAACCACAATTCGCAAGTGGATAGAAACAGTCAGTCACAGCTGAATGCATCTAATTACGCAATGTTCGATTGCAGGTAGCTTTCACCCAGGAAGCAAAAGGCGAGTTGATCCTCCAACCGGAGTAATAACTCGAAGAATTGACGGTGGTCTGTGCAATGACTTAATTCCACATCCGTAAAGTCTAGGGAAGCGATAGGCCACAGAGAGGATTGGAAAAATGGTGAAGATTTCAATTAAGAATTTTCACTTAGATAATTGATTACACGACTAACTAATGAATGATTGAATAGCCTTTATTATAATGAAGGCGATATTATTATTAATATCGCACAAGTGCGAGATTAATAATAATAAAAATAATAATAATAATAGGGGTCTCCCGTGGTCTAATGGCTAGCGCCTTGGATTCATAAGCGGGAGATGGTGGGTTCGATTCCCAACCTCCGGCAGGAATTTTATCATCCCACGGCTCGCTGGTAAAATTCCTCTCTGCACCCTGGATGTCGGCGCTAATGACCTAGATGTAGATGCGCCGTAAAAAAAATAAAAAAAAATAATAATAATAATGACAGTATTTCTTTGATAATAATAATAACAATAATAATGCTTCCTTGATAATAATAGCAATAATAATAACAACAATAATAACAATGATAAAACTTCTTTGAAAATAATAATAAAAATTACAATACTTCTCTTTGTGACTATGATAGAAACAATAATAGCAATGATAACTCTTCTTTTGATAATAATATTAGCAACAATAATAACAATGATAAAATCTCTTTTAATAATAATAATAACAATGTTAATACTTCTTTTAAGAATAATAACAACGATAATAATAATACTTCTTTGCTGATAATAAATTAATTCTTCGGCACAGGCCTCCCTTTTCGGGGTAATGGTCTACACACCCCATGAAGTGAGCAGGCCTACTACAAAAGCGGGGTGCGTTAAGTTCTCCTTCAGTAACTTCTTCCATACTGTCCTGTCCTTTGCTTGTCTCCACCAATGAGGGTCAACCCATTTCCTGAACATATCCCTCCATCTCTTCTTCTGCCGTCCTTGGTTCCTCTTCCTCCCATATGGTGTCCACTCCGTTATCTCTGAGGTCCATCTTCCATACTGTCCTGTCCTTTGCTTGTCTCCACCAATGAGGGCCAACCCATTTCCTGAACATATCCCTCCATCTCTTCTTCTGCCGTCCTTGGTTTTTCTTTCTCCCATATGGTGTCCACTCCGTTATCTCTGAGGTCCATCTTCCATACTGGCCTGTCCTTAGCTTGTCTCCACCAATGAGGGCCAACCCATTTCCGGAACATATCCCTTCATCTATTCTTCTGCCGTCCTTGGTTCCTCTTCCTCCCATATGGTGTCCACTCCGTCATCTCTGAGGACCATCTTCCATCACTCTGTCTTAGCACGTGTCCAGCCCACTTCCACTTTAGTCTGCTGTAATGGAGTACCACATCCGTCAAACCAGTCCTTGCCCTTAGCTCTGTGCCTCTTAAACGGTCGCTCCTTCTTGTATTTGTAATAAATAATTAATAATTTCGTTAAACAGCTCATTTTTTTTTTTTTTTTTAAAGGAAAGCCCCGAAGAAGTGCGGCACAAAACATGTCGAGCAAAAGATGTAAAATAAAGTAGTCAATGTAAACGAATGATGGAAGATGGCTTTAGACTCATTTTTATTTTAAAATCTAGTTATTTTTTAAATTAATTTGACTAAATCCATAAAATCACTGCGCAAGTTAATTTAATAAGTTAAATAGTAATGATTTATTTAAAAATTATAATTATCTTAAAATAATATAAAATTAATTTGCAATTTATAAAATACTCATCAACTTGTTTTTCTAAGCAGAAGTTAAAAATAATGAACTAAAAATTAAGTGCGATGGCCGGGAATCGAACCCGGATCAACTGCTTGGAAGGCAACTATGCTCACCATTACACCACCATCGCTCGCCGTGTGTAACAGAAAAGCAGAGGTAAGGATGGGACTGGAAGAAAGGGACTACATGCACGAAGTATATTTAACCTTAAAACGTTTTTTGTTCTTTAGGATCTAGAAGGATTCTGGATGTACTATAATTCATCTACTACACTGGATAAAACATTTTATTAGTTGTAAGTCGTATATATAATTTCTATTTTGGCAAGAATTTTCGTTTTTTTAAGACCAGGAGATTTGTGAAAACAACGAAATAAATAAATGCAACAGAAGTGGATTAAACCGTTTTCTTTGTTCAAAACAAATTTCAACAACCTAGACAAACAAATGCAAATAGACCTAGACTATATGAACAAAATGTGCTTCATAAGCGACGGAAGCAGTCAATTGCTGGGTATTACTTGCAATTAACAAGCAAAAACTAGTTTTATCCAATTAGCTGTGCAATATAACCAGGCGTTATGTTCCTAAATTACTTGATGTTTCATCATGTTTCGGTTACTGACAATGATACACTTATTTCATTAAGTTCTTTAGGCATTTGCTTCTGAGTCGAGATGTCTATAAAAATCATTAATTATTATCATTACTTTTTTGAAGTTAAATAAGCTATTTTTGATAATAAGTAAATAGATATTAAAATCAAATTTTATAGAATGATAAAAATAAACAATAAATGCAATGTATTAATTAGAGATTGAGTAAATTACAAAAAAAAAAGAAGAAAAAAGAAAAAAAAAAAAAAAAAAAAGAAAAGTAAAATAAGGAAAAGAAAAGAAAACAATTAACTGACAAGACGTTGAGTTCAAATGATATCTTTTTTATGTTTTTGGTCATTCTACTCCCTTTGAACTGTGATGATGAAAGGAAAAGTATATCAATAATTCTAGATGAATACAAAATTTTCACATTAAAATTGGTGTTCTAAGGTGTGCATGTAACAATGAACTGAAAATAAAATAGACATTGATAGTGTCAAAACCTTCTAACATAAACCGAATCCAAACCTTCCAGTCCAAAGTCCTTCGCCGGATCCTTAATGCTCCCTTCTACGTCAACAATAGTATCATCCACCGAGACCTCGAAATTCCCTTTATCGCTGAATTAGCTAAATCCCGATTCTCCACTTTTCATTCCAAGCTATCCTTTCATCCCAATCCCCTTGCCCAATCCCTTTCCACAAATGCGATCCCTTCCAATCCTCCGAGACGCTTGAAAAGAAAGTGGCCTAGAGACCAGCTGTAATAATTAAATAAAATATTTATAATTCCTCAGGGAATGTCAGCAATGGCTGCCTTCCCCCCTCTATTCTTCCTTGTGCTAGTTTATGATATACATATTTACTTATTGTATTATATGTATACAGATTGTAAATATTCAATAAAAAAAAAAAAAAAAAAAAAAAAAAAAAAAAAAAAAAAAATTGATAGTGTACGTATTGTTCATAGGGGAGGCCCGGTGGCCGTGATTGTTAAGGCGTGAGCCCTTATCACTCCGTGCCAAGGGTCGTGGGTCCGATTCCCACTGGAGGTGGTAGCTTTTCTTTGGAAAAAAGAAACGGCATCATCCCTATCCTGGCTAGAGAAAAGGGCGGTGACCCACAGATAATCCGTCCTAAAATTAAATGTTAAAATGTTCGTTAGTAAGGAAAATATACGATGGAAGTTTTATATATATATATATATATATATATATATATATATATATATATATAACTAGCTGTTACCCAGCGTGCCATGCTACGCCTACTTTCTGCATATAGATAGATAGATAGATAGATAAAAAGCTGTATTTAAGTTTTAACTTTTTACAGGGAGGCCACTTAATGTGCTTAAAATAATATAACTTTACATAAAAATTATAAAATATAATACTAGTTTTATAATGAAAAGTTTATACCTAAATAAAAAGAACAGAAGAAGAGAGAAAAACAAATATGTACATATATATAATAATAATAAATAAATAATAATAATAAATAATAATAATAAGTCACACAAATTAAAATTAAAATAATTCAGTTTTGCACATTCAGTCCTACATTAAAGAAACAGCCACAAAAAATTAATCGAATCTGATAAAAGCACGGATTCTGAGGGCATATAAAACGTAGGCGCAGAGGTTGTTGAGCTTCTCACGGTCTCTTACATCCAGTAATGCAACAAGGCTGTCTTCAGTGGTGTCCTCTGCTTGGAAATAGCTGCAGGTGAGCCCTTATCACTCCGTGCCAAGGGTCGTGGGTCCGATTCCCACTGGAAGTGGTAGCTTTTCTTTGGAAAAAAGAAACGGCATCATCCCTATCCTGGCTAGAGAAAACGGCGGTGACCCACAGATAATCCGTCCTAAAATTAAATGTTAAAATGTTCGTTAGTAAGGAAAATATACGATGGAAGTTTTATATATATATATATATATATATATATACATAACTAGCTGTTACCCAGCGTGCCATGCTACGCCTACTTTCTGCATATAGAAAAGCCTAAATAAATTAGAAACCAAATAAGTATTATTAAAATCAAATACCACGAATCTGTAACTGTTTCGAACCCGTGACCTCCCAACTGGGAGTCCTAGACGACTTTGACCTAACCTATAACACCCCCCCGTATCAAGACATACATGTTTGCCAAGTTTTGGTAAAAAGTCGGTCTAACAGTGTGGATTTTTATTTAAAAAAAAAAAAAAAAAAAAAAAAAAAAAAGCACATACAGACAGCAGCTGGTAGACGTTTTTGACCTGGCCTATGACACTCCCCTGATCAAGACCAACCTGTGTGCCCAGTTTGATCAAAATCTGTCAAACGGTGTGGCTTTGTATAAAGAATAAACATACAGACAGACAGATGGTAGCCGTTTTGACCTAGCCTATGGCAATCGCCGTATCAAGACCTACCATTATTCCAAGTTTGGTCAAAATCGGACGAACGGTGTGGATTTGTATAAGGGACAAACATACAGACAGACAGCTGGTAGACGTTTTTGACTTAGCCTACGACACTCCGCAGATTAAGATCCACATGTGTACCGAGTTTAGTCAAAATCGGACGAACGGTGTGGATTTGTATAAGGGACCAACATACAGACAGACAGCTGGTAGACGTTTTTGACTTAGCCTACGACACTCCTCAGATTAAGATCCACATGTGTACCGAGTTTAGTCAAAATCGGACGAACGGTGTGGATTTGTATAAGGGACAAACATACAGACAGACAGCTGGTAGACGTTTTTGACTTAGCCTACGACACTCCCCTGATTAAGATCCACATGTGTACCGAGTTTAGTCAAAATCGGACGAACGGTGTGGATTTGTATAAGGGACAAACATACAGACAGACAGCTGGTAGATTTTTTTGACGTAGTCTAAGAGATTTCTCGTATCAAGACCTACCATTATTCCAAGTTTGGTCAAAATCGGTCAAACGGTGTGGATTTGTATAAGGATCAAACAAACAGACAAACAGACGTTACTTTTATATACATACACGTGATTTTTATATATATAGATAAACGGATTGCTGTCACAAAACAATGATTGTTAGAATTTTTGTATGTGCGTTTGTGCGCGCTAATCTCAGAAACGGCTCATCCGATTTAGATGCGAGTTTCACTAATATATGGTAAGCTTCACTTAACACTTAGTGTTTGTTTCATGTCATTCGGTTCATAAATAAAAAAGTTATGCCAATGTAAAGAATCAAGTCGAACATTTGATGAACTGTCTATATTTCTATTTTTTTTTTTTTTTTTATTTTATTTTATATCTTCCTATTTTTATTTCTAAACTTATAATTTAGTTGTGGGTTTGGATCAAATTATTATCTGTTTTCGCCCGTCCAGCCCAGAGTACTGAAAGAGCATCTAATTCAGGAAGTAACGGGCTGAGTAGGTCTGATCTAGAATTGGGTTAAGTTTTAATAATTACTTACCTAATTCTTTATTCAGTACTTTCTCATTTCTTTGAACGAGGAAGATTAAATGAGCAACAAAAACAAAAAAAAAATAGTTTATCGAATTACGCAATTCGTGGAAATTATGCAGATGAGAAGTCAAGATAAAAGGGGAAAGCGTTTTTTTTTTTTTTTTTTTTTTTTGTTACGGTTGTAAATCAGCGGAAAATTGAAAATAACCGATCAG
>OX328126.1:68658315-68688315 GCA_946811695.1 Gonocerus acuteangulatus | reverse complement strand
AGGTTACTACTAAGTAAATATATTGAATTGACTTTGTTAATTCTCTTTTATTGACGTTCCGACTGGAAAATGTTGTAGTACGTCTTGTTTGTCATAAAGTGAGAGTGGGTTATTAGTGGATGTCCAATTCGAAGTCTTGTAAGGACCACTTCTTCTCTTCAGCTAAAAGATTCCATGCAGCTGATTAAAAAATCATTTTTCCAGACCTGTTTCATTAATAGCCCTCTACGGGTTGAAATGTTGGCTATATTACAAATAAACCCGAAACAAATGCTTTAAGTATATTATGAAAGTAAGCCAAATCTGTTGATAAGGACTATGTTTTTGTTGATGAAACCGCCAATTTAAAAGTGTCAGAAAGCTATTATTATGAATCAGCTGCTAAAAAGATATACATATATTTATGTTATTAAATTCGCTTCCTTTTCTTTGATATCTTATAATTTATTAATTTCTAAAACATTTCTGTAAATTATATTTCTGCTCATTCCTTGTAATAAAGAACTGTTTTTAATATCGTTTATTTCTTTATCAATATTCTTGCAAAGAAGAAGCAAAGAATTAAAAACTATAAAGTTTGTTTACAAAAATATTGCCCATATTGAAATTGCATACTGAGTGGGGTTTCCCCTTATCTTCCCTAGCACATTATATCCTCTGATAACAACAAGTTGATGCGATTACCACTCCAGGTCCGTTCATTCCTGCCAACATAGTCCAAGTACAAGCTGGTAAGTACAGATATTTTATAAGTTTATATGAGTATAATAAATTTATGGGTCAATCCATTAGAAATCACCCAGACCATGTTGCTCGATATTTTTGATTTTCCTAATTTTTTTACCAGTTATTCCCCTATACTAGGTGAGCTCAAACCTGCAGTAAAAAAAATTTTTTGGGTCATAGTTTTTTTTTGTCGGCCATTTTAAGTTTGTATTTTAACTACTTTTTGTCCGAAAACAAGTTTTACGTAAATGTATCTAACTCTCTTAATTTCAAAGATATCAAAACAGAATAAGCACTAAAATTATCAGAACGATAATATGCTCTTGATTTTTGTTCCTACGTTGTGTTTTGTAAATAGTGTGGAAATTGAAGAAAAAAAATCACGAAAATTGATTAATATTTAACGTAAAACGGGAGTTTTAGAACTTCACAATTATTAGAAGGAATAAAAACTCACCTTCAATTTCTTTTCTTGCATAGATGTATTATATTAGTACTTGCAGCAGAAGTTTCAAGCTTGAGAACTATTTCCTTTTTTATATATAATTTTTCAAAGTTTGCCATAATCGTCTTTTTGGCGATATTTGAAGTACAATATCTCAAAAGGGCCTGAGTCGAAAATTATGAAATTTATACAGATAAGACCTCTTTATGACATAAACAAATGATATTAATTTGGTGACTGAGACTCAACTGGTTCCAGAGTTATAGTGCATCAAAGTTGGGCTAAAATTATCTTATACCCACACAACATTTAATGACAATTCATAGTATAAAAAGTCCGTCACGCAGGAGCTGCATAACTAAGCACTTTCCTCAGAATTTGGGTAGTGTAGATTGCTTTCCAGAACAATTTGCTTAAAATGTCCTACATAAATAAAATAAAAACATGAATAGTTCTCTTTTAAATTTGTAATGAGTAACTGATCAATTAATAATTTGCTTCCAGAGTTATGTTTACACATGGTACCTATTACACTTCGTAATAAATACAAAAAACCTCATATTATCATATTTTGATCTAACGCAGGAACAGGATACAGTCACTCTAGTGGTAGAAAGCGCTCCTTGCGGCGGCTTTGTGAACCTACGTCTGACGGGCTTTTCTATTGAAATATATTACAAATTAAACCCCCGCTTTCCGATTGACCGATTCAGCTCATTTCTACAACACTTCTTTCTCATGAGTTACCCACGACGTATACCGCGTTCGTTACAATACAGCAGAAATTACGACCGGTATGAGTATATTAAGAATTTGGGTCAGGAGTAAACCCCCCCTTCTAATGAACCGATTTAGTTTATTTTTACAACACATATTTACCTGTAGATTACCACTACGAATGCCGAGTTCCGTTGAAATATACCAAAAATCACTGCTGGTAGTGGCGAATTGGTATTGTGGGTCCGGAGTAAACCCCCCCTCCTAATGAACCGATTTAGTTTATTTTTATATCTCACTTTTCTCTCTATATTACCACTACGAATACCAAGGTTCGTTGAAATATAACAAATATTACGGCTGACATAGTCAAATTAGTGTTTTGGGTTCGGGGTAAACCCCCCCCCCCCTTCCGGTGGACCGACTTTGGTGGTCAACGAACTCGTTCAATCGTTTGCTAATTGAATGCTATATACCAAGTTTCGTGACGAAAAAACAAAAACTCTGGCCGCTATCGTGTTAACAGACACACACATATATATATATATATATATATATATATATATATATATATATATATATATATATATATATATAAATTTTAACGGGGGTCATTTTCGGTGTCTGCTAGGTAGGATCGATAAAGATTTGAAGAAATTTTCAAAAATTCCGTCATGAGTCCAACCTCAATAGCTACTTTCCTTCGGAGGAAAGTGCTAATACCTAGTATTTAAAATCATTTTAGTCCAACTTTGATGCACTATACCTCTGGAACCAGTTGAATCTCACACACCAAATTGATATCATTTGTTTATGTCATAAAAAGTATAAATAAAAATTATGAAATTAATTAAATTAATCAGTAAGTCCAAAACTGTTCAAGTCTGTTAAAACCAATAGTTTTTTAATACTTCCTCCTTTTTAAATCCAACAAAAACGATTCTATTATAGTTATATAATATAGAAGAAATGGGTGAGTCTTTGACGTTTTAATGAATATATATATTGAATGAATATAGTTTTTAAAAATGACCACTTGAATTGAATAAATAATTCTATATGTTGCCTAATGCTAATTGTTTTGTAGGAAAGTTCTTCAAATATACAGATTGGAAATCCCAAACACTCAGAAATAAGATAAACACCGATGTGAAATAAATAATTAATACAATATTTTATTCACGCTTCAGTTTTCCTTATTTACTATCTTAAATAAAATTACAGGCCATAATAATTATCGGTATGTTGGGATTCCCCTAGGCATTATCTTTAATAGGATTTTACTTTTAGCAAGATCAGAGAAACTATGAACATTTCAAGTATATGTCTATGTATATATATATATATATATATATATATCTAGGCGGTAGTGCGCCAGGCCAAGTTCCGGCCTAAGCATACTGTGTGTATATTACAGGAGGTCTTAGAGCCGCTTTTTACCCTCTCATAACTTTCAACCAGGTAAAGATAAAGTTATGAAATTTTACAGAGGTATTATACTACTAGATGTGAGTAAAACTGGAAATTTTCATAATTCTACCTCGAACAGTTTCTGAGATATAAGCGATCGAAAATCGGGATTTATAGGACTCACTCACTCACTCACTCATCAAAATTATTAGGCACTTCCCATGATGCTAGAGACTTGAAATTTTGCAGGATGATAGATATTAAGGTGTTATTAAAGGAAAAAATCGAAAAATCCTGAAAAGTTGTGTTTGACGCTGCTTCCGGGGCGGGGGCGCGCCAGTTTTGTACTTCCTTCGTAAACCCATCGTTTCGTCCGAAACCCATGATGTGGGGTATCAAATGAATCGTCTCGGTATGAAGAACCTATATTTGATGTTTTAAGAAACATTTAGGCGCATATAGGCTTGGTAAAAATCGTACACCAGCTGTCTGTCTGTATGTTTGTCCCTTATATAAATCCGAACCGTTTGATCGATTTTGACCAAACTTGGGACACAGATGGGTCTTGATACGGGGAGAATCATAGGCTAGTTCAATATCGTCTATCAGCTGTTTGCCTAAATGTTTATTCCTTATACAAATCCACACGATTTGACCGATTTTGACCAAACATGGTACACAGGTAGGTCTTTATCAGGGTAGTGTCAAAGGCTAGGCCACAATCGTCTATCAGCTGTCTGTCTCCATGTTTGTTCCTTACACAAATTCACACCGTTTGACCGATTTTGACCAAACTTGGCACACAGGTAAGTCTTGGTCCGGGGAATGCACTAGGATAGGTAAAAAAGGACTTTCAGCTGTCTGTCTGCATGTTCGTTCCTTACACAAATTCACACCGTTTGACCTATTTTGACCAAACTTGGGACACATGTAGGTCTTGTTTCGGGAGTGTCATATTACCTATGACGTTTTGTACTTTTTGTCCCATCGGAAAACCATCATTCCTTCTGAAACCCATCATGTGGGGTATCAAATGAATCGTCTTGGTAAGGAGAACCTATATTTGATGTTTTAAGAAACATTTCGATGCATCTTAACAGCAACACGTGTGACTTCTTTTTAAATGTTGTAAATAAAGTCGTAAGGGTTAAATGCATAATATACTTGAAAGCAGATACTAAGTTTTTCAAAGTCATCTAAATTACAAAGTTTAGGATCACAAACCCAAAATGTATCGTCTTGGTTCTTTTCTATTTCTTGAAGGCCTACTACACTTTCCTTGTGGTGATCTTTATCCTCGGGAAGAGGTTCCTGTGTTTTACACTGTAATATTTTAGTTAGGCGAGCAATCAATTTGACCTCTAGAGTAATGTCGTCTGGAAAAGCTTCTAACTTTTCTAGTCTAGTGATTAGATGTATGTAGGTTGATTATTGGTATCAAATATCAAGCATTAAGGAGAACTTTATGCAGAATCCAAAGACCCTGGTTTTATATGAAGTAAAAAAACCAGTAGGTATGTGGCAACTAAATTTTATTTACTACTTAGAAAAAAGTAATGAGATCCCAAAAAAAACATAAATGTGAAATAGAGGCCAAGTTCCTCCCCCACAAAGAAACACTCCCTTCCCCAAAAAGCGAGAAATATTTCCTCCTAAATCCTCCAAAAGACGCCTTACCATCCTACACTCCAAAAAAAGTAGTATGAGTTGGTGTATTAGGTGTAACATATTTTCAACCAAAAATATTTGCCAATACAAGAGATGATACAAGAAAGAAATGTCCAAGTTCATTACTTAGAAGACCTCGCAATTACTTACTAAGAAGAGTAAAGACACTTCAACTGACCTTTAAAAACAACAATAAAAATACTTATATCCAGTTACTAAAATATCACTTTCCTCAACCTGGTATATTCTTAAACTTGGCAATGTTTTTTTTTTGTGCCGAAATTATATTTAGAGAGAAAAATAAACATTGCCAAGTTTAAGAATATACCTGGTTGAGGAATGTGATATTTTAGTAAATGGATATAAGTATTTTTATTGTTGTTTTTAAAGGTCAGTTGAAGTGTCTTTACTCTTCTTAGTAAGTAATTGCGAGGTCTTCTAAGTAATGAACTTGGACATTTCTTTCTTGTATCATCTCTTGTATTGGCAAATATTTTTGGTTGAAAATATGTTACACCTAATACACCAACTCATACTACTTTTTTTGGAGTGTAGGATGGTAAGGCGTCTTTTGGAGGATTTAGGAGGAAATATTTCTCGCTTTTTGGGGAAGGGAGTGTTTCTTTGTGGGGGAGGAACTTGGCCTCTATTTCACATTTATGTTTTTTTTGGGATATATATATATAAGTGATAATTAGGGACCGGATTCTAAGGTTTTCGCCTTATTTTTCCTGTCCCCTTAAAATGATTATCGGTTATTTATATGATTCGCGTATTGCAGTGTTATTCGTCAAATTTGGAAGAATCTAAAAAAGAAAAAAAACATTTTCAGGATGATATCACCTGAAATCACTTAAATAACTATGGAATGACCTAGACATACCTAATCTTTAAAATAGAAAATACAAAGAGAATTCGGTTTGAGAATTTTTCTATTATTTTATTCTTTACGCCGATAGGAGTGATTTATTTTTATTAACGTATATTTTATTAAATAATTTGCAAAAACCTAATTTGATCCTTATTTTATCCTAAAAATCCTGTCCCTAGCGATAATTAATGATTTGGGTGAGGTTCAACCAGAGAGAGTTTCATTAAAAGGTAGAAAGAACACGGTATTCAGCAAAATGTGAAAAACAAGTTTGCTTGAGATAAAGTAAGAAAGAAATTCAAAGGGGGCTCGAGAGGGAACAAAGAAAGAAGGGGGCAACAATATTTATTATATCAAGAGATTCAAAGCGATATCTCCGAAGAATTTCTTAAATAATAAATTTTTATAGAATGTTTTATTTTAGACGTTTTTTTAGAATGTTTGTCAGAATTTTAGCAAAGTTGTTCAAAATATTTGACAATGAGTAGTCGTTGAGAAATAGTTTCAGAATGTATTTTTTTAGTTATTTCATGTTGCTTTTAGCCCTAGATTATCAGAATCTAGCTATTAGTGAGGAAGTGGATCTATAATAGTGAGTAGTCCATTATAGAGTAGATATCTCTATATAGAGGAGTAGAGTGATGGAGGAACACTTTATAGATGGAAGATAGTAATCTAGAGTATTAGGATTCCATTGGGAATTCTAGCCACTTACTCTCTCAGGGTGAACGCCTCGTTCAAATAAACCCTTTATTTATTTAGGAGGGGGGGGGCTCCCTTCTAGAGCGGAGAATTTTCGCTGGAATTTCCACCAAAGCACTTAGAGGCTATCAGGCATATTAAATACCAGAAGATTGTCAAATCGTTCATAATATAAATTCTTGATTTATGTTTGAATTTATGATCTTATTATCTTTGAGGTTTTAGCGCGGTTCCTCCTTACCTCCATAGGGGGAACCCGCTTATGAGGTTGACCTCAAGACGCAATCCGGAAGTGCCGACTAGAAAATTTCTCGTTTCAGACCCCATAGGTCACGAAAATATAGGTGGTTCAAATTTATATATATATATATATATATATATATATATATATATATATATATATATATATATATATATATGCTTGTCTGTTCACGCTCTTGCAAGCTCAAAAATGGTCCGATTTTGATGAAATTTGGTACAAAAATCTGTCGTCTAATTTGAAAGGTCAAGTTCGTTAACCAGCTGAATCCGCCCACTGGAAGATAGTGTTTGGGGCGAAATTCGCGCAAAAAAAATCGTAACGCTTACGTTTTTGAGTTCATATGCTTGCAGGTACTTGTTTTATATGTTTCTTAACATAGGAAAACGAATGAAACCATTTATAAGGCGATATCTGTAACCGTTTTTGAGAAAAGTGGAATCAATGTTTTTGTAAGTCATTTCTTTTTGTGGGTACTTACAATCGCGGGATTCAATTGAAATATTTTCTACATCTTGGAAATTCATCCCAACTAAGATGTTTAAATTTTGGTTATATTTGGAGTTAAGGAAGTATGCGAAAAAAAATATTTTATTAATAGACATGAAAAGTTTTCGGATCTTCATACATTTTTCGTAAATATCTCGGAAACGATTGGGAAATCGTGGTAAGTGGATGGCGACCATTCGAATGCTTACTAAATTCTCTACAAAAAAAGGTTCTGAATCAATATTCGATAGGGCAACGTCAGAGATATAAGCGCTTAAAAGTTAAAATGTGTTTGTTTTGTTGTTTTGATCGGGTTTTTGTCTTTGTTTATCTCACTTTTTAATTGGTTGTTTTTTGTTTTAAATTGCATTTATCTGTGAAATTAGTATTTTAGTAAATTAAGCTAAGAATCAGTGAAAGATATTGGCAATAAGTTTGGAATGGCTGTAGTAATCAAGATGGCATATACATTAGTTTGTTTTTAATTCTCCTATCTATGTAACCTTTCTCATAGCCTACAACTGAAGTTATCGTTATTTCTTATTTTATAGAAAGATTTAACCCTCGAGAGAATGGAATTTTATTTGCAATGAAGCACATATTTACGGTTGATTATAACAGTAAAATGAATTTGCTAATAAAACAAGAAACTTAAAAAAAGTCCGATTCGCAGGAACTGCGTCATCTTAGCGCGGTTCCGTTCTTATCTCTAGTGTTTATGAAGGCATAGAATAGAAACAGTTATTACTTTGTTTAGATCAAAAGCGAAACACCTATCCAAATGAAATCTCAAACAAACCAGTCTTGAAAGGTCTTGATTTACAATCTTACCTGCATGGGTCAGCTATACCATAAGTCGGGCAGAAAGGCCTCCGCTCAGAGGCATTTGGAAAGCCTTGGGATCTCTCTCTTTGAACGCTACATTTCTAACAATAAATTGATCTTCTTATTTTACTTAATCTGTTTTATTGTCAAATACATTATCTGACTATAAGCAATTTAAAAATAACAAGGAATAAAACAGACAAAAAGAACAGTTCGAATAAGCGAAATCAAATACTTTAAAGTTTTAAGCACTTATTTCTCCGATTGACATCGCCTAATCAAAACTTTCATCAGAACCATTTTTGTAGAGCATTTAGTGAGCTTTTTAATGGTCATCTTCCGTTTCCCAAGATTCTCAACCTTTTTCGAGATATTAAGGAAAGTATACAAAGTTACCAAAACTTTTTATGTCTGTTAATAAAATATTTTATTCTAACCCTTCCTAAACTCTAAACGTAACAAAAATTTCAACATATTAGGTTTAATGAATGTAGAACATGCAGAAAATGTTTCAACTGAA
Organism: Gonocerus acuteangulatus; assembly: GCA_946811695.1. Taxonomy (NCBI): domain Eukaryota; kingdom Metazoa; phylum Arthropoda; class Insecta; order Hemiptera; family Coreidae; genus Gonocerus; species Gonocerus acuteangulatus. The sequence goes on along the minus strand of OX328126.1, from coordinate 68,679,683 downwards.
TCCCATAATTCTAAGTACCAAAATCAAAGAGAAAAAGAACAGTTCGAATAAGCGAAATCAATTACTTTAAAGTTGTATGCACTTATTTCTCCGATTGACATCGCCTAATCAAAACTTTTTTTAGAACCATTTTTGTAGAGCATTTAGTGACCTTTCTAATGGTCATCTTCCGTTTCCCAAGATTCTCAACCTTTTTCGAGATATTAAGGAAAGTATACTAAGTTACCAAAACTTTTCATGTCTGTTCATAAAATATTTTATTCTAACCCTTCCTTAACTCCAAACGTAACATAACTTTCAACATATTAGTTTTAATGAAATTAGAACCTGCAGATAATGTTTCAACTGAATCCCGTGATTCTAAGTACCCAAACCAAAAACGGAATTCAAAAACTATTTTTCCAATTTTCTCGACAACGGTTAAAGCTATCGCCTTGAAAATGGTTTCATTCGTTTTCCTAGCCCAAGAAGCCTATGAAACAAGTACTTACAAGCTTATGAACTCAAAAACGTAAGCGTTACGATTTTTTCTGCGCGAATTTCGCCCCAAACGCCATCTTCCAGTGGGCGGATTTTGCTGGTTAGCGAACTTGACCTTTCAAATTGGACGACGGATTTTTGTACCAAATTTCATCAAAATCGGACCATCAGGGAAGCCAGAAATGAGCGAACAGACAAATATATATATATATATATATATATATATATATATATATATATATATATATATACATATATATATATATATATATATATATATATATATATATATATATAAATAAATATATACATATATATATATATATATATATATATACAAATTTGAACCACCGTTATTTTCGGTCTCTAGGGGTTCTGAAACGCGAAATTTTCTAGTCGGCACTTCCGGATTGTTTCATTGTATCAACCCTATAAGCGGGGTTCCTCCCTATGGGGGAGGGAGGAACCGCGCTAAAAGACAACGAATTTTTGGTTCGAAATAGAGCCTTCTTTTCAGTAGTCGAATAGTGAGTATGGTTTCAGTACATAACTGCATTGACTTATTCAGCCTTCCTCAAGATTGAGGATTAAGAATTATCCGTATTATTCAGTGTAAGTTGGCTACTGTCAGTTTCCTGTGATTTGTGATGCCTAATCTTTTCCATTTCTTCGAGATGTAGGGAACCACGCTAAGATGACGCAGTTCCTGCGAGTCGAACTTTTATTTGTTGGTGATATTCCCAAATGGATATTAACACAAAACCACTGCCTCAAAAGAGCCGTATAGTAGAGGGCGCATCTGATTTGACTAGGATGTTGAGAAGGTGTAAGCTCATTTTCGGAACCACTCGAATAACAATAACTCATGTATGATTAAATAGCAAAATTCCCGGAACATGTATTTTTTTTTTGGTTTCATTTAATTCTTTCGCTCACGTGACCTCAATGTGTGAAAAGATTATTAATAAAATATCATACAATTTCTTATTATTTAGAAAGGTTAAAATGTAGGCGCTCCTTTGCAAAAGAGCAATACAGGAATAATTATTTAAAAAAAATATGCATTTTATATATAACTAGGTGTAACCCAGTGTGTCATGGTACACCTACTTTCTGCCTATGACTCTCCCGTATCAAGATCTACCTGTATACCCAGTTACGTCAAAATCGGTCAAACGGTGTGAATTTGTTTATATCTGTCTAGTAATTCATAATGCAGCCGGCAGAGGCCAGCACCACAGAAATTCATGAAACAGGCGACAGAGGCCAGCACCACAGCTTGCGAGTAGATATCTCTTATCAAAAAAAGGCCAGCACTCCTTAGTTAGACAGTGAATGTCGATATAAAATTGAAATAAACTGCATTATATGATTATATAATGATGTAGTCATCAATGAGTTCGAGTTATTCTAATTATCAAGAACATAAAAAAAAAAAAAAAAAAAAAAAAAAAAAAAAAAAAAAAAAAAAGAAAGTGAAAGGAAAAAGAAAAAAAAAGAAAAGAAAAAAATCCCCTAAATAGTAGAATATGCCGAAAAATATATACATAGTACAAGGTCTAATTTAACAAAAAAAAAATAATTAAAAAAAAAAAAAAGAAGGGGAGAAAAAAGAAATAAAGAAAAGAGTTAAAAGATATTTATATTAATTAAAAAAAAAAAAAAAAAAAAAAAATCCTGAATCCCTAATGAAAGAACGCCCTTCACCAGGAACATGGGATGAGTGGTTGTGCGTTACAATAACATAGTAGGGCGCTGACTACCGTGAGGTTTTTCGCCCCATATTATTTAAACAAACAAACATCAACAAAATAATTTGAGACATTATTCTAAATGGCTGTTGATTCCAAGTGGCCGTTCGAATCTGAATGGTTCTGTGTAGTATATTTTTCCTTAACAAAACTTTTGACCTTTTGACCAAATTTTGAAATTTGACTATTTTGACCTAGCCTAGGAGATTTCCCGTATCAAGACCTACCTGTGTGCCAAGTTTGGTCAAAATCGGTCAAACGGCGTAGATTTGTATAAGGAACAAACAGACATACGGACAAACAGACAATCGGACAAACAGACAGACACGTGATTTTTATATATATAGATTTATTTAGCAACTTAAAATGCATTTAGGACCTTAATATCCCAATAGGAAAACTGTTATTATATACTTGTTAGATAACTTTAAAAAATTTGTTCAATATTTTCAAAGCTTGAATGCCTTATGTATAGTATTTCTTTTGGATTTTACAACAATTTGAAAAATTTTAATTTATTCGCTAATAGCTCTATTGCAAAATTATTATGTAAAAACAATCAAACCTATTTAAATTAAATTTAGTGGTTTTTTTTACTATATAATCATCGTTTTCCTCCTGGAATGTGAAGGCCCTAATTTCATTTTAAGCTGCCGGCAAAAAAATGATGCATAAAGTGTCTAGTTTGTAACTTTTTTTCATACTTATTGCTGTTTTTCAAAGCAGACAATGAATTTTCTACATTTCTAAATAAAACGGAAGTATATGAAATTTCATTAAAAATCGTTTAATACCTTGGGAAGGTCACTACCGTGAATACCTTGGGAAGGTCACTACCGTGAATACGTTGGGAAGGTCACTACCGTGAATACCTTGGGAAGGTCACTACCGTGAATACCTTGGGAAGGTCACTACCGTGAATACCTTGGGAAGGTCACTACCGTGAATACCTTGGGAAGGTCACTACCGTGAATACGTTCGGAGGTATGAGTGAAAAAAGTACCGTAATATTTCCATTTTTTTTTAATACTTACGTTTCGGGAATTTTTATATTTCCGCAAACATTAATTATTGTTAAAAACTGTGTATGGATTGTAATGTGCGTATTATTTACGGATGATCTTCAACCACCTATATACTTTATCATTGCCGGGCCTTCTACAGGTTGCCACCCTTTTCTAATGCCAACAGCACGTGGTCGGTCACCCATTCAGGTACCGACCACGCCCGACGTTACTTAACTTCGGTGATCTACGAGAACCGGTGTATTCAACGTGGCTATGGCCGTTGGCGACTGCCTTATTATTATTATTATTATTTTGAGGACTGGTTTTCAGCGTTGCCGGATACTTAATTTAATTCGGGGATTTACATGTTCTACTGACTCAGTTGCTTTTCCCATCGCCTATGACTTTGGCATCCAGCAATATATTCTTAGCGTAATTTGGAGTTGTAATTACTCTATTTAGTATTCCTATCTTGCGATTCAAATATTTGTGCCTATTATATTTTTCAATGTATATATATTTTTTAGGTTGAAAAATAAGAATTCACTGACACTGGTAATGGACTTCTTCAAAAAGATAGGTAACGTCGTAAACACAACTTTGGATGCTACAGCAAACGTTGCCACAACCGTCGTAGAAACTGGAACGAACGTGGTTTGCGAAACGATCAAAACAGGAACCAATGCAGCCACTACCGCTGTCACGACCGGAGTAAACGCCGCCAGTGATATCGTATCGACTAGTACGGACGTCGTTTGCACGACCGTCCAGACCACTGCTAAAGTTGCAGGCACTGTTGCAGAAACAGGCGCAGGAGCAGCGGTCAGTACTGTGCAGACGGGAACGAAGGCTCTGAACGTGGCTGTAGAGGGGACCAAGATCATTGCAAGCGGAGCAATGGAAGTTGGAGCCACTGTAGCAGAAGGCGCAGCGCAGACTGCTGCAAATGTCGGACATGTTATGAGGGAAACCAGCAATAAACTGGCAAATATTAACTGAAACTTAATAAACATCAAATTTGAATTTATCAATAAAACATATCTTCTAAATAGTTTTGGTCTGCCCATCATTTTATACCTCACATTCTTTCTCGGCAGCATCCATTAAAAAAATGCCAACAGATAAAAAAATATTAACTTATTTTTGGTGCTAGGCGGAAGGTCAACTAATAAAAACTTCACACACAGTTTCACCAACTTTATTACGTCCCTACATGTTTCACACCTTTTTTGGTGCCTCTTCAGGTGAAAAAAGTTACATATATAAAACTTACAGCCTCAATCTGGGGAGGATAACCTTCCACCATTACGGCCACGTCTAGACTGATCATGATCTGAAAGAGTCCAACATGGCGAAATATAAGCAGCTAATCGATAATCGATACGTCATACATTTAAAATTAATTCCCAGAAGAAATATAGTCTTAAAATACAAGAAATAATCGTCTTCCGCCTAGCACGAAAATAGAAAAGGGTCAGTTAAAGAATAATTATGAATAAAAAATATTAATTTATTCAGTTTGATTTTTCTTTTTAGGCAGAGTATTGTAAAAAGTGTTTTGAGTAGCTCTGCTACATGTTCAGATAGGACGCTCATTTCTGCGTCACTTAACTACAAATGACGTGCAGAATAAACCCCTAAAATTATGACACCTCCACGCGGGACCACAGTTTTTGTTTTTTTCCCACAAAATCTGTAGTATGTAACTCTGGCTTTGTTTTATAGCCCTGGTGAAGGCCTAATTTTCAATCCGTCAGAAAAAATAATATGCATTTTCTCATAAAAATGACGTTTTTTTTTAAAAAAAATCATAAAACAGTATAACATCAAGAGCTACATTCCCTTGGAACGTTCTAAATCCTGGAATTTTTCTTCTATTGTAATAATGTAATGGAATAAGAATATTTTTATATCTTCTAAAATGGAAGAAAAGGATGAATGTTGTTGTAAAGATGGCGTCCTAATCTAATTAACTCGCCAGCTATATATGGCCTGATTTGCAGAGTTTTCCAGGAAGTCTTAACCAGATGTTTCCGGTTTTATCCTCTTGGTGTTGTTCTTTTGTAATGAAGTCAGTCCACTTAAGGTGTTTGAAGAGTGAAGACGTATCTTTATTGTGCGGATGAGATTTTTTTTTTTTTTTTTTTCTATTTAATTCGGTTCAAGTGTTCACAATTATCGTCTCCAACATCAGGTAAGACTAAATATTTTAACTTATCTAGGAATTATTGTTAATTTATTTACTACATATTTGCATACGAATAATTTGTAAGTACAATTTAATTAATAAAACATTTCAAATAGGCGAAGGATGGCTCTTAGCACTTTCCTCTGAAGGAAAGTAGCTATTGAGGTTGCACTCATGACGGAATTTTTGAAACATTTCTTCAAATCTTTGTCGATCCTACCTAGTAGACACCGAAAATTACCCCCCATTAATACACACATACACACACACACACACACACACACACACACACACATATATATATATATATATATATATATATATATATATATATACATATATATACATATATCTTCTTCTTTTAATAAGGCCTTATAGGACATTTTCATCATTTTATTCATGTAGGGAAGTACCCGCTTTATCAACCCCTTGCTATAAAAAGAAACAAGAACAAATAAAAAATAGATATTGGGTCAGTATTCAGAAGAATTTATATATATATATATATACAGGGTGATTCAGGTCTATGTAGCCAAACTCTAATAAGTGATTGTAGGCATAATGTCCAACAAAAAAGTTCATTTGAAGTATGGTCCGATTCCGAAAGGAAAAGGAGCTATGACCAATTTTCTGTTGTTTTTTTTTTTTTTAACGTACTCATAATTCTTAATGAATAAGAAAGGATTTCTCAAAAACTTTTCAAGATAATTGAATTCGCTCTATGCCACCATAAAATAGATAAAATTTCCTTTTAAAAAATAGTAATTTATTTCACTAAAACTATTATTAAAAGATACTTTCTGGACGTCCAATAACGCACTTCTGTTTTGATCAATGAATCAGAGTTTTTTTTCGCGATTTTTCCGCTCAGCCCCCTAAAGGACTACAGATTCAATACTTACAGGACAACTCCTACATTTAGTAAGCATTAAATCCATGCGAATAAAGTGGAGGTTTATAAGGGAATAAATTGAACGATTGGCTCCCATTTGTCAAAAAAATGTGGAATGTAGTTTTGCCACATTCAAATACCTTGTGTGAAGAAATTAAAAATTATTAATTTTTTATTGGCCGAACTGTGGGAATCCATTGCCCAGTCCGGAAGGAATGAAATGTAACTAAAAGAAATAATTGGAAACGTTTTTCATTTGGGAGAAATGTTACATTTTTTGTTCTACAAATTTTCATTGATTTATTTTTTACATGATACAGTGGCACTAAAATATTAGCTAATATATTTGAAAATTTTAAATTTGCCGAAATTGCAATAGGACTTTTGTCAACTTGGACAGTGGATCCACCCACTGTCTAACAGCACGGCTGCTGTTTGCAGGACAGCAATCCATCTGGAACCATGAATCTATGTGCTAGCGGAACTTTTTTCAATGCAATAGGTCGGTCGTATTTAAATCGTGTGGAGGTTTGAAAATATGTTGAATCAAACCTGTCGGGAATCAGGATTGGCTGAAGAAGACATTCGTCCTGAATTTTGCAGCACACTTTAACTTGGAGCTGATACTGATTCTGTGATCTTCACAGGGCATAAGGATTAACATGAAACCAAGTATGCGAATTGGGGGTGTTAAATATTCCATTCCGTGTGAATGTGGCTTTGTATGTCAACAAAATGTTACGGCTGAACTGAAGATTAGCATTTTTCCTCCCACAATGTTTTGCACAATTTTTATTTTTATTTCAAATTTTATTTGAAAACATTTCGAAATATCTGTAAATTTTGGATTATAATTATTCAACTACCCTGAAATGTTTTTGAATTTCCCCTTTAACATTTCTAGTCAAAACTGAGTGCCCAATACATAATGTAGAAGATAAATCAATGAAAAATTGAAAAACACGAAATGTGACATATCTCCCAAATGAAAAACTTTTCCAATCTTTTCTTTCAGTTACTTTTATTGCTTTCGGACTGGACAATGGATACCCACAATTTGGCCATTAAAAAATGAGTAATGTTTTAGCACTTTCCTCCGAAGGAAAGTAGCTATTGAGGTTGCATTCATGACGGAATTTTTGAAAAATTTCTTCAAATCTTTATCGATCCTACCTAGTAGACACCGAAAATGATCCCCGTTAAAATTTATATATATATATATATATATATATATATATATATATATATATATATATATATATGTATGTATGCGTGTCTGTTAACATGATAGCGGCCAGAGTTTTTGTTTTTTCGTCACGAAACTTGGATTATAGCATTCAATTATCAAACGAATGAACGAGTTCGTTAACCACCAAATTCGGGGTAAGTAAAAAACAATTTGTAAGGAAGTATATTTTAGGAAACAAATATTTGCTACATAAATTATAGGTGGATATTTGTTTCCTATAATGTACTTTCTTACAAATTGTTTTTTACTTAATTTCCTCTAACAAAAAAATAATTAATACAAGATTCTACTCATTAGATGAGTTCTATTCCTTTAAATTTAATATATGATTTTTTAATCCCTTTATAAAGTAATTGAACTTGATTTTTTTTTCTTCAAACTTTCTTAAATTCCAAAGTAGAGTGAGCAAAAATAGGTTAGGAAATTTTTGTTAAGTTTTAATAAAGCGTAGATCACATTTATAATACACGTTTCGGACAACTTAAAAAACAAAAGTGTGTTTTGCTCCATTCATGTTAACATTTTAGGGATTTAAAGGTACTTTTTGGGAAGTAAATTTAATCCTCTACATCGTTCATACCGACTACATTTTTCATTACGGGTGCACTTTCTACGTTATTGGCAGAAAAGTGACAAAAATATAAAAATCCGCATCAAATTCAATTCTCTACAATAATCCGTCATAAAAATTGGAGATTCCAGAGTTTGGGTCTCTCGAGAAGAACTGGAGAAAGTTGAGAGGACGTGCAATGAAAGTTCATTTGACCACGTAAAGATCCACCAAGTTTCAGTTTTAAATTTCAAAAATTGTGGGAAAAAAGTGGGGTGTCAATCGAGTTTTGATCACCCTATAGATAAATATGGCAAGCGTGGAGATCGCTATTATATTTTGGCCAAAATAATTTCTTTACATTTCATTTTCTAAAAAGCTTCTTTACAGCTTCATTTGCTGAAAGCTACAAAAAATATTTCCAAATTCTATATATTATTACTTTCAATTTGTTGCGGAATTCAAATAGTTTACACAGCTCTTGTGTAACGTAGATCTATCCTTTTTGTTCTGTTTGCTTTATACAATTTTTTTTTGCCCTTAAAAACTGTAGGAACAATTGCTACAACCTATCAATGGAAACAAAACTGAAAACGCCATTGAGCGGGATCTGTATGTTGGAGCATACAATACATGTGCTCTGGGGGGGGGAGGCTTAATCCCCCCCCAATCGATGGGTCGCATATTTTGTGATATACAGGCGCCTCGATTTCTCGGGAAAAACAAACATTTATCCTCAAACATGCACAACATTTCATGGTTTGTTTTTCCTCTTGTAACTGTTGACAAACTTGGAATAATTCGTTGAATTCGAACTTAATCCACTAAGGGGCTTGTTTTTTTTTTTGCTCGACTCATGAAAGCTTCTGGAATTCATTGCCTTGCGTCGAGTTGTTTATGGAAAGTGGGTACTTTGCACAAACAGAAACTTAACATTATGATTACAGGAAATTATAATTTCACCACTGAAACCACCTTCATAAGCTTCCAAGCTCTGAACGCGCTCAGCGAAATAGCGTTTCGATACAAAGAGGACAAACTTTCACTCATTGTCCATTTAATATTCTAGATAGCGAATCCTCCACTCAACTGTCAATTGTGTACTAACTCATTTACAGTCAAATATAGTAAAAATAAATACAGCATTGGTGCTAATGACCTCAGGAGTGAATCTTACTGAAATCCAAGATCTAAATGATTCCTTATAGCACTTTCCGAATGGGTTAATTTGTGTTGAAATTAAGAGCAGAAAACTGCTCGGTCATCACCGTCCTAAACTTAGTAAAATTTGTGCAATACTAGTGTACATGGGGGTTTCCATATTGTTTTCAAGAATATTGCTTTCAATCACTAATATGCAACAGAGACGATGTACTGAACTTTCTCAGTCAGCACAGCACCGCCTCCTTTACATGTTAAACCTTAGGTCCCTGTATGCAGTCCGCTTAATCATGAACACAGGGACAGAGACGCTGCTTCTAAACTCTAGACCATGGCGTACAGACGGAATCTGAAAGAAAAAGAAGGCATTTATTGCAAGATGTATTTTTTAATTTTTTTACATATTTTAGTATGAATGCTATGTTTGTTATTTAATCATTCTTATGTTTATTCATTATTATTAATTTTTATTTATATATATATATATATATATATATATATATATATATATATATATATATATTTATTGCTGTTTCTTTGTTTTTATTTTATTATTTTTTAAAGTTCGATTCGAAGTTAAAGTTTCTAATTAGGTATATATATATTTTTAAATTAATTAATATTTCTATGCACTGTGGCTGATGGAAAATATCTGATCCTATGTAAATTGTTATGTTTAAAATTATTTTGTTAAATATTTGTATATGTGTGTGTTTGTATAGAGTGTGTGGCTACAGGTTAGTGCCCATAATTCTTTTTTTTTTCTTCACCAAATTACTTTGTATTTAGCATTCCCATATCAAACGATTGAGCGTTTATGTTAATCAGCAGAAAAGGCCTATTTTTGAATGGGTACTCAAATTACTAATATGCCCCTATCCGTCGAAATGTTTGTTATATTGCAACGAAACCTCAATTTGCTGAGGATGGGCTAAGTTTAGTACCTCATGCGAAACGGACTATTTCATTTATTTTTTACTAATATGACGTGAAACGGGCAATTGTATTATTAACAAAATCAAAATAAATTTCCCTTTGAGACCCAAGTGGAAGAAATTTCAAATTTTATTAAAACATTCTAAGATAAGGTATTCCAGACACACAGTGCTAAATGTCGGTCAGGGTTTGAAGGTAAGACAAAGGTCGTTCCTTTGAACGAACCGTCTTCCCGAACGATTCAGGTCATGCAGTGGGGAGGTAGTTTCGGTAATTAATGGCTGCAAACACGTCCTTATTCCACTCGGAATACCCGAATCGGAAAGGAGGTACTTACAGAGGAATCAAATGGGATTTTAATATAGACAAGAATGCAGAAAACTACATGATTTTGCAAGAAATTACTTGAAATATGGTAATTTAAAAATATATATATGTCTCTTTATTTCAGGTTAGTAATAGGCGATTCTCGAATATTAATTCGAATATAGATTCGAAGCGATTCACATTCGAGAATCACGCATGATTACTACGAATCGACCTAAATAAGTCGATTTGAATACCCGTTAATATGAAAATTATATCTGTAACCTAAAAGTAGAATTTAAAACTAGTTTTCATCAAGAATAACATAGAATAAACTATTACTGTTTCATCTTATTAAAACATGAGGGTATTATTACATATATATGTTTATCAAATGAGAGAAAATAATAGAGAAAATGGTTATTCTCTATTACTTGCATGTTTGAGTTTTGATGAAATTCAAACATGCAAAAAATGTTTCAACTGAATCCCATGATTGTAAGTACCAAAACCAAAAACGTTATTCAGCAACTATTTTTCTCCAAAACGGTTAAAGCTATCGCCTTTCGTTTTCCTAAGCCAAGAAGCCTATAAAACGAGTACTTGCATGTATATGAAGTAAGCGGAACGATTAATTTCGCGCGAAACTCGCTCCAAAAACCATGTTCCGGTGGGCGGATTCTGCTGGTTAACGAACTTGACCTTTCAAATTAGACGAAAGACTTTTGTACCAAATTTCATCAAAATCAGACCATCAGGGGAGCCGGAAATCCGCGAACAGACAAATATATATATGTATATATATATATATATATATATATATATATATATATATATATACATATATATATATATATATACAAATTTGAACCACCGTCATTTTCGGTCTCTAGGGGTTCTGAAACGCAACATTTTCTAGTCGGCACATCCGGATTGTTTCATGAGATCAACCTTACAAGCGGGGTTCCTCCCTATGAAGGGAGGGAGGAACCGCGCTAAAATGGTTATACAAATTAAGTGTACAGCTTGAAATGTTATTTTTATATACTACCTTCATTCTTCTAGTTGGTGAAACGGATGGTATTGAGTCTTTGTTTAATATTATTGTTGTATTCAATGTCTGTTACTTTTAATAGTAAACCATTAAGAACAAAGTATGTTTTTTCGGTATATCTTGAGAGGGGGCAATTCAGGGAAAATTGGGCGCTACCTGTACTGCCTGCTTTTGAAACATACACTATATTTCTATTGAGATTGTAATAACATTTTTATTTGCACTAACATTTTTTTCACGGAAAATACCAATGATGCAGAGAAAAAAGAATACAAAAAAAAAAAAAGTTTAGGTGTTTGAACTAATTAGGCAACGGAATTCTGCAACGTCTGCCTTGATTTTATTTTTGGAATATATGTATTTATTGTTGCTGAAGCTCCGCCTCTATGGCGAATAGCATCTTTTTTCTCAGGGAGTTGATGCAGGCGCATATATTTATTTAAGAAATTTGATTTTCTAGCAATGTGTAGTTTCTTTACACAGATTGTAGAGCGATTTAAGGTCGAGCGGGGGATATATTAAATATTCTCAAACTTTGGTCATAACGTTTAGGACGTGGTAAGGCATATTTTAGGATAGGTAGCCACAAGCCAGTTTTTTTCTTTTTTTGCGATTTTTATATATCGTGCTGTATCTTCACATTTATACTCAGAATTTATTTATTATGACAAAAATACGTTGTATAATCAATACTGGGAACATTGAATTTTGAAACATGTTTTTGGATTCCTGTATTAAATTAGGCTCACAGCGTGTTTCAACTATTGTACATTACATGTTTTTTATTTAAATCTTTCATAGTGAAATTTTAGTCAGGCGATTCGCCTTAGTTGCTAATAATAAGTATATTTATTATTATTATTATATATTACTTTTGAAGTGTTGGGGGCACTTGATCGAGTTAGCCTTTCATTGCTGTAGATATTACGTTCAACATGAAGTGATCTGGTATTGTATATTAGTATCATTATGAGCGAGAGTAGTGCTGACATAACTAACAGCTTCCTCAGGGCATCATCTCCCAAGAAGTGCCTAGATTGCCAAAGAAAAAGTGGGGCGTCTTTTATCCACCCATGAAATGTGAAATAAGTATTGAAATCTCTGTTGAGATTACAAGTCAGGATGGCCGAGCGGTCTAAGGCGCTGCGTTCAGGTCGCAGTCCACTCTGTGGGCGTGGGTTCGAATCCCACTTCTGACAGGAACTTTTTTTAAGGCTATATGATGATAAGAAGTGTACTTTAATGGTTTTTTTTTTTTTATATTCCTGGAAAATATAATATAATGAAGTATCTAATTTGCTTATTACAGATGGAAGAAGTGTTATGGAAAATTGCGAAATCAAGGAAGATTTACATATAATAATAATAATAAAAAAAACGGAATAAATTTAATGATTTAAAAAAAAAAGCAAAATCGATCTAAACCGTAAATGATTTAGTTTAAATGGTAATTCTCGGATAATTAGTATATTGATATTATAGATTCAATTTTATTCACTTGGCGATACTAAGTATCGCCAGAAACAAGCCTTGTTTTTGGGATTCCATGTAACCATGGATCTTAAAACGTCAGCACTCCCTAGGTTCGTGGGTTCGATTTCCACTAGAGGTGATGATCTTTTTCCCCCGAAAACAATGAAAGCATCACCCGTAAATAAATGTGGTAACCTGTAGATAACCCGTCCCAAAAATCTGTTTTTCTATAAGTAGACTTTTAAAATTAAGTAAAAATAATATTCCTTTGGCGTATCGACTTTTTTTAATGGGCTTTAACGATTAAAATCAGCTGACTGGGAGGCGCCATGGTTTTTTTCTTCTGTCATGACGTGCCTTGATAGTGCAAGTTTAAATTGGCTTCCCTGGCTGTAAATTATTTTGTGAAACGCATCTGATCAGGCAAGAGCAACGTGTGCCAACACGAGCAAAAAAACACACATTTAATGCGTTTTATTCCGCCTAAAATATTCAGTGGATTTAATTTAAGTGGTAAATTTTGAATAATTCTAAACATCTAATGCTAACTAATTTCCAGATTACATATCGTACCTACCATGTCAAACTATCGAATAAAAAATCGGAGCAAACTAGGGAACGAACATATTCAATACATTGACGAAAAATTGACTTATTCTATTCTTTATTTAAGGCATTTCAGGCTAATCTAAAGGGGTTAGAGTCACAACAATTCGCGACAACCCGTCGTTGTCTAGAGCAAAATATCGAATCTGAAAAACAAGATTTCTCATATTCGATAGTTTGACATGGGAGGATATGTGGAAGTGATATTGAATTTAATTTATAGCGTTCTGTGTCTAATTATATATGTATTATTGTAGTGAAGAGATAGTCAACCGTTGATATTGAGAAAGTGTAGATGACCGAGGTTAGGTGATTTGTTAAATAAAACTACATTTTATAACTAAAAAGTGTAATATATATTTGCCAATGTTTCGGCTTGAATCAGAAGCCATCTTCAGAGCCATGGAGGAGAGAGAGAACAGTTTCGTATCGTGGAACCTACATTTCAAAGTATTTATTTATTTTATTTTATCCAATGCCCGTCGGTGGAGGTTGAGCCATTTGACGCCGAGCCTCCCAGTATCGCTTAGTGAGGTCAGGAAAATGGATGAGTTCTGGACAGATGAGGAGGTGACTTACCACCATCCTTCCGCTTGAACATAGAAGGCAGATGTCCGAGTCTGCTAAGCCAAGGCGATAGAGGTCGGTCTGCAGGTAGTCGTGTCCAGATTCCAGGCGGATCTTGCAACAGCTTCGCTTCTCCTCAGATCGCCAGGGGTGTGACCTGGGGTTGCTAGGTTTTCCCACATTTTTCCTGTGCTGAAGCTTTTCAGGAGTTCCTTAGTATGCCTGGATATTTCGGACTCAATTTGGCTTCTTGCTGTAAGGATTGAAGAGTCTCAGGTTGCTCTTCGTCTGCTCCCTTTTTGGCCATTTCGTCGGCTTTCTACACATTTCAAAGTGTGGGTTTGCAGTCTCCAAGATATGGAGCTGAACTCTCTCGCCTCCACTGGCCTGAAGATGGCTTGCAATTCAAGCCGAAACGTCGTCAAATAAATATTACACATTTCAGTTATAAAATGTTGTATTATTAAACAAATGACCGAACTCCGATCATCTCCACCTTCTCTATATTATCGGATATTATTATTTCCTTATTATCGGATTAGAAGAAAGGTGTGGTGGAGAGTTGAGCAATCCACACGTGACTCTGATAACCATCTGATCCCTATCAACTCCCCGGAAGGTTTAGGTGTTGAAGAAGGTTCCGTAACAAACCGCTTAGGTTTCTACCTCTAGAGTTGGACGAGTGCCAAATAGTCGATAAGACAATGCACAGTGCCACCGGGTCGTTTTGTAGCCAGCTGCAATCCGGCTATTGTGGTTTTACTCAGAAAAATTCGAAAATTGATTCTAAGAAAAGTATTATCTATATATATAAAAATCACGTGTCTGTTTTTCTGTTTTTCTGCTTTTCTGTTTTTCTGTTTTTCTGTTTGTTTGTTCCTTATACAAATCCACACCGTTTGACCAATTTGGACCAAACTTGGCACACATGTACTTCTTGATACGGGAAATCTCCTAGGCTAGGTCAAAATAGTCAAATTTCGAAATTTGGTCAAAAGGTCAAAAGTTTTGTTCAAGAAAAATTGGCTACACTGAACCATTCATATTCTGGCAGTCATTTTGAATAATATCTCAAATTTATTTGTTGATGTTCTTGATAATTAGAATAACTCGAACTCATTGATGACTTTACATCATTATATAATCATATATATATATATATATATATATATATATATATATATATATAAAATCTTTTAGGCTTCACAGTTCGGAAGTAACGAGTTCCAAATTGTTAATTAAAGAAGAGTGAATTGTTCAAAAATAGTAATTTTCTTTCCAGTGTTGCCTAGGTGGAGATTAGCAAGCTAAAAAAAACTTTCTTCTTTTTTTGCGAAAAGTTTTTCTTTTGCGAACAAAACTTTTCAGTTTTAACCTGTATGTTTATCTAAATTATAGCCGTATATTCTCAAGATTTGGACAAGTAATATCATATAAGATCAATTTTATTAATTTCTGATGAAAATGTAGAGCAACACTGAGCCCCTAGAAGCCATTAACCATTATCCTTTTTTTTAAGTTTGGTTTGTTTATCTAATTTCCAAAATTTTTTAGTTTTAGTAAAATATTAGTGTTTACCTAAATTATAGCCTTATATTCTTAAAATTTTGACTAATATATATTAATAAGTAATTTCAAATATTAAGTTTTTGATCAGTTGAAAAATGTTGTGATTATCTAAATTATAACCCTATATTCTCAGATTTTGGATTAATATCATATATTAGTAAGTAATTTGAAATATCAAGTATTTGATCTGTTGATTTGGAGTTTCCCGTTTGTTTTCCATAGTTAATTTTTTTGTATTTGTGAATTGCATTTTATCTCATGCATTTTCTTAACATGAACTATGTCTTCAACATTAACCCATTAACCTGCACAGAACTTTAATAATTTAAATACTTTTAGTTCTTTAACGTACCACCTAAAATCATCTATGTGTGACATGATATTTAAACATTTGGGTCATTCCATGTCAAATCAACCCAAAAAAATAGGATTTGACATCCATGATCTCAGATTTTAATGAAACTTGGCATGTTCATTCCTTTCATGGATATAAGTAAGAATATAAAATAGTTTTTGTCAATCTCAAATAGTTTAATTTCATGCCCTGCTAAAGTATTTCAAATTTTGCAGTTATCATCGATTGGACAAAAGAAGTGCACTTAGTTCTAAAATATAAATCATACCTATCGACCAATGTTGATGCCATTTTCTATGACAATACTTCAATAAATATGGAAGCCAGAAAAAAAATAATGTAAGCATAAAGTTATTACAAATGTTCTGAAAAAATCCTGAAGTGTTAAAATGCATTTTGTAAAAATTAAATATGGCGTTCCACACTAAGTGGAATATCATCAAACGATAAAAAGAAAATCACTAACATAGTTTTTTATTATTATTCCAAAAGGTATACACTATCACATGAAAAAATAAAATGTATGGTTTTTTCACTCTTTAATTTTTTTCCCCGTTAAATACAAAAAATTGTTCAATTAAAATTTTAGCTAACAATATATTATTTTTTATAGTACAGCGATTTAATTTTAAAAACTATAAAAAATAACCCAAAGCTATTCAGAATGAAAACTACATGTACAAAATATTCATTACTTCAGTGAAGGGTTTGCTGGGCAATATAAAATGAAATACAGCTTAATTTTTATCACATGTAACTGCACACCAGTAACTAACATTAAAATTTGAAATATTAAGTTTTTGATCTGTTAACTTGCTGGTTTCAGTTCGTTTTCCATAGTTGAATTTTTGATTTGCGAATTGCATTTTATCACATGCATTTGCTTAATAAAAACTATGTCTTTAACAGTAACCCATGGACTGTCCGAACTTATAGCAGGCTCAATATCTACTTGGCTCATACGGAGAATTGTAGTGTTTGTCATTAAACTAGATGCAACATTAGCAAACTCTACTGAGTTTTTTACATTTTTAGTTTCAGATTTGCTCATAACTTCCATTAGAGACCAAGGATTTTACTCTTTCTCCCACCCTATCTACTACACGTTTGTCATGAGCTGTAGTAAAATATTTCTGCTAAAACTTTTTGTGAAATTTTTCTGAATGTATGTAAAGCAATCTTGACATATATTTATTTTTAAACTGAGACAATGGATTATTACTGTAAATAATTTCATTTTGACAAATCATAATTTTTTATTATTATATCATATAATTTTATCAAAAGTGCGTATACAGAATTCATACCTTTATGTTTAGTATCGGAAGAAATGAGAAAAGTAGTGCATTTGTTTTTGAAAAATAATGCTGCTGTAAATAATTGAACAGTTTCTCAGGACCACAATCCTGATTGAATTCTGTTTTAACAATCGCAAGAATAAGCCATTGCAAGAACGGACGTTTTCTTTTCATTAATCAGTTATTTTATTTTATTTAATTCATTTATATTCATTCTTTTTTTTTATTTCTTTCACCTAATTTGTAATTTTGATATTATAATTTGTTTCTTTTTCAATATTATTATTTTTTTTTGTGTGTGTGTGTGTGTGTGTTTAACGGCGCATCTACAACTTGGCCATTAGTGCCGGGCTATCTACAGGTTGCCACCCTTTTATAATGCAGCCAGCACGTGGTCGGTCACCCATTCAGGTACTGACCATTTCAATATTATTATTACTATTTTTATTTGTATTATAATAGTTGTTATCATCATTACACTATCATATTTCTCTATTTTAATATTATTATTATTATACTTTTAAAACTCAGGAAAAAAATATAAAAAAAATGTATATTACTTTGATTGTAATGCAGGGAGTATTGGAAGATGGAACCTGCAGAATCTAAATGAACTCCCTCTAAATAAACTCCCCCCAAGCCATTCAATTTGTTCCTCATATAAATCCACAGCTTTCGAGCGATTTTGAACAAACTTCGCACACAGGTAGGGGTTGATATGGGGAGTGTCATAGGCTAGGTCAAAATCATCTGTCAGCTGTCTGTCTGTCTTTATTTTCCTTATACAAATCCACACCGTTTGACCAAAGTTGACCAAACTTTGCACACAGGTAGGGGTTGATACGGGGAGTGTCATAGGCTAGGTGAAAATCATCTGTCAGCTGTCTGTCTGTCTTTATTTTCCTTATACAAATCCACACTGTTTGACCAAAGTTGACCAAACTTTGCACACAGGTAGGGGTTGATACGGGGAGTGTCATAGCCTAGGTCAAAATAATCTACCAGCTGTATGTTTGTTCCTTACAACTATATAATATAAAGTTGGTGTAGCATGGCACACTGGGTAACAGCTAGTTTCTTTATATATATATATATATATATATATATATATATATATATATATATATATTCTCGTCGGTTCAGTGGATACAGGTAGATTGTAAAGTACCTACTAAACCTTTTTAAATTACATTATTTTTACAACTTGTCCGACATTTTTCGTTACTTATTATGGCACTTTTTCAGGGACACTTAAGTGTACGTTCTTATTTGAAACATTGAATAATACTCACTTATGTATATGTTATGATATAACGCAGACCTATATTCAATATTTCGAATATGAATATACATCGATAAATCCAGAAAGAGGTTCCACAATAAAGGTAAAACTCGGACCCATCCTAAAGACCTTCCCAGGAGGCTTAAGAGATTTGGCCCCGTGACCAGCTACCCTAGCAGCGGTTAAAAACAGTGAAAATATGAGTGTTAGCATATATTAGGAAGTGCTAATAATGATTGGCTCCTTCCATATACTATTCACTGAATGTATACGAGACGAGCACAATTAATTATTGTACTATAAAAATTGTAGAGATTTTAAATAAACATTTATTAAAAAAATATATATAATGCTATAGGTCTCTATGCCCTGTTCCATAAATAACGAAGATAAGACAGAGAGAAATAAAATCATGTCCTTCTCATAAGAGGTAAAATAAACGACGAGGAAGAATTAATTGTGTTTGACTATGATCAATACTTCCAATTACCTATCAATGCCAATAAGAATGTGAACAATTTTCTTTAAATAGTTTCTATAAGTAACGAAGAAACACATATTAATAAAGCAAAATTATCGAAAATTGGCTCTCCTGAACAAATTCAAATATGTGACAATGTGTCCTTTACCTTTGGGGTACAGAAATTAAAATCAATAATTGGAATCAATATTATAAGAAAGCTGATATGATATCAGCTACACAATGATGGATGGTTAGAGGAAGAATGTTTCATTGAAACGTGGAAAATATGCCTTCCAGCTTAACAACTCTGTACTAATGTAGAAATAACGAAATTCCGACAAATCACCTTGAAGTGCAAAAAGAAAAATTTCTTATCTAATCTGTGTAATTGCCCCACTTGTTAAGAGAATAATTTAAGTTAAAAAGTTTTCTGTTTCCACGTCATGTCAGGATGGCCGAGCGGTCTAAGGCGCTGCGTTCAGGTCGGAGTCCACTCTGTGGGCGTGGGTTCGAATCCCACTTCTGACAAGTACTTTTTTACATTAAACAAAAACAATATTGAATGTTCAATCATTCTAGATATGGCTGGATTTAAGAAAAATATATTTTATTTTTTATGGATTTTGTCAGCACAAATAAGCGGTGTGACGATCAAACAGTCTTTTAAGGACTGTTTCTATAATTAGCTGTGTTTTTGAATATTTCTTCGTAAATAAAGAATATATTACAATATTTAAAAAAAATAATAATAAACTATACAGAAATGGCTAAATAAATTATATGATTATGAAAGAAGGGCATACTCACATAAAATGAATAGAATTACAAGATGGGTGTAACCTCCCAAATTTTATATTTAATTTCTACTGCTGGCGAATCGCCTTGTTTGGGATGCTCATAAATACATTTATTTATATTTTTATTTATTTTTTTAACGGCGCATCGACAAATCTGGGCCATTAGCGCCGCTCATGGCTCATAAATACATAAAATAATTTCTACTGCAACGTTTCGGACTTCATTGTCTTATTTTTTGAATAATTCGATAATTTCACATTATTTATGAATTAGCATAAAATGGAATATTTTATGCTGAAGTATCCAGACAATGTGACATTATTAATTAGTAAACATAATTAGATAATACTCATATCAAGTCATGCCTTCAAACAATTATAATTAAATCTAGGAGTCTGACACAATTAGAATAAAATCTAGAGATTTATTCTTTTTGTTTAATGAGCCATGCTGTATACCAAATAATATTTTCTAATGTTTGTTTACAAGATTTGGTTATGTTCATTTATTAATAATGTTTAACATAACATAGTCCATCTGCATACATAATACTAAAAGACGACGTAACTATTCACAGCGGACAATACAGACTATCACCACTATGTACGAACAACCAGGCAGAAAACCTTGCAATTATAAAAGCAGTAGAAACACTATATTCTATATGTCACGACGGAGACACATGCATAACATACACTGACAGCAAGACAAACATAGCACGCATATACAACAGCCAAAATCATAACGAACAGACTGAGCACATTACAACACTACTCATTATGTGCAAACAGAAAAATGTGACAGTTACAATTACATTGATTAAAGGACATTCTGGACAATTAGGGAACGAGACAGTTGACTTACTTGCAAAATCAGCTTCAAAGGACACGACATTACCTATATCTTACTCTAAACTTACATCACAGACTATAAAAACACTACTGCGAGACAAATCAATGCAAAAATGGGACGAACAATGGACGAACACAACTAAAGGAAGACATTTACACAAATACATACCTACAATATTCAACAGACAAAAATTAACACTTAACAACTTTAAAATAACCCAGTCCATATCAGGGCATGGAGCGACGAAAAGTTATTTATTTAAATTTAAACTTATAAATACTAACACATGTAAATGCGACAATATAACTGAAAAGACTTACGACCACCACCCCACGTACGACTGTACATTACTGGACGGCCCCATTAAGGACTCATTAAGGACATTACCTTACAGGACGGAACTTGGCCCACTCACAAACCTGACTTACTACTTACATATTTTCAGGAATTTGACGCATTTATTAAACAATTGGACCTAAAAATTTTTAATCAACTCATCTAAATACCCACATATGTATTATATTATTACAT
>OX328126.1:68510815-68653315 GCA_946811695.1 Gonocerus acuteangulatus | reverse complement strand
ATTTAGAACAACAGACGTAAGCAAATAGTAACTAAAATGCTGATAGATTTTAGATGACAAATTTATGTTTTTTCAGCTTTATGGTGAAATTAACCTCACACGTTGAGAGAAAGATATTTTAATACTATGATTACAGAAAATGCACACATCTCATTTAATGACAGAACTTCGTGTTATTTTATAAATTCCCATAAAACCTGTTCGGTTATTAGTATTGAGTTTGTTAAACATTATTATCATCACGGAATGATGCAATAAATTATATAAAAGTCTAAAAATTTTCATTATAAAAAATAAAACCTTATTAACGTCTTGTTGTCTCGTTTATGATTTTAAGTACATTCGATTCTAAAGTATCTATATTTTTAAGACTCTTATCATTAGTTCTTATCTCTATTATGATAGTGAATCAGTTCAAAGTATGTTTACTAATACATTTATTTTTTTTATGTAGTTACATTTTATATTATTCGACGGATATTGCATCGCGGGTTGCCTTAGTTATGGTTTTAATATCTGAATATTTTAGCATATTCTATGATAAAAGGTATAACTTTCTTTTGCATCTGTTTATTCGTTGTTGATTTTGCTTGATATACTTAATGTTTTGATAGATATTATTTTTATTTTGATATGATTTTATATTATAACAACGCGTTATATAGATACACACACACACACACACACACACACATATATATATATATATATATATATATATATATATTATTAGATGGAACGGCATTTTTCTCCAGCGGTGGTACTCCTCCTCACTTCTTCCCGGAATATTTCGATGGATATATATATATATATATACTCACAGGTTCGGTGGATACAGGTCGATTGTAAAGTACTGAACCTTTTTCAATTACTTCATTTTTAGAACACGTCCTAAATGTTTCGTCCCTTATTATGGCACTTTTTCAGGGAAACTTAAGTATATTGAATGTAAACAAACACTCAATGATCTTTCTCTTTCCATTGTCCTAGATGATTTGGAGAAGCTTTAAGTAGATTAATATCTGTGCGTGGTCAGCAGCTAACAAGCTTTTCCTGAATCCGGACAAAAGCCATTGTAATAGCTCCCCAATCCCTTATAATTTCTACCTCCCCTTTTTACGCAACTTCCCTATAAAAAAATATAGAACAGTTCAAAATCATGGAACCATATTTGATCAGAACCTTTCTCGGAAAAAATCGCATTTCTTAAAATTCCTGTCAATCCATATTTATCCACGGACAGCCTAACCTCTCCCGCCATCTCCTGCCAACAAATACCCCTCAACTCCTTGTAACCTCACCCTTATTCCATAATTTTGAATGGTTGGTGTATTTTCTGTCGATCTCTAGGCAAAACTCAAACTTCTCATGAAGTGCTTTATTCGTTTTATACTCGGGATCCTCAGATACCCCCACAAATAGCATTTCTACAAAGAGTTGAATACACCAGTTTATCGTTGCAAGTACTACCAACCAACAAACCATCCAATACCAAAGACCTTCATACATCTTTCAAGTCCTTAAATTTAAATCTTTGGTTCACTCCCTAAATTAAAATTAATTTAATTTTTTTTAATTAATTTAAATTTCGTCGTACCTTAAATCTTTTTTCGAGAAATCATTTGATACCAGTGCCACCTCTGAGAGATTTATATACACAATTAAATGACATTTTAGCTTTTCATTGACAGAATCCCTTTGAACCATTTTAGGAAAGGATATCTCTGTTTTCTAAATAGAATATCAGATAATTAAATTTTCTTAACCTTAAACAGTCAAATGAATATATAAATGAGGCCCCCAGAAGTCTATGGGTCTAAGTGACGGTTATGAACACCGTAATTTTGTGGGGAGTGATTTTCACAGTTGCTGCTACCTAGCTTGTGTTCTCTTGAGTATTGTCACTTTTGTAATATTATGTCCAGAAGGAAATCAAGGGGTCTATGTGCGGATTCTCCAATTCTTTTGCATATTAATATAAACCGGATGATGTATCTATTATGTATCATCGATAATAAACAGCTAAGGACCTGAGGATTCGTCTAGTATGATCAGAACTCTAAAAATCTAGTTTTAGCTATTACCGCATATGTTCAACTTTGTCTCAATTTTCCTCAAAACATTGAGTTTGCTCCTTAGGCCCTTTGACCTATAGGGTCCTCAAATACAATACGTAGTTTAGATTTAGTAGACAAATATTAATAATTGAATTCTATTCTATTATTTTGCATATGATTGTATGGCTTTGATATTTCATTCCTGGTCGTTGGACATTTTTTTCCTTTGTAAGCCCATTACTTATTATTATTTTGAAAATCTTATAATAGACTTATGAATCTTATAATGATCTTAGTTTGTTTTTGTTTTTTTCTGGATCAGACAATTATTTGTACCGCTTACAAATTGTACATGTACGACCAGTCTATTAAGAGGCTGTCCAATTGACAAGCCTCACCGGTTATCAGCCCTGTTGATGGACAATGGTGCCAACACAATGTTTGAGTATTGTGTTTGATTTAGGAGACAGTCCTGATTGCCTCCTATATATCAGGGCTCTGTCCTCGCGTCCAGTTCCTATGGATTAAACTGATGAATGGGGTCAGCTGTTGTGTGTTTAGCCCAATGCTGTTTTATTTCTGTCAACCTTTTCGACGGCAGTATGAATCTCATATGCTATATCGGCCGCAGGGAGATCATCCCGAATTAGATTTGTGAAAAATTAATTTAAACACGTATTAAATAAAACTTCTGAACGTTGACAGAAAAAGTTAGTGAAAAATCCTACCGTTCAGGGGCTGCGATAAGAAATTTTCTTAATAAATAGTCGACCCTTAAAAACTCTTTTATTGTGTACATAATAGCTAACAGCATTTAACGTTTACGCTAGGAGCCAGATAAATTTATAAATTTATTTGTGTTTCAGAGCCCGCTCTACGTGATGTAGGATTATGAAAATTTTCAATTTTACTTAAATCTATTGGTATAGTACCTGCGTAAAATTTCATAAGTTTATCTTTAACTGGGTCAAAGTTATGAGAGGGTAAAAATCGGCTCTAATAGTTCGTGTAATATACACGAAGTAGATCACCGAAGTTAAGCAACGTCGGGCGTGGTCACTACCTGAATGGGTGACCGACCACGTGCTGTTGGCATTAGAAAAGGGTGGCAGACTCTTGATAGACCGGCGCTAATGGCAAAGTTGTAGATACGCTGTAAAAAAAAAAAAAAAAAAAAAAAAATATATATATATACGAAGGGTGCTTAGACCAAAACTTAGCGTGCCACAGTACCGTGTGCCTAGATTACCTTTTATAATACATTCAGGGGAATTTCTTTAAATTGAATTAAATCTAATAATTTACCTAATTTCTTCGAAGGAGACCCGGTAGCCGTGAGGGTTAAGGCGTGAGCACTTAACATTTCGTGCCAAGGGTCGTGGGTTCGATTCTCACTAGGGGTGGTGGCTTTTCTTTTGAAAAAAAGAGAAGGCATCACCCCTATCCTGGCTAGAAAAGGGTGGTAACCTATAGATAACCCGTCCTAAAATTCGTAGTTAATAATAAATGGACGTTAAAATGTAATAAATAATTTCTTCGATGTCACATAAAATAAACATTTACCTAATTATGACTTCTAGTTTAATTGCTTCATTATTGTCACTGCATCGCTTGACATTGTTGATTCCGCTGTTGACTTAGTGACGAGTCTATCGGATACCTAAGCTAACCTGCAGAGAGATAACCTACCGGCTTGTTGGTCGTGGATGTTTGACTTTTCGATAACAGCTTGATTAGCACGTTGCTATTGTATAGTTCATGCTACGGGGACTTTATTAGCAACGGATGGATAATTGTACAACCCTGCATCTTCATCGGGTTAATTTCTGATAAAGCTAACGAGAGGAGAACAAAACCTATTTAAATAATTTTATATGTACATCAAAATATATTTAAAGTATAAAATCCAATTAAAACAAAAATTAATAAAACTTACGAATCTACGTAAATTATTAATCAGAAATAATACAAAATTAAATTAGTTCAAATGAAATAGCTGACAGAAAACATAAATATCATGATGCTCTAACAAAGAATAATTTTTTTCTTGAAACTGCTCAACTGTATTGAGTTGCTAAAAATATCTATCTATCAGTTTAAAGGAAATCATAGAATCGATTTTGAAATTTTTATAGTTAAACTAATACTGGGATTTTTTATTTGTTTTACTTCTACAAGAAAAATGTTTAGTTTAGTTATTTGTCTAAAATGTTTTAAAGTATAATAATCTCATGCAGATGGCTAATAGTTGCCAGTAAATTGACTATTTTTCTTTAGAAGTAGAGAACTCAAAAACGTTTCCAAAAATTGTCTATTCGTTGGATTTTTCTACAAGAACAAAATCAAAGACCTCGGATTCATTTTTTTTTTTTTTTTTTATAAATTCTTTAAACAAGCTGTGCAACATTTCTCATACGCTGCCTAAATTCAAAACAATCCTTAACAGAGAAACGCCTTCAATAAACAAAAAACATGTTTTGTTCTTTTAGAATTTATATAAATATCTAACTCAAAGAAAAAAACATGATGACAATATATAATTTTGCTGAACCAATTTTATTTCGGGATACATCATTTTCGTTAGTTTCGACTATCGGAGCTAGAAGACAAAATTATGGAAACTAAGGCCCTATTTATATTTTATTGTCTGTATAAGATTCCGTTTAACCTTCTCACCTAAAAGACCGATTTTTTGGGGTAATAAACATTTTTTTTTCCTTTTAAGACTGAAATAATGCTTTTTAAAAGCATTTTTGTTCATTTATAGCAAAGAACAAAGATGATGACCACCGTTTTGTTAAAACAGTAACAGATACACACACGTTGTCGATGGTATATAAACGAATCTGTAAAAACGCAAATTTTCAGGAGGAGCCAACAAAACAGTTTGTATTCGCAAAAATGAAATTGTTTACTTACCTTAAGGGGTAATGATTAAATTGTAAAAAAGGTTTCAAGAAACGTGAAATGTAGCTCATGTGACAAAATTCTCTTTTTTATAAATTCGTTACTTTACCTTAAACTCGGTAATATCTACATGCATATAAAGAGATTATGTAAATTTGAATGCTCGTAAGTAGTAACGTTGAAGATTTAACCTCAATGCCTTCTCCTGAAATGTGCCATCCAAGAATGAATTCAACAACTAAATGTTTTTTGTTGTCGACATTACCTTGTTTTAACCTTCTGCTCGATTAGAAAACTATTGGTCTATGTAAATTGTTAAGAATGATATTTATAAGAACAATATGCTTATCTTTCTCGCGGAAGCATGTCTCCAATTTATCGACAAACCTTCTGCTCGATTAGAAAACTATTGGTCTATCTAAATTGCTAAGAATGATATTTATAAGAACAATATGCTTATCTTTCTCGCGGAAGCATGTCTCCAATTTATCGACAAACCTTCTGCTCGATTAGAAAACTATTGGTCTATCTAAATTGCTAAGAATGATATTTATAAGAACAATATGCTTATCTTTCTCGCGGAAGCATGTCTCCAATTTATCGACAAACCTTCTGCTCGATTAGAAAACTATTGGTCTATCTAAATTGTTAAGAATGATATTTATAAGAACAATATGCTTATCTTTCTCGCGGAAGCATGTCTCCAATTTATCGACAAACCTTCTGCTCGATTAGAAAACTATTGGTCTATCTAAATTGCTAAGAATGATATTTATAAGAACAATATGCTTATCTTTCTCGCGGAAGCATGTCTCCAATTTATCGACAAACCTTCTGCTCGATTAGAAAACTTTGGTCTATCTAAATTGTTAAGAATGATATTTATAAGAACAATATGCTTATCTTTCTCGCGGAAGCATGTCTCCAATTTATCGACAAACCTTCTGCTCGATTAGAAAACTATTGGTCTATCTAAATTGTTAAGAATGATATTTATAAGAACAATATGCTTATCTTTCTCGCGAGCGTGTCTCCAATTTATCGACAAACCTTCTGCTCGATTAGAAAACTATTGGTCTATGTAAATTGTTAAGAATGATATTTATAAGAACAATATGCTTATCTTTCTCGCGGAAGCATGTCTCCAATTTATCGACAAACCTTCACGTCAATTTCGACAAACCTTCACAAACTGTAACAGTTGCACTTAAAATGCATAAAAATGCATGGGATGTGCAGAACAAACAATAAACTCCCACATCGTAGGGTTACTTCGATGTGGAAAACCTTCACGTCGGTGCAGACAACTGTAAATTGGAACTGTCAATTTGCTCCATCGCCTCTTTAAAGCGATTGACAGGCGCTATGTTTGTAAAACACGGATGGATGAGAGAGATTTTGGAAGGATCCTCTGAAGAAGCTATGACAGTAAGACACACTTTCCTTTTCAAGAGCTTTTCAGAGATGAACTGTGTGTTTTCCAACTTTTTCCACGATTGTAGTCGTCGAACCGTGGCACAGAACTCATTCATCTCTCGAGTGAGTTATGTCGGTTTCTCTCCCTCGAGCTTTTCTTATTTTACGGGATATGAAAAAGGAGAAACATTGACAATCAAGCGGAAAATAATTAATGCGATTTTCGCTAATACTTAATTGACTTCTTGTTTTAATTTCTGAACAATATAGCGCACAAAGAATCGAAAGAAAAATAAATAGAATCAATAGATAGGAATGATGACTATTTGAAATCTTAACAACTAAATTCCTCCCAAAAGAGCTAAAAACAACCAATGCATTCTCATTTTTGATTTTTAATTTACAGGATTCCTGATAAACATATATAATGGGAAAAAAAGAACCCTTCCAAAACATCAATCAATATTTTCTCTAATTGTCATAGCCCTTACGAATTTACCTAGAAATAGTTCTTGTGTAGAAAATATTTTAAGCTTTTTAATGGTAGCCTTCCTTTTAAAAAGATTTCTTAGCCTTTTTCCATAAAGATATATGGAACATCCAAGACGCCTCCTGCTGATAAATGATTTTAAAAAATAATTCCACTTTCCAAATCGATTTTTATACAAATTAGTGCAGATAAAATGTGAAGCAATTTCACAAATCTTCAAGTCAGGTCGGACACGTACATACATTAGAGCACTTGAAAACACGGTTTTCTCAAAAGCTAAGAAAAATAAAAAATATACAACAATTTTATAAAATACCTTATTTCAAGATTTTCAAAATAAAATATACGAAAATAGTTTTTCTGGAAAAGTGATTCCAAACATACATTTTTTTTTTATCTTTATTTTTATAAGAATCTCCTAATAAAATGTTAAGAATGTTTATGGAAATAGTTAAAGTTCGGTTCCACAAAAATAAAACTCTAAAAGGATGTTGTTAGAGCTTATTACTAACCTTTTTTTTAAAAAAAAATAGAAAGAAAGTTTTTTCTAATCCTTGACTAAGAAATCGACAACTAAGAAAGTCGTCTTGGTACGTTCTGGCTTTGTTTTATGAAGGCATTAACGATAGAAACTCATTTAGTCATACAGATATACAACAATTTTTCAGCATGAGTTGCTTTGAGAACAATTAAAAGTGCGTACCGCGAATTCAGAAATCTATTGCAATAAGCGTTGAAATATTCGCAGTCAGCACAAACGCGCAAATCAATAAATGTTTTTGAATGACATTTCAACTATTCAGCCATTTTGAATTAATAGTTAGGAAATGGGAAGCTCGCGTGTCACTAAACACTTGAGGAATATTCAATCAATTCCAATATCGAGATATTCGTGATCTGCGAACTGTCAATCCTGATTATGAATAATAAATGTCCTACTTTGAATAATTTCAATCAGAAGAAACATTTTATCCCAAAGATGATTTATAAAGCATAATCTAGTTCACAGAAAAATAACTTATATCCAAATGGATAATATAATAAAATAAATTACTTATTTTGTTTAATAAAATCTCTGCAGTTTACAATCATTTGCATATTAAGTTTAGACATTTTTAATGCAAAGTAAAATGCACTGTTTATTCATGTGTTGTTTTTCTTTTAGCTTACACCAAACGTTTGTCGAGTTTTAATTTTAACAGCTTTTTCTTTTAAAAACTTTTGCATTCCCCATTAATCCTTCCTGCTAGGTGACCACTATAAGAACGTATTTGTATATGCGTAAACAATAAAGCAGCCACAATTTCGCTATGAATCTCTGTAATATAAAAAACTATTTCGCTTAACAGCAAAATTGGTCCGTCAGGGGATAGGATTTACTCAGGGCCCAAATTGTGATTTTTTCGTAATTTTTGTTTTGTTTTAACGATACTTACAATATCACAGCTGAAAGTAATGACAGAAATGTATTATGAAAGTAAGTAAAATCGGTTTATAAGTACAGGCCGTAATATGAAACTCGAAATACAACACTCAACGCTAATAATATAAGAGTATTATGAACATTTTTTCATTCGCACAACAGTAATTTATACGGAACTATGTTTTTTTTCCATTTTAAAACGTAACATTATTGTTAAAAACTATTCTATAACTTAAATATCTAAGCTTTTTAAATATAGAGCAAGTGGAAATGTACCATAGGTCCACCTGTTTTTAGGTCCAGTTTTTCTGTAGTATTGGCGTATTCTGCGGCCGAAATTTGTTAATTTATTTACACCATAATAAAACACAATGTTTTTATGTTCAAAAGTAGAAACACTCTAACTATTACGTTAAAAAAAAGTATATTAATTATACATAAAATAACTATTAAAAATGTGTAATTTTCTATATTTGGGCAAATTTTGAGCCCTGTGCACGACTGAAAGATATCAACTGACCTAAACCAAATTAAAACAAAATAATTTTAGCCTCTATTCGAAGGCGTTAAATACAAACGACGTTTGAAATCATCAAATTCAAAAATTTATAAAAATAGTCGCAAAAAGGAAGATTTTTCATATTTTGTCAAATTTCAATGCCTATGCGCGAACGGAAGATGTCAACCGATTTTGATCATTTTTGTTTCCTTTTATTTCTCTATATAATTCGCAACTTTTCCGCACTATTACAACTTTGAAATAAAAAAAAAAAAAAAAAAATAAAAAAAAAAAAATAAAAAAAAAAAAAATCCGGCCCACCCTACTATACACACTATTTACACTATTTCTTATAATAAGTTGTCTTGTGGCCAATGGCGGTGGAGGCGGCGAGGAGGATTATCGGCTATAACATTGGGAGAGAGGGATCTGCCAAGAGGATTGGGGTGAGCTGGGAGTTTAGAGAAAAAAATCAGGAATCGGGATTTGTCTAAATCGTGGACAAAGGGTGTATCAATGTCGCGGTGGATAGTCAAGTTTGAGACGTAGAAAGGGGCGTTTAGGATTTTACGAAGGACTTTGGATAATATTTATATTTGATGGCTTAGCTGATCCCCATAGTTCTATCCCGTGTTATATTGTGTTAAATTTACTTTATTGTTACCTTGAAGCATTTCAGTGTTTTACTATAATGTTAAACTAACTCTCATAGAACATACTGACGGATTGAAAAGAACGGGACGACTCAGACATACGGCACGACAGGCAAAAGATACTGACTGATGCTTGCCCACATATAGACACCATTATCAATCATATAAAATAAAAAAATTTAGAATAGAAAATAAAAATGAAAAATCATTGAATATATGTATTCAATAATATTTCACAATGACAATAGTCAAGTTGGTATGATTGCATTCAGCTCCATATTTTAAAATTAATGTTTAATTATTCCTCAGTTATACACTATTTGTTATCTCCTAACGAGTAGAAACGTATGCGTATATTTCATATACAGTTTATATTGTAAATATTCATTTAAAATCAAAATTGTTTAGGTCATTATGCCTATCTTAAGATGCCACATTAAAACGAGAAAATCGCTTTAATGTGGGCTTGTAAATCTAGTTATTAAATAAATAAAATAACTTTAGAATTGTTTCATCGCCTCATAGCGCCAACAATAAAAACTTGATATTCTATTTCTTGATACTTATGTGTTTTATGCGTTAGTAGTAGGCCTACCTTGAACCTGTAAGAAAGAGCGATATTATCCTTGAAATTCACTAAAAATAATACTAAGACAGGTATAGTTGGGATTCGGCTAGGAGAAAAACGTCAGTCTTTCAAAAAGAAATCTGTATTTTGGACGTTTCGACTGCAACAATGGCAGCCTTCTTCAGCTAAAAAATATATACAACTTATAAGTAAAGAAAATGTACAACTAGTAAGTAAAAGACAGGCAGAAATGAGCGGAGTATATATATCAATACAATAAATTTTAACCAATCTTTTTTTTTTTTTTAAAAATAAGATTGGTTAAAATTTATTGTATTGATATATATACTCCGCTCATTTCGGCCTGTCTTTTACTTACTAGTTGTACATTTTCTTTACTTATAAGTTGTATATATTTTTTAGCTGAAGAAGGCTGCCATTTTTGCAGTCGAAACGTCCAAAATACAGATTTCTTTTTGAAAGTATGACGTTTTTCTCCTAGCCGAATCCCAACTATACCTGTCTTCGTATCTCTACAGCGGCTAACTATCTCCATCTACACTAAAAATAATACTATCAGCTTATTTTTATGGCATTGTACATAATAAAGCTCAAGTACAAGGCGACATTTCGCGTTATCGTTCGCTTTACTTGACTATTCGTGCAATACCTCCCATTTTATATCTATGCGCGTAGAGTAATGTGGAATTCCTGGGGTTTTACAATGGCCTTTCGGTAGGCGAGGTAATGTTGAAGAGAGAAAAACAGGTAAAGTATCGAGACGTGGAACTCATATGCGGGCATTACTGCTTAATGTAGGATTTCTAAAAGGATTTCGCGGTACCGCTTTCCCCCTGACCCACCTACGCTCTCTATCTACAATATACAGGAATCTATAAAGAAAAAAAGACCGACTCGCAGGAAATGAGGCATCTTATCGTTTTTCCCTACTAATCGCTAGGATTGTATAATAAAAATAGTTAATAGATTATTTTTATCTTACGAGGAAAACGTAAAGAAATGTAAAAATGAACGCTCAAAGAGAAGGAAGATTTTAGGCACCACATCAGGAAACTCACAGTATCCCAAGCGGAAATAACTCCTTTCGCCTTTCTCAGCTTTGCTATAGGAAGAAACTATAACAAATACGTTTCTCATCCATTTACCTTGTTGTATTAAAAATATTCGTTTTGCAGAATAATAATTTATATATATATATATATATATAAATGTAACAGATTTAAGCAACTTTTTGTTTATTTCGTATATTATTTATTTATCTATTCTTGGAGCTTCACAACGGAAAGGTGGTTTGCTCACATAAAAATAATCATGAAATCATTTTACAGGGAAGGCACCAATTCTATAGCTTTACTAATTTCCTATAAATAAATATTTAAAGTTTCTATACGAAACTTATATGTATTATATAGAAATATTATGCAGTTCCAGCGATTCAGAAGTTTTTCGATTCATCTGAGTTCGGGAGGCTGTTATTTATAGCTCTGTGTTTATTTCCACGACAGGTAAATGAAATAAGAAGAAGGGCAGTAGTGCATCTAGGAATATTGGAATCTTGTCAACTTGGGATGATTCCAGAGGATAGATGAGGCCGAATTTCTTCCCTGGTCTTGTGCTCTGGGCCAAGATTAACACTAAACCTTCGGAAAGTAACCGCAAATAGTTAGCGATTTTATGCACTACATTTCATAGGACATTTATTTACCAGTATAAATTCATACAATTTATAAATGCCGGTTCTCCTGGCTTGGATTTGAGCCCAGATTATTATTATTATTAACTATCTACTATGCATGGGTTTAATTTAAAATTAAATTTTTTCAATGTTTCCGGCGAAATTGTTTTGAAAAAATCTCAGGACATGCCGTTTTGCGTTATTATGAATACTTATATTTTTTATGCTAATTTAGATGTACTAAATCGAGAGAAACCACACAAAGGGGCCGGACAATTTATAATCGTTCTAGAGAAAGCTTGAAAAACTGAAATTTTGGTTATCATAAAAAATTATATAAGTACTTGATAATTTTCCAAATGTTTCACATTTATATATACTAAGAAATATACATTTAGGGTAGAATAGAAACACAAGAACTTGTATTATATTAACATAGACTTGAATGGTGTCTAATATATCGCACTAGTATTTCTAAAGTGACACAACTCAAAAATCATTTTTATTCACATAAAATTTATGACTGTGAAAGACATGGTAAATATATCTTTATCAAGCATCAAAACTGTATGTACCTAGCTTCAGAGCTTGTGCACCGGAGGGCACTTGTGTCACCCTTCCAGTCTTAATCCTAAGGCCCCTACAAAGGCATGAGTGACACATTTTCAATTGAGTTTTATTTTGAGTTGTGTCACTTTAGAAATACTAGTGTGATATGGAGTTGAAGGTATTGCAAAGTAAAACCGATTGACACGCAGTGATGACTAAAGCTACGAAAAGTTGCTGTTTTCCCGGAATTCGACTTGGTTATGGAAGCATTGGTTAATGTGACGGATTTTCCTCTTTGTCATACTTATTTGTCAGGAAAAACATTTTTTAGTATACATATGCTGGTAATCTCGTATTTGTCACTATAGAAATATTTTTTATGCTTATGAAGAAGGCTTAAGCATACGCAAGTATTATATAAAAATAAATGCATTGGCTTTGCTTTTTCTATACATATTGAAATATTATTGGAATATTAGGCGTTCAAACGAGTCTACATCTTGGTTTGCACCTTGGCGTTTCTTTTCAGAAACCGAAATTTTCATGAAACCTATTCTAGTGGTTCTAGAGGGCGGATTCTGTCATTGAAATTGACCTTTCGTTTCATACAAAGTATTTTTTGCGCCAAACCCCGTCAAAATCTGATCATCATTGTTGACCAGGGCCAATGAGCACAAACAGACCTCTAGTTTTACCAATGGGTTATTAGTTGTTGACAATATTCGTCATAACTGCCGGATTTCATCAACTGGTTGATCTCATAAGCGTGATATTCTTCATAAAGCGAAAGACCAAACAGCAGAAAATCTTTGAAATAATATTTATGTTTTTTCATCACTACTCCGAAGTAAATAATTTCTACATACAGTCGAAGAATTCCTATTAAAATAATACAATCTTAATCCTATAAAAGGCAATACAAATAGATTAGGTAATAGATTAAGCCCTAAGATAGATGGAATCTGCAGAATACCTGACCTAGATTTTGGTAAAGCCAAGGGCAAGCTCCCATCCCGAGCGGGTCTCTGATAAGGGATATTCTTATCTAAACAGCATCAACCCCGCAAACACTCCCTTGAAAGGGGAAATTAAACCCAACTTATCAAGAAGCTATTATCGTCAGTTTGGTGAACTTTAAAAACTTATTATTACATTTTGTTAGGTGTATACAATTATTTTTTTGCTGAATTTTGACGGATTGAGTCACACGTGCTGTGAACACTTGGTGTCTAAAAGTCGTGGATTCGGTACGCGCTAGGACTGGCAACTTTTCAGTAAAAATAATAAAACGCATCCGCACTATTTTGGGTAGAAAGTTAATAGCTCCTCATAAAAATTTGGAATATTTACAAATTTACTTTAAAATTTAAATATGTAAGTAATGAATTAAGTTAATCTGAACGTTACTTATTTTGTTAGGGGTATTTCGAAGTGTTCTTTCATTTATTCTGACTTTATCCTACTATTCAGGCTGAACTCATTTTATTCCTTATGACTTACTTCACAAGGCTAAAATATATAATATCTCGCTTATCCTCAATGAATCCGCAAGTTGTAAAAATATTCTGTAAAATCAAACATTTCTAATACTTACACAAACACACATACTTATATATATATATATATATATATATATATATATATATATATGCATTATATCCTTCTAGCACCATTATTTTCGTTTCATTCTGTGGGCCCAATTCCTTTTTGTAGGCTTATTTCTTAAAATAAATATTTGAGTTCTTTATAATTATCTTTTTTTTTACGGTATCCCCAATACCAATTGTAGTTTGTATTTGTATGATTGTATATACCTACGTATTACTTTAAGACGACGCTAAAACCTTTATCCGCCGGCTACCGTTAATATAAATTGGTCATACCGTAGGAGCTGGGTAAACTGACTATAAGCTAGGAAAATTTATTTATTTTAACCATATGAAAACTATTCAAAAAATGCCTTAAAATATTTGCCACTTTTGTTTCTGGATAAATTTGCCCTGTTTACAATATATGCGTCTGTATTTGTGCCCGTTAGCATAACAGAGTCAACAATTATTGTTATTCTTTTTAATATATATGTGTGTATATATATATATATATATATATATATATATATATATATATATATAAATTCCGTATGAATATCTGGAAAAATGTTCATTGTCTTTGTTTAGCAATAATTGAACGACGAAAAGGTCACTTTCCATACATACAATATATATATATATATATATATATATATATATATATATATATATATATATATATATATAGTGCATTATAAGACTTCTGAAATTACCATTTCAACATTTTTTATCTGAATTAACATTATAATGTCAATGGCCGACAAACCCAATTTTTTCAGCCGAAACGGCATGATGACATGCAGGGTTTGAGGTTATATAACAACTAGTTATGTACAGGTAGTGATTATATCAGGTGGTAATTAAGACAAATGCCCCTAATTCTGTATGTATATGAGGCCTGGGTTGCGATCTAAGCATGGATTCCTGATGTTATTATAATCCTATAAGTGTTCGTGCAAAAAATTAACTTGAATTCGTGAGATAAAAAGATAAATTTAAAAAGAAAAAAAAATTAAGAATGCCTTTCCATAAAATAATCTACTTTCAGTGAGGACGAAAATAGCTGTTACTTTTAAAAATTTAATGAATTCTTAAGCAACCAATTTCTCTTTTACATCAGGAAATGAGTATATCCAAAATAGATTAATGTCAATTTTGAACAGCTTATTTTTTAAATTAAGAAGGTTGTATTAAATGTTTGTTACTACTTCTAATCATCTCTACTGTAATAAGCAAATTTTTTTTAACTTGCTAATCGGCGAATGAGATTATATTATAAATCATTTACTCAAAAAATCAGACACATTGAACCCCGTATAAGTGAGTAATTTAAGTGTAAGCTTATACTAGAAGTTTAAATTCAATTCTTTACATACCAGTGGTTTTCTTCTTTTTTTAATAATAAGGAACTTTTTATTTGTCACACGTTAAATGCAAAAAACTAAGAGTTGCTGCGAAAGAGAGGTAGATTTCTCTAATTTGTTAGAAACCAAAAAAAAATAAGTTTGAATAATTAAAATTATAAGTTAATCCAAAATATTCTTCTTGCTTTTAAGTGATTATGATATTTACACATTGGAACAGTATTTTCATTCAAAATATAGTAAATCAGATTACAAGGGTACGAGGACGATTCTTTCTTGCCCCCCCCCAAAAAAAGTTTTTGCTCGTTTGATGTATTTTTTTCACCCGCATTCATCTGCGGGGACAAAAAGCTTACTACAGAACCTACATCTCTTTAGCAACAAATGAAAGCTCAAAGAAGTTATGCAACCATAACGTATTTAATTTATTTATAAGTTATGTATATATATATATACATAAAATTATTGAATTTTGATTGGAAAATTACATCTGAATATCTAATATATATTTGTCAAATACCACTCCCTCACTGCCCATCATCGCCCAGCCAAAACAACGTGTCAGAAAAATATGAAATTTTGCATGGACACTCCCTTTAGGATGTAGGCATTCGCTAAGAAAGTTTTTTTGATATTCAAATTTTCAGACATTTTTAGAGAGGTTTAAATTTTTAGTTGGTTTTAAAGATAGCATGCACGCCCAGGTAGCAGCATGCTTTGCTAGTACGATAACAGGTCAGCTGTTACGTACTGGATCTATTTCATAATATTATTTTCACTTGCGAGTCATTTCAACTATGGTGACAGACCTTGAATTACTAGAAATAAACTGTGCTTTTGTCCCTCATAGAGTTCACGCTATACCTGGTGATGGACTACCCGAGGTAATAATATCCCGAAACCTTGCACAGCCTCCTCATCAATCAGCATCCCCAGAACACTTCTTGATAATGCTCCCAAATTTACTGGGTGTTTCTAAATGACATCTTGGTGATCTAAATTTTTAAATTTTAACGTCCATTTATTATTGACAACGAATTTTAGCCCGTACTGGATAAACTCTCTTGTTACTCGTAACCTATAGATAACGGGTTATCTCTACGTTATCTGTTTGTTAACACTGGTCCGGAATGCCCCAGTGTCAAGAAAAATTATACTTTGATTACTTAAAACGTATAGTATGACGGGAACCGTGGTATAACAAACTGCACAAAATTATGTAGTGGCGGTAATTTTGATGATAAATTATTTACGCAATAAAATAACTACTTATCTGCCGTGACAAAGCATGGGTATGTATTCAGGTAGTTTGTTTATAAATATACATTTTTGAATCAGAGGCTCATTCATATCTATAGGGTATGATACATTGATGAATGTATATTTTCAAGAATTTCTGATTGAAACATTAGTTTCCCCTTCTTCCAGTAAGGCAGAAAACTCTATAAAGTAAAAAATAAAATTGCTAAAGACATGAAGCATCATCAAATAAATAATAATGAAATATTCTAGACCTGTACATTGTTCATGGGTGTTTATAAGGGGGGGGGGCTGAGGAGGCTGAGCCCCCCTCCCGAAATTTTGATTTGATGGTAAAAAATTGTCGTAAAACCGTTAAAAATAAATTAAATAAGATCACTTAGTTCATAAAAAATATTTTATTTTACGTCTAATAGCGTTTTAGTTGCCTAAAACTATTCCAAGCTCTAAATATTTAGTATTCCATACTCCGGAAATGGTCTCAGCTCCCCCCCCCCGAAATTTTACCATCCCCTCCCGAAATTATTTCCATATACGCCCATGACCTTGTTGACTTTCAGCCTGGGCAGGATCTCGTTGACAGGAGAGCAGAACGTAGGAAGGAGGACCCTCCCCTCCTTGCCTTCCATATTAGCATAATAAGAAGTGGTGAAGATATTCGCGACTCGTCACTTCCGACGCCCACTTGGCTGGAGTGCTTCAGGGTGTGGGCAGCTCCAGGCACTGGATCAATTCCGTGGCGCCACCGAGGCACTCCATCGCCACGCTGTAGGCTTTATTCTCTAGATGTGTTGGCACCAGCAGCTCGTTCAAGCAGTTTATTGCTGTGGAAATAATGAATGGGACTTGGTAGAGTCCTCAATTTGAGCTTGAATGGATGGATGGATTTATTTGAGGCGTCGACGTTCAAAAAAGGATATGTCCATCGTAAAACTAGGTGACATAAAAAAATGGGTCTGCTTGCGAAGAGCACATCCAGTTACTTTGAAGTATCTGTGATACTGATTTTGGTACTTACTGATTAGCTTAATGGTTCTGTGCAGGTTATCTATTCCTTCCATATTACATAAATATAGTAGTAAAAAGTTAATATAGCAATGAAAAGTATTTAAAATCACTACTAAAAGTAACTTAGTACTACTATATTTATAAAATAAAGTTTCTAGCTAACCGTTAGATAACTTGTATTTGTAATACTTTTAGGCCTGTAAAGCATAAATGAAAATAAGCGGAATATATTTCAGCAAGCAATATTTATTAATAAAAAGGTTAATATTATAAAAATCAATTGTAATTGTGAACTTTAGGGGCCTCCTCGCCGATTTTATTATCCGGTGGGTCTACAACATATTATATTTATTTTAAATTATGGGCATACGTGCTATGCACAAGATATCAAAACTCTAGTCAATCCAACTCGCTAAAATTAGTATAATTCTATTAATTTTTGCGAGTTTGATTGACTTGACTGTTAGAGGTTTCTTTACTACCTCCAACAATAGAATTGCACATACGGATAGCTAATAGAAAAGCTTATGAGTTTTGTGCATTCGCTGAATCACTACATATACTTCAAAGTAACTGGATGTGGTCTTCGCAAACAGACACAAAAAAAAGTCATAGCTAGCATGATTCCTTAAAGAAATTAATACTTACGAGGCCATACTAACATCAATAATGCCCAGTGCTAGCAACTTATATTTAGAGGTCCCTTGTTTTGTATGGATAGATTAAGTCTC
The DNA here is from genome assembly GCA_946811695.1 of Gonocerus acuteangulatus. Taxonomy (NCBI): domain Eukaryota; kingdom Metazoa; phylum Arthropoda; class Insecta; order Hemiptera; family Coreidae; genus Gonocerus; species Gonocerus acuteangulatus. Next base: position 68,635,105 of record OX328126.1, on the reverse strand, counting down.
AGGTTAAAGAAATTAAGGTTCCGAAAGTGGCTGTAGAATAAAATACCTATATAGTACAAACGCAATGAGTATATGTCTAAAAATTGATGAACTGCTTACAAAAATAATAAACAATTAATGAATAGAAGTATTTATAACCGCATATATATTGGGGATGTATCAAATAAATACTCGCACCTCTTCAAGTACTTATTTTTAGGTAATTAAAAATTTCACATAATGTAAGTAACATTACAAATAAATATCCATAAATATGTACATAGCTATAAATGTATTTTTGAAAATCCTACGACACCAATCCATATCCTATAACCTGTTCACAAGAATTTTACGGTGTTGATATTTTAGAAAATGCGCGTTTCATCCAATATAATATAAATAAATAAATTTTGACGGTCATTTTTAAGATCTAGATTACACTGTTCTGCAAAAAAAAACTTTTCTCCCCTCCCTTGAACAATTTTGCCTGTTTCTCATGTTTTCAGATGTGGTGAGTCCGAATCTGAACTCAGAAAAATTCTATCACCCTCTGATTTTGAGAGAAAAGAGGAGAAACTTGGAAAAAATGAAAAAATGTATTTGAAAATTATTGTCTTTATTATAACAGATTTTTTTTTCTTTTTCAACGGTAAAATATAATTAATTGAATCCTGCATGCTATCAGGTATAATACTAGATATGACACAACTCAAAAAATATACACACATCGTCAATGATTATTTTCTTTTTCTTTTGTACTCTTCCTCCTCTGTCTCCCGCTGCAGTGTCCAGCAGTAATCCGCCAGCATCTTCTCATTCCATTTGCCAGTATATCTTTTTTCCATTCTGGATATGTCTTGGTGGAATCGTTCTCCATGTTCGTCCGAAACTGAACCCAAATTTGGGGCGAAAAAATCTAGGTGACTATGCAGGAAATGTATTTTTAAGGACATATTGCATCCCAATGTTTTATATGAAGTAAGCAGTTCTTGGACTATTTTTCGGTAGTCTCTAGATTTTTCGTTTCCCAAAAACTTAGCACATACCTCTCGAAAAGCAATCCAAGCCTTTTTCTCAGTAGTATTTAACTTTGCTTCAAAAGTGAGGTCCTTGAGTAGATGTCGAATTTGGGGTCCTACGAAAATTCCCTCCTTTATCTTAGCATCGCTGAAATGCGGAAATTTTTGTTTTAAGTACATGAGACCTTCTCCTTCCTTGTCCATCGCTTTTACGAAGTTTTTCATTAGCCCCAATTTTATGTGGAGTGGGGGTAAAATTATTTGGTTTTTGTCCACTAATGGAGGGTTGGTAATGTTTTTTTCACCTACTTTTTCCTTACGCTCTGGCCATTTTTTTACGACATAATGGTCTCCTCTTTTTCTGCTGTCCCACTCGCACAATAAACAACAAAATTTAGTGTAACCTCCTTGGAGTCCTGTAAGCATGGCTACCACTTTAAGATCTGCACAAATGCGCCATTTGTACTCATGGTACTTGATTTTTTGTAAAAGTATCTTCATGTTGTCATAGGTTTCTTTCATGTGGACCGAATGAGCTACTGGGATAGATGGATGTTTGTTTCCATTATGAAGGAGTACTCCTTTTAAACTAAACTTGGAGCTGTCAATGAATAGTCTCCATTCCTCTGGATTGGTTGGCAGATCAAGTTCCTGGAGCAAATGAAATACAAGATTGTATTGCAAAATACAAGATTTTCTTCCATCGAGAAAAAGCATAGAACTCCTATTCCCGTTTTCTGAAGAAAGATATATTCACGCCTCCTTCCAAGAGATTCCATTGTTGCAACCTTGACCCAAACAGCTGAGCTTTTGATTTTGGGAGATCTAAATCACGAACAAGATCATTCAATCGCCTCTGATTTATGAGCTGTGGCTGAGTTTCAGAGGGGCTGGACGAACTTGAAATTTCTTCTTGTTGACTGGTTCCAGGTTGAGGTGAAACGCTTTCAGAGTCGCTGCACTCCTCAGAACTAAGACGGAAGTTACTCGGATTTGGTGGGATGGGCATGGAGGCATCATGTGGAGCTGGTCTCATGGCAGAGGGGATGTTGGGATAAACAATTTCCTTTTTGCTCTTGAACGGGAAACCTTTGATTGTGGTCATGCAAAAATAGCAATCGGTCACGTGATTTGTAGGTTCTCGCCATATCATGGGAACTGCAAATGGCATTGACTTATGTGTCCCATTTAGCCAACCAGTCAGAGAACGTGAGCATGAACTACAGCATATTTTAGGAGCCCAGGATTTGTCCTGATCACTTACTTTACATCCAAAGTATAACTCGTATGCCTTCTTCACCAGCGGAGTCAGAGGTTTCTGAGTGGACTTGAATGTGACTTCACCACAAACATAGCAAAAGGAATCAGGCTTATTTATACACTGTCGTGACATTACAGAGAAAAAGTGAACTGTTCCCAGAACAATGATAGCACAACTGAATATCCAAATAAGTGCGTTTAGCGAAAGCCTCGAGAGTACTGATCAAATCCTAGAAGAAAATAGTGACAAGAGAGGGGCTGAGTGGGAGGGGGGGGGAGTTGGGGTATTGAGGGTGAAAGGGGGGCAGGTAAGGATTTGAATGAAAAGGATACCACCATAAAAGAGAAAGGAAGGTCATTCCCCTAAAGATCCAGGTAGAGACCAAATCCCTGCCTCAAGATCAAAAACTGAAAAAACACTTTTAGCCATATTTCTTCAACCACTTGTAATATTCCCATCAAATTTTTTTTCGTTAAAATATACTTCATTGCGCTCAAAATCATCGGGCTTTTGAATTTTTTTCACTATGTTTTGATGCCAAAAAAATTCGTCAAATTTACAAAAAACTCACATTTTTGGATAAAAAACTAGAATTTCTCAAGAAACTGTGCGTGATAGACAGAATCTGACTTCAAATTCGTGTTCAGCACATTTGAAAACAGTAAGAAAGCATGTTTGGGTTTGAAGGAGGATTTTCGTGCAGAACAGTGTTATTATCGGATAAGGCGCTCGACTCCTAAATTATTAGCACCGTAAAATACGTGTGTACCTATTTTTGAACATGTTAAGTGGTATAAATTAGTATTTTAGGATGTTTAAAGAATCATTATATATATATATATATATATATATATATATATATATATATATATATATATATATGTATATATATATATATATACACATATACGGGGATTATTAAAGAAACCTACTAATTTTTGACACATTTGAAATTTTTAATTACAGACGAGAACTTGATGAAGAGCGAGCGTACAATGAAACATGTTGGGAAATTAACAGGAATACTTGAAAAATTAAGATTATTTTTTTTAATTCTCATGAATGATGTATGTTTTCTTGAACAGTTTGAAGGATATTAATTTGTGTCCGTATGGAGTTTCAAGAATAAATTTCTTGTCATGAATTAACTGCTAGGTAAATTTAATAAAGTCAGAAAAAATGTTTAATAATTGCCTTCTAATTATGTTAATGAGGTACATGCTCATATTGGTTTCTAAGATAAAATTTCAAATAAGCTCCTGATACTGACAAGCATAGATTGTAGGAAAACAAAGAATCACTATGATACCATAAACCATGTTATCTTATCGATAAAGATAATATTGTTTATCAACGCAGATTACGAAGCATCAAATAAGGTGTTATTCAAAGATAACTACTTTCGTTTCATTGTATTGACTTCACTATAGAAGGTTGTTGTGTCTTTGCAATCTTGATAGTTCATCAATGTTATCATCTAGCTTAGTTTTGTTTTTTACAATTTCCTTGTATTACATCTGATTCTGATAATGGTTATTCATAAATTAGCTAATGTGGAGATAGTCTAGATTATGTCATAGTTATAGCCCGTTCAGTTAGATGAAATAGTTCTAATCCCGCATGCGCGAAATTCTGAGGGAAATATTCCCGACGGTTCCGCCATATGCATTTTCATTACAATAAAAAACACGCTATTTTAAACTCAATAAGAACTGATTATGTCTCGTTTAGGATCAGGGAAGGTTTTGGGAAATTAGGCAACGGAGATAACGTTTAATATTTATCAATTCATAGCCACAGCTAAGGCTAAAATAAATTAAGCTCTAGGCGAATAGATGGTTTCCTTGGAGGGAAAAGGGAGTGGCCTATATTCCCCGTTCAAGAAATCGGCGGTAAAAGTTCCCTCGGTTATAACCTTATCACTAGGATTTTTAAAACGTTTTGTGTCTTAGCTTTGGCTAAGTCCTGATAAATATTAGACACTATTTCCTTTCTCTGACCTTTCAAAGCCTTCCCTAGTCTTAAACGAGACATAATCAGTTTTTATAATGTTCTACGTATCGTATTGTTCCTTGAAATGGGAGTATGCAAATGATGGAACTGTCGGTAATATTTCTCTCAAACTTTCGCACGGCGTGAGCACTACGTGCCTATTGTTGAGGGTTCGATTCCCCCTAGGTCGTTTTTCTATGGAAAAAAGAAAAGCCATGAGGCCTATGCTCGCCAGGAAAGGAAGGTAACCCGTCCTGACATTATTTCGAATAAACGCCAAACAAATACAAATATACATATAATCATATAATCATAAAATGTTATTAGAAGAATAGAAAATTATATATTAATCTCAATTCTAATTTGAATATTGATTTCTTTTCATTTGACTACACTTCTTTCGGGTATTCATCTTTGCTGAATGGTTTTTTTCTAGTAATAAAATATGAAAGATATAAAATAAAATGTTTTTACACATATAGTAAATCTCCTGTTAAAAAAAAAAAAAATTAGTAATTATCAATCTAGGAAAAATATAATTTTTTTATTCGTATGGATAAAGTATATTACTGGGAGGTATATTTATCCAGAAAACAATCAAGAGTTGAAATATTTGACAGGGGGTTAAGTTAAATTTTGGGCGGGCTTAAGCGGCGTGACTCAGGCCCATATTTCACGCCGGAGAAACCGATAAGTCGGACCAGTTCTGTTTTTGTTTTTATCTACAAGGGAGAGAATAAATACAACGCGCTTTCTAAACCGTTTCAAATATTCTGTTCTACAACAAACCACTGATTATAGCAGCAGATCAAAACTCCAAACCATCTGTTCAGATTCAAAATCAGTACTATCCAATCAACAAAACAGGGAGGGAAAAAAACAAGTGTTAAGAATGAAGAGGAAAGAGAAAATAAAGCAGAACAAGGAAAATAAAGAAATCTAGATTCAAGACCAAAGAAAAATTCAAAAAATGATTTCGTTAAAACAGGACAAAATTTGAAAGCAAGATGTTCTAAACCTGTTTAATTTTTCTTACATATTGTGGCATGCCCAATTTTATTTATTTCCCTCTTTATTTTATTTTATTTTTAATTTTAATGTGTAGGGTTTTTGTTTTGTTCGTTGTAACCGTTTAGTAATTAGTTTCCGATCAGTTTCTTGTTCTAATGTTTTATATGTGTGTTTAATAAAATAGAAAGTTTTCATTTATAATGTTCACCCACAAAATACAAGATGTGCAAACCCACTACAGATAACCAGCCTATATCCCATTTAAATACGACTATTTATTTATTAAGACGTTTTGCGTCTATTTTTGAAACTACTTTATATATATATATATATATATATATATATATATATATATATATATATATATATATAAAAATTTTGGTATGTGGCGAGAAATTTATATTCGGGATGGGGCGGGAATAGATTAATTAAAATAGTAAGTACAGTGTTTTGGATGTTAGTTACTCATGTTACGTAGTCAAGAAAATACGCTAAATGTAATAGATGCATTAATAAATTTACATATTATTATAGGAATTACTTTGCTTTATTACTTTTTCTTTCTTCCCATAAGACATGTCCATGATTTTAATTATTTCCTATTATGGGACATTTTCGTTAGTTAATAATTAGCCATTCTTCCGCAAATCATTTAAAGAAGAAGTTGTTGCGAAGGTGCAATTTCTGCTAGAAAAAATTGTCTTTTTAATAATAGCCAACTATTTTTTTTTTATTTTTTATATTTTTATCGAGCGAGGACTGACATCATTGAGTACGAATGAAACAATCTCGCTTCATTTGGCTTTCAAATAAGAAATTTTGTGATCCAATTATTGGTCAAATGAAAAACACATTACCCGAATTATCGCATGATTTGAATAGAAAATTATGGAACTTATTCAGTTTATTGACATTTCATTAGAATGAGCTAATTAGCTTGCCAATAGTGTTTGTGGTTAATCCTCGCGGCCTTTTTCGCAATATTGTTCCATATTAGGTTTAGGATAATTCAGTGTACTATATAAAAATTATAATTATTCGTTTAATAATTCTCTATTTAATGAATAGATTACAGTTTTTCGAAGAACGATCTCATTAGAAGAAATCGTATCGAAATGGACTTATTACCTCTTAGGATGTCAGTTTTGGTGTGGCCTTCCCTTTGAGATTCCATTCGACATTTTACATTTTTTACTAATGATTAACACAAAAATTTAGCTGTTTCCATTCTAAGCTTTGCAGATGACACTTTATATAAGAATGGAAACGCGCTAAGCTGACGCATTGCCTCCGAGTCTGTATTTAAAAAAAAATTCTCATTTTATTTGTATAGAATGTAATAGAAGCTTAATAAAGGCAAGAAAAGTTAATTCCAAGAGCATACTCCCTACCTAGGGTTTTTCCTTGGAATCGGAGTTTATGGCCTGCCTAAAAACGAGGAGGTAGTCCGCACTGCGGGTATATCCACCAAGTTCCTGATTCTTGTATAATTGTCACCTCCAATTCCTGGGAAGCTTTAACCAATTCTCAGACAAAATTTCCATAATTTTTGTTATATTAAATCTAACCAACCCTAAGACCTTCTTCGGTCGTAATGAAAACAACACGTTTAAAGATTGATCGTGAGAATCTGAAGAGAAAACGCACTCGTGTTCTCAGGGATTTGATAATTATAGGAAATACCTCTCTAGATTCGCGACCTCTGGGTAACACGGAGGCCATCACTTTTACTTGAACTTCTACAGCTGGCAGCTCTATGACTCTTCTTTACGGGAAGGGGGGAAGTGGCGACCCCACCTACTTTCTCGTGGGATCACGACTTGCCCCGTGCACGCGAATCGTGATGGGTTGCATATGACAGGTCGAGTACTGGTCAGGACTATTGAGAGGGAAAGCTAACAATTTCCGACCTTTACGCCACCTTTACTGTGTGTAAATAAAGATACATTTCACCATATTTTGAATGTGTTTAATGCGATATTTCTTCAGTATAAAATAAACAAGTCACTTCCTGCACAACTAGTTTTATTGTGGATTGTGGCTGTCTGGTGTAATGTTAACTGAGCGATTTGGACATCTCTTTTCCTGATAAATATAATATACTATATAGTTTAAACTTTCGAGAATTTGGGGCCAGTAACTTCGCACCATTTTCCAAATTATTTAACGTATGTTGTATTTGTTGTTGTCTGGTTGTTCTTGTCAGGCGTGTACTGACAATAAAATACTCCTTGAGAAATACAGCTACTGATAGAATTTACAGCAATGTTAAACAGAGTCGTACCCAGTACACCTCCTTGAGGCACTCCATTCTCCTGTAAAAATACATCCGAAAGAGCAGTACCTATTCTCACTGTGTTATTGGTGCGGCGTCATAAGTATGTGCCCCCTCCCTAACTGAAGAAAACAAGCTAAAATATTTCTAATTCGTAAAATAACTCATATATTATATCACTTTTAAGAATCGATTATTTGTCTATACTTGAATGCTTTGCCCTTATAATGATCTGGTCGAATTCCTTCAAAGAAAATCTTGTGGAAGAATTTAATCAATCGTGAAAGTAATTTTATCGCAAGTTTTTATCACCTCCTGAAGACACGCGGGGAATTCTCATCTACCGACTTAGTGTTATTGCAACTTGTACAAATGGAACTTGCCACTTTGCCCGAAAAGTTTGTCGAAGCTTTTTCCCAGAGTCGTTCCCGAGGGCAGTAAAATGCCTCCGAAAAGTCCACAACTTCCACAACAAGAAGTTTAGATGAATCGTATCAATCACTAGGGTCGGGAAGCTGCGCAGAAATTGGTTACTTTTGATTTTCTTTTTTCGAGTCTAGGCGAAGATGAATGGTAAGAATTACGAAATTGTAATTTGTGTCCTTTCTTAAAATTGATGAGAAAAAAATGTATTCAATGCGTTGAATAAGAAGAAACAGAATGAAATGCCGTCAATATTCCATTCCATAACAATGATGAAACTTATTGAAATATATGACATCGATGAAGCCCAAAAAGTAGATGCCAATATGAAAAAAATATATATATATTCAAATGTACGACTTACTTTCAAGAGAAGTTTCAAGATGGTCACGGAAAGAGAAGATATGTTGTGAAAGATATTTGTAGTTCGGGTCTAGAGTTACAAGTCCAAAGACCACATCGACTTTCTTTGAAGTAAAAGGAATATCTCGGAATATGGTCGGTTCTCGGATATGAATCGATCATTTGAACCGATTCGAATCGGAATGAAAAGATCTATCCACAAAACTATCTACGAAATTCATATTTCATTTCGATTCGAATCGATTTACATTCGAGAATCGCCCATCACTATTCGACATAAATAAATCGATTAGACTACTTGGTAACACGTCAAATATATCTGTTTCTGGAGTTGCGTATAAGTTTTCCTGTATATAAATATTTATTTAAATAAAAACATACATCCAAAAGCGATCTCTCGCATTACACAATTCTTTGACAAATTCAAAGTATTTTTTAATCTTTAAAAGAGTTTTTATAATGTAGGATTATTTATTAATTTATACAAGAAAAAAAAATCTAATTTTTCCTATTTTTTAGGGATCTCCAAGGGTACGACGATTCTGCGGCTAGAAACATCTCCATCGAGTTCTTCGTGAATTGGCCTTCGCTAAGAAGAGGTAAAAATTCCATAATAATGTAATTACTACTATCTTTTTCTAAATAAGTGAATATTTTTTCGGGACTTGTTATTCTACGGTTCTATATTCAATAATGGAAAAAACGTTGACTCAAATCACAGACAATGCTTCACGCCATTGTGGCGCCTCTTCAAGAGCAAATAAGAATGACGTGTTATTAAAGTAACATAATCCATGCATTAGGGACGGGGGTCGAAACTTCGGAAAAAATTAACTCACTGGCCGTTGTTTCTACTTCTTTGGTACAAACTCGGTAGATATCAAGCACAACTAATGAAGAAAATTATTTGTAAAAAAAAAAAAAAAAAAAAAAAAAAAAAAAAAAAAAAAAAAAAAAAAATCAGTTCATTCTGGTTGGTGTTTACTTCAGATCAACATAAACAATTGAATCAGCTGTATATTAAAAATGTAAAAGAGTAAAACTATTTTTGATTATTTTGAATTAATAGATGATTTTAATCTTGAGAACGAGGTACCTATATCTAGAGAACGAGAAAAATATGAAAACAAGGTCATATAATGAGTATCTAAAAACGAAAGTAAAAAAAAAAAAAAAATAAAGAAAAGACTAGTTTCATAAAATCAGTGTGGGGCAAACATTCAGAATGATGAATAAAGATTAATGAATAAATGTATTATTTTATTCATGAATGAAGAATAATTACTTTTATTCATTATTCGTTATTTTGGGAATGAAGTTTATGTTTTATTCATAAATTATTCGAATGATCAATCAGAATAAACATATTTTAGTGAATAATGATAGATTTATTATGATGTTGGCAGCCGGAAATATGTATATATATGTGTGTTTGAGTAGGATTAATCAGTAAACCAACTAGAAATAAATAATAACGAATGATGAATAATGAATAACGAACAATGAATAACGAATAATTCTGTGAATAATTCATCATTCACTAAACATTTATTTGAATAATCATTCAAATAATGCCCAACACAATGCCAACAATGCCCAGTTATAGTAAATTCTCAGTGCGTTTCCTCCCTCCCTGCATAGGGTCAAAAAACCATATATATATATATATATATATATATATATATATATATATATATATATATATATATATTGTTTTCTTTTCGCTCTCTGGTGGAATAATGGTCCAATTTGTATGAAGTTTTACAACATGAAATCCTGTTCTCAGCATCTCGTGTTGCCTTGAAGTTAAAAGGCGACATTCCCGAAGCAAACTCATAAGTGGATCAGATAGTTTAAGCCGCTAACTAGTTTTAATAAGTTGCCTAGTTGGTAATTAATCAAATTCGAGTGCAAATACCTCCTAACTACTAACTAATAAGTTTCGAACTTTCCATCCATTAACTTGGACTTAAATTAAATTATTGCTTGTACATCGATTTATATTGCGGCCTTCCATCAATTTTTTTCATAAATAAATAAAAAAATTAATAGAAATATAATCCTTCTAATATTATAATAGTTTCAATCAATAATTTATTTTCGATAATGGGGGAAGAAACTAGATTGACCGTCCTTTTATTAGTCTAAATGTGCTGCTTCCATTATAAGGTCATACTAAATCATTGGAAATATAGTTTATACTTATATAAACTCAGCAACCAAAAATAAAACAGAAAATTCTTGTAATTTTTATTTTTTAATAATAGTAAGAATTGGATGTGTTTGGTAAAAAAAAGTGGTTTTATTGAATAAGTACTGTTTTTTTTTTTTTGTAAATAAATAAATGAGTAATAATGGTTAAAAATAAAAAAAAAATGTAGCACTTAATTATGGATTTTAGCCACTTTTACGACGCAGGATGCTTTCTTCCTGCGAAGGTACAAGAAGCAGGACATTGAGTCCAATGGCTATCCCGAGCCTTATCTCCTCTGCTTATTAATACTGAAGGGATTAATTAAGAGAACTTAGTCCGTTCCTACTCTGTACTAGCTGGATTACTGGCGAATACGAAAAAATTATCCACAATTCACGAGCAAACTAGAAAATATTAAGTTGGTCATATACGTTCAGTTCAAATTTCAAGCCGGAACTGCACAGTTTGGCCTCGAGGTTTGTCCTGTTTGGGTCTACTGCACAAACGCTAAGTTTATAAACCTCAAGGCTGGGAATGCACAGTCCAGGTATAGTAGACCGACTGTATGTGATGCAAATATCCCCTTGTCCATACACGTCAGGCCTGGCATCCAGAGTCCAAATCTTCAGATTGTTCTCTCGGTGTATGGACACTCTTATAAACATGCGGTTTTGTTTATTGCTGAGTGTATATATCATGATGACATTGCTAAAAAGATTGAGGAGATATTGTCGACCGTTGAGAAATAGAAGGTTTTGATCGGCGAGGGTCACCTTGGCGTTCACTTCGACACTAGACTCACCTGGAGACTTCACATTAACTTCAAACTTCAATTGGCTAACACACGACTAAGACTACTATACCCACTTTTAAACAAGAAAACACCACTCAGACACAAATGCGCAGTTCTATTATACAAAACTCTATTATTTCCATTACTGACTTACGCATGCCCAGTTTGGTATAGTACCAGTAACACAAACAGACGAAGACTTCAGACATTTCAAAATAAAATTCTTCGAATTATTTTAAATGCACCTCCTTTCATACGAAACACACAAATCTACAGAGCGCTTGGGGTTGTCCACTCCGCAGAGCACATTGAAAAACTCACCCAAAGGCACTACAGAAAACTCCCAACAATAGAAGGAGCTAGGTACTTTCAGCTAGGAGAGAGGATTGCAACACGACTGAAGCCAAGATGTTATCAAGACTTCTTTCATTTGCAATAATTTGTTATTTTCTAATTCATGTTCTGTTTACCTATCGTGTTATGTTTACCGGTTGTTCATGTTCTAACTTTATTTTGTTAGTTTATGCCTATTTTTTTTTTTTTTTTTTTTTTTTTTTTTTTTTTTAGTATTTATTTTGTTTTTCTCCCTTAACCATTTGTAAATAATACTATATGTATTGGTTCTAATAAATATTGATTGATTCATTGATCGGCGAGGTTCGGTCTTTTGATTGAATAAAAACTAAATTTTATAGTTAAATTCCGTTTCCACGAAACGGGACATTTCTCTCTCTCCTTCATGCATAACAAGCCAAAACGTTACCATATACACACTCATTTTAACTATAAAATTTAGTTTTTATTTAATCAAAAGACCAAACCCCGATGATCAAAACCTTCTATGACGAGATTGCGAATAGAAACATGTAGAAGACCTTATAAGAAAACAATGTTTTAACAAACAAATTTTAGGGCTGTATGCTCAATCCGCTAGTGATTGCAATAATTTGTTCAATTATTCAAAAGGTATTTAATAATTTTGAACAATTTAGAAATAATTATTTAACACTTCTTTCGTAGTTGCAACCTCACTCGCTGCATTCCTTCGGATGATGCTATACTCGTTTACAATAATAGTATTTCACATAAACCTTGATTATAATTTATGTCTTCCATTTTTATGTTCGAGGTATTCATACCCTGACAATAGCTGTGCATTGCTAATGGAATATTACTTACCAATTCAGTTTAAACAGTTCGTTAGTTGAACGGATCCTTGGTTATCGACAAAACATTGCCTTGGCTGAGGCCTTCCCCCTCCAACCGTCATTGTGATCAGCTGGCGCTTGAAGCTATGTTATCTTTGAATTCATTTTTTAAATATTGATTTCTTTATTGCTTATTACATCTTGTATATGAATACATCTGGTAATATATGTGATACAAGGCCACCAAACATCATCCTCGATTAATACCACAAGAACGCTCAGATAACTTTGAAAGGTGCTTACCCAAGCTCTCTGGTGCTCCGACCAGTGTCTGGTGTCAAAGAGGGGTCAGCGAGCCACAGACTTTCACACACTGGAAGAATGGGAATGCTATTGATAACACTTCACTTGGTCACTGCAGCAGATCTCTGGGCCACTGCCTTCTGAGTCGTCTTGGTGGAGAGAGTGGGTTGGTGACGCTCAATAGGCAGATGATTTCAGGAGTTTGATGAGTGGAAAGTTTAGGACTCCCTTTGAATTTACATTATAACTCAAAAAGGTGGAGAAAGTTGGGATTCATTCAAAATAGTTAATAATACTATATTTTTATATACAAATAAGTTTTAGCACGTTTTCTCCCTCTCTCCATACGGAGGAAGCCCGCTTATGAGGTTGACTTCATGCCCAAACCGGAAGTGCTGCCTAGAAAATTTCACGTTCCAGAACCCATAGATCACGAAGATAACAGTGGTTCCAATTTGTGTATTATATATATATATATATATATATATATATATATATATATATATATATATTTGTCTGTTAGCTGTCTCACGGACCCAAAATTGGTCCTATTTTGATAAACATTGGTACAAAAATACTAATTTAAAAGATCGAGTACTAAAAAAAATCTAATTTAAAAGATCGAGTTCGTTAACCAGCAGAATCCACCTACCGTAACACGATCCCTTGGGCAAAATTCACTCGAAAAAATCACGAATTGTCTTTGATATTGAGCCAATTGAATCAGATAGATGGAACATTTCTGAATGGCAGCTAAATGAAAATATGAACGGAATAAATGGAATCACCCAGTCCAGAAGTTTAAAATTGAAGAAGTCCAGTTTTTCCTTTGGTTTTTAATTGAACGCAATAAGATATAATCACTAAAGGCTTTATGGAACAATTTAGCTATGAGTATCCGCTACAATTCGCTCTTTACAGTTTGCCCATATTAATGGAATCATAAATGTAACTAAATTCATGTGGTAGTACTTTAAAAGTCCGACTCGCAGGAACTGCGTCATCTTAGTGCGGTTACGTACACCTTGAAGAAATGGAATAGATTAGGCCTCACAAATCACAGGAAACTGACAGTAGCCAACTTACACTGAAGCGGATAATTCTTTATCCTCATTCTTGTTGTAGAAGGTTGTATAAGTCAATACAATTTTGTACTGATTACTCTTCGACTACTGCTGAGAAGGCTCTATTCTAAACAACCAAAAATTCGTTGTCATTTTAAGTATCTTGTTTTACTAGCAAATTCGTTTTACTGTTATAATCAATTGTAAATATTGAGCAAATCACCTTGCCGTTGTGAAGCTCCATGAATAAATAAATAAATAAATAAATTGTAAATATGTGCATCATGGCGAATAAGATTCCATTCTGTCGTTGGTTAAATCTTTCTATAAAATAAGAAATAACGATAACTTCAGTTGGAGGCTATGAGGAAGGTTATATAGATAGGAGAATTCAAAACAAACTATGCATACGTCATCATGATTAGCCACAGCCATATTGATTACCACAACCACTCCAAACTTATTACCAATACCTTTCACCGTTTCTTAGCTTATTTTACTACAATACTAATTTTACTGATAAATGCAATTTAAACAAAAAACGTGGGATAAACAAAGAGAAACCCCCTTTCAAAACAACAAAACAAACACTTTTTAAGTTTTAAGCGCTTATATCTCTGATTGACATTGCCCGATCGAATATTGCTTCAGAACCTTTTTTGTAGAGAATTTAGTAAGCATTCGAATGGTCACCTTCCACTTACCACGATTCCCCAACCGTTATCGAGATATTTACGAAAAATGTATGAAGATCCGAAAACTTTCCATGTCTATTATTAATTTTTTTTTCGCATACTTCCTTAACTCCAAATATAACCAATATTTAAACATCTCAGTTGGGATTAATTTCCAAGAGTTAGAAAATATTGCAATTGAATCCCGCGATTCCAAGTACCCACAAAAAAATAATGACTTACTAAAACATTGATTCCACTTTTCTCAGAAACGGTTACAGATATCGCCTTAAAAATGGTTTCATCCGTTTTCCTATGTTACGAAACCTATAAAACAAGTAGTGCAAGCATATGAACTCAAAAACGTAAGCGTTACAACTTTTTTTGCGCGAATTTCGCCCCAAACACTATCTTCCAGTGGGCGGATTCAGCTGGTTAACGAACTTGACCTTTCAAATTAGACGACAGATTTTTGTACCAAATTTCATCAAAATCGGACCATTTTTGAGCTTGCAAGAGCGCGAACAGACAAGCATATACACACACACACACAAATTTGAACCAACTATATTTTCGTGATCTATGGGGTCTGAAACGAGAAAGTTTCTAGTCGGCACTTCCGGATTGCGTCTTGACGTCAACCTCATAAGCGGGTTCTCCCTATGGAGGTAGGGAGTAACCGCGTTAAAACTATCCTTATCCTGAGAATCTAAGTAGTATCTTGGTCATGACAGGAAGTGGTCAGATCTGAAGGCGGGCCATCTCTATGCTAATTCTTGGAGAGGGTACGGTAATTGCAGGCTGTTTGTCCAAGATGAACCGTGGCGTACCGCCAGACTACAAACTAGTTGTCCAATTACTTCTGGTTTAGGCTTCTGCTTAGGTATGGTAAGCATTTCTTGTTTATAAAAGTACTTCCATGATATCAGAATGTTTAAGACATTATCTCCTTTTTCAAGTAGTATTTTAGATACTTTGGAGTTAATGTAAACCTCCATCCTAGAAGATAGATCTGAAACTCTCCTCTGCTCATCATGTTCAAATGCAAATAAACCGTGTCCCGTTCAGAAAGAACAAATATTCCGGACGCTGTGACGTTAACGGACACACACAATAGAACGCGGCACACTAACATATTTGTGGCAACCAATGGAGTCGCATTGATGAACGAGACGACCTTTCGAGATATTATTCACTTGAGGGTTGTATGTCTAGGCATTCTGAGCAAGAAGATCATCAAGTTTTCTACGAAACATTTTAAATATCAAATACTATTTTGAATTATGAATATTTGTATTACGTACAAAACATTTACCCATATTTTTGGCTAAAGGTTAGTCAATGATCAATACGAAACCTAACTGCTGCTTTTGGAATATATAACAGATAAAAATACCTCTCTTAGCTGATTTTATAAATAAAGATATTTATATAGTTTAAGAAATTTTAAGTTATAAAAATAAATTAAAAGAGCTTGTGACAAGCGCCAGTCTTTTTAAATATTATTTAAAATTAGCAACCCCATTAATTTCGGCAGCCCCACTTTAATTTTTAATAAAATCTTCTTTCATAGCGAGGATTATCTTCTTTAT
Organism: Gonocerus acuteangulatus; assembly: GCA_946811695.1. NCBI lineage: Eukaryota > Metazoa > Arthropoda > Insecta > Hemiptera > Coreidae > Gonocerus > Gonocerus acuteangulatus. The sequence continues at coordinate 68,619,014 of OX328126.1, read as the reverse complement.
ATTTATTTATTTGGGTTCACCCTTGATTTGCTTAGCTTATTTATTTAATGATATTTTTTTTTCATTGGACATATTAATTGTTAGTTGTCACTTAATAGAATGGATACTCTATGAACATGTAAATGTTATTTAAATAGTTTATTTTCTTTTAAAAAATGAAAGAAAAGAAAGAGGAGTCTTGGTTGGATATTTAACTTTTGCTGGACAAAATGTTAAACAAAAAGCCCGTGACGCAGGAGCTGCATAACTAAGCACATTTCGCAAGTGAGTTGTGTACACACTGCATTCCTAAATAACTTGCTTAAAATATCACATGTAAATAAATAAAAAAATAAATAATTTGGAGCTTTTATATTCACACAGTGAACTACAATAATAAAGCACTTTTATAAACACATCTACATATATACACAAATACAAATAAACTTAAAATTTTCATTTTAATTTATAGATTTCTAGCTCTCATGAATCTTAAAATGTTCCCGTTTGATTCATGGTTATCTCCAAGTACAGTATTGTCCAGGTACCTACAGTATGTAAATACGGTATTTATAGAAGAGAGTTTGTCCTATTCTTAATCTTGATAGAAACACTTCATCTCCTAGCATCTTGAGATGGGGTTTCCCATGACGAGGTAGTAAATTAAATCTCTCTTAACCCTTAATTAGTGGTGTGCTTTTCCATAACTAATGGTGTCGGGGCCCCAGTGAAACAAACTTTAAATTGATTTTTTTTTGGGTAAAGTAATTTAAATAAATAATAATAAACAATAATATTTATTGAAATACAAAGATTTCAAAGGGCAAAGGTCGAATAAAGAAATACATTCGGGTCAATATGACCCGACGCCACTAATTAAGGGTTAACTTGTTTTCTCTACTTTGAAGCCATTCGTGTTGACACTTTGAGAAGATCAAATATTTTAGGAGTGCTACAGCATCTGACGGTAGGATGTGCGAGTAAGTAATTCCTTCTTTAATTGTCCGTTTGGGTGTTTAATCCGCTTTATCACTGCCTCATATACCATTGTGGCCAGGAATCCATAAGAGAGTAGCATGGTATCTTTTGTAATGTATTTAAACATTTTTATGTATTTATATTTTAACACTCTATAACGGACAATACTATATATGCTGTCAATGACTTAATGTTAAAATATTTGCATTATAGCTTAGTTACTTCATTTTTAGCATGGCAAAGCTTCATATATACGGCATAGAATCATATATACTTGAAACTAGCTAATATTTTCGTCATACAAGGGTTAGAGTATGTTGGTCCAATAGGATTTCATTTTTTTAAAACTACTGTGTAATGTACTAGACAACGCCCTAGCATCTTAATAAGTTGAGATGTCTAAAGCTCAATTCAACCAACCAACTACCCTACATACCAACTCAATAACCACTTGTTGTAGCTAATAGCTTTCTTTTTTTTCTAAGAATTAATTCATCAATCAATAAGTAAATATTCCAGATGACAAAAACGCTACTCGGTATTGCAATAAGTAAAATGATAGCAAGATTGTTGATAAATCTTCCAGGTTAAGGGAACAACCTGAGACTCTCATAAAGCCGACAAGAAGATGGAGAGACTATTTCTTTGCCATGATGATTAACTGAATCTGGTGCTTCCGTTTATCTTGTCTCTTCCTGGTCCCCTACTACGCTCTATCTTCCTGTTATCTCTCTTATTTCTATACTCTTTAGTCTTATTTTTCCCTTACTCCTAAATCCTCATCTCTTCAATATCCAAACTCAGGCATTAAAATACTGCTTACGTTTGGAATTAAGGAATTACCTTGGGTGGTCAAAATCAATGTCATTTGCTCAAATTTATGGATCACACATAAATCGTAATTTTTTCAATTCTTGATGTCATAAGTTTTATATGGGATGTAATAGAATTACCCCACCCCAAAAAAATTTCAATTCTTCGAAAACAAAATGGCGGGCGATAGTCTGCAGGCGGAAATTATCAATCTAGAACAAAACCCTACAATTATTTTGAAAGAAGAAGATTAAATCTAGTAAACCAGGAAGGATTTTTAAGAAATATTAATTTTTACGAAAATTGTGAACAATTCTTCATTTTCTATTAAAAAATAGAAAATCGGTTATAAAATCGTAATAATAATTTAATTAATGGAAAACCCCTAAGTACATTTCTAGCAAATACCATTAGGAATCTGCAGTTAAAATTTGAAGTTGATTGGGCGAAAAATGAAAGCGCGAGCGTATCGCTCGATTTGAAAAAAACTTAGTTTTGATAAAATCTCCTTTAAAGTTTAATGTTCCGAAAAAATCATTTTATTTTTGATTGTTTTTTAAAATATAATTTCATCTAATAAACATAAAAAAATGGGTTTTAATTTTGGTATATATCTAATTTGACACATTGGATAAACATCTAAAAACTGTTCCGACACATAAACACTCTGGGATATCATTTTTGATTATTTATTTATTTTTTTCGCAACTAGATAGATAGATAGATAGATAGATATTTATTTGTGTAAGATACATCTTGTACAAATAATTTCAATATTAGACACGTTGTTTCTTTCCATTTGAGTCTGGTAAATACTATAATGTTTCAACAATTTCACATCAAATGACAATATAAATGTTATATAGTTCTAAAGTTAACTTAATATATAATTTACATCATTAAAATATTTGTTATATTCATACGTTATTTATATTAATCATACATTTGTACTAAAAATTTCTAATATTATTTTTATAATGTTTTTTTTTAACAATAAAATACATATCAATATTACCTTAAATGTATCAGAATTATAAAAATGTTTATTAAATTCCACTTCAAGATACAATAAAAAGTCCGACTCGCAGGAACTGCAGCATCTTAGCGCGGTTCCGTTCATGTCCCTAGTGCCATTTGATAAGCTTAGAAAAGAAATAAACTTATTTTTTTTTATATATCTCGTGAAAATTGTCAAAATCCTCTCGAATATCTCGAATAAAAGTGATATTAAGGCGTCAGGGACACCGACAGTAATTAACTTTTACACAGAAGCGGAAATTACACAATCCGGCTCTCATTCTAAAGCAAAGCTCTATAAATCAATACAAAATATGCCTAATAAAGCCTTTCTAGAGGGTACAGAAGCATGGGCATATATGAGGGGGGGCTGAGGGGGCTGCAGCCCCGTCCCGAAATTTTGAATTAATGATGAAAACTTCTCGTAAAACCCTTAAAAATAAATTAAATAAGATCACTTAGTTCATAAAACATATTTTATTTTACGTGTAATAGCGTTTTAGTTGCCTAAAACTATTCCAAGCTCTAAATATTTAGTATTCCATACCCTGGAAATGGTCTCAGCCCCCCCCCCGAAATTGTTTTTATATACGTCCATGTACAGAACCTTTTTTGTAGAGCATTTAGTAAGCTTTCGAATGGTAATCTTCCGCTTCACAAGATTGTCAACGGTTTTCGAGATACTAACGAAAGTATACAAAGTTACCAAAACTTTTTTTGTCTGTTAATAAAATATTTTATTCTAACTCTTCCTTTACCCTAAACGTAACAAAAATTTCAACATATTAGTGTTGATGAAATTCGAACACGCAGAAAATGTTTCAACTGTATCCCATAATTCTAAGTACCAAATTCAAAGACAAACAACCCTCCCTAGGAAGGACGCTAGGCAGTTGAAAAGCTAAATCTTGGAAATCCATATCTCTAACATTAAATTGATTTCTTATTTTTCTTAACCTGTTTTATTTTCAAATACATTATCCAACTCTAAGCAATTAAAAAATAACAAGGAATAAAAATATAAAATTTTAGGCACTTTCAACACTTGTTCACACTGAGTAAAACAATATAAACAGATCTAAGGTGTTACACGGTAGCTGGTGAAAGAATGAATGAGGTCTCGTATTGCAATTCTCTGTATGCAGGGTCTACTTCCAGGTAGTCGTCATATACTTTTACTGCCCTTTACCGTTACTCAGAAAGCTCTTTGTGTTTACAAACAAAGGACTCGGTATAGACCACCCGTATTAACCCAAAAGTGATTATGTCAAGCTTGATAAACTTCCTGAATTAAATTAAGGAATTTAAGAGTGCTTAAAATAGGTTCTTGATCTAGTCAAAAAATTCAAGGAGAATTACACCACGAATAGAAAATTTCGGCCAAACAGAAGGAAAATAACAATAACAAGGATAGTTAAACTTCGTTTTCAAAGATTGTTAGTTGTAACACAAAAACGGTCACTCATGATTCTAATAAATTAACTGTGAAGGGTGATTACACAAATATTCCTGTTGAGGCTTTAAAGCTTCAACTCAAAAAACATATTAACCCACAGGTAATATCTAGATATTCGTACGGCATCTTCGAATTCTAACAAACAAAATATTGCTTCTAATTATACGTATCCTGTTTACTGACAAATACATTTGACTACTATAAGAAATTACAAAAATGACGAGCAGTGAAAAAACTGCGGGAAACACACAAATAGATCCGTTTAAATAAACGAAACTAACTAACTAAGTTTTAAGCACTTATTTCTCCTAATGTGACGACCCCATCAAACATTTCTTCAAAACATTTTTCCACGATTTCCTAACCCTTTTTGAGATATTAATGAAAATATACGAAGGGGGCCTAATAGATATTCATACGGGATCTGAGAATCCCAAGATTCCGCAAAAATAAAATATTCTAATTATACGCATCCTTTCTTTTTTTTTTTTTTTTTTTAGGGCGCATCTACTTCTGGGTCATTAGCGCCCGTATCCTGTGTTATTGGCAAATACATTTGACTACTATAAGCAATAGCAAACAATAGGGAATATGCCAAAGAACTCGGATTAGGAGCCTCGACAGTTTCAAGACATTTGAAGGAAATCGGCAAATCCAAAACTGACATTTCATACGGTACAGCCTGATATATTTCTAACAATGAATTGTTTTTCTTATTTTAATTAATCTGTTTTATTGTCAAATACATTATCCAACCATAAGAAATGAAAAAATAGGAATAAAAACAGACCAAAAGAATCGTATGAAATAAACGAAATCAATTACTTCAAAGTTTAAGCACTTATTTCATCCGATTGACATCGCTTATTCAAAACTTTCCTCAAAACCTTTTTTGTAGACCATTTAGTAAGCTTTCGAATGGTAACCTTTCGCTTCCCAAGATTTTCAATCGTTTTCAAGATATTAATGGAAGTATACGAAGTTCCCAAAATTTGCATTATTTCTAGCAACAGAAAATTGGTCTCATTTTTCCTATCCTGTTTTACATACAAATACATTTTCCCAACATAAGAAATTACAAAAATAAAAAGCAATAAAAAACCTAGGGAAAGAGACAAAAATTACAAAAAGAACGACAAAAACCCGTTCATAAGAAAAAAACAGACGTATTTGAAGATTTAAGCACTTATTTCTCCGATTGACATAACCTAATCAAAAATAGTTTTAGAATCTTTTTTGTAGAAACTTTAGTAAGCTTTCAAATAGTTTCTATCTACTTACCACGATTTCCCAACCGTGTTCGAGATATTAATGAAAGTATACAAAGTTCCCAAAACTTTTCATGTCTGTTAATAAAATATTTTATTCTAACCCTTCCTTAACTCCAAACGTAACAAAACTTTCAACATATTAGTTTTAATGAAAGAAGAACATGCAGATAATGTTTCAACTGAATCCCGTGATTCTAAGTACCCAAACCAAAAACGGTATTCAAAAACTATTTTTCCAATTTTCTCGAAAACGGTTAAAGCTATCGCCTTGAAAATGGTTTCATTCGTTTTCCTAGCCCAAGAGGCTTATAAAAAGAGTCCTTACAAGCTTATAAACTCAAAAACGTAAGCGTTACGATTTTTTTTGCGCGAATTTCGCCCCAAACGCCATCTTCCAGTGGGCGGATTTTGCTGGTTAACGAACTTGACCTTTCAAATTGGACGACAGATTTTTGTACCAAATTTCATCAAAATCGGACCATTCGTCTTCTATTTAGAGAGCGAACAGACAAATATATATATATATATATATATATATATATATATATATATATATATATATATATATATATAAATATATACATATATATATATATATACAAATTTGAACCACCGTTATTTTCGGTTTCTAGGGGTTCTGAAACGCAAAATTTTCTAGTCGGCACTTCCGGATTGTTTCATTGTATCAACCTTATAAGCGGGGTTCCTCCCTATGGGGGAGGGAGGAACCGCGCTAAAAAATTACAAAAACTAAAACTGAAAGTAAAACATTGTTGATTGGAAAAATTGTTGATATTGTGAATTTACTCATTGATACTAAGAGAGTGAAACTTGTTACAGATAGTGTCAATGAATTTATAAAGCCGATTCAATTCCTCTATGGTGGTTATATTTAACAAATTTTGAATAGCCTGAAGGTGAGAGGTGGATGAATGAAGGTGAGATGTAGAAGTGGATGAATTTAAAATATCTTCTCTGTTTTCTTCAAGTGCTGAACAATGTAGGAGGAGGTGGTATAGACTATTGTTATTTATTTACTGTTTGCAGAACGGGCAGAGATCATTAGCTTTGAGGGAGAAATGCTGACTTCCTTGGTATAGTTTCTATATACACAGTGTTAAATATCCAACGACGATAACGATAACAACGAACGACACGATCGAACGAACAACGATAACGATTTTTGAACAACTCTCCAACTTTTGAAGATAGTGAATTATGGATTAGTGTTAGCAGACCTCCACTAGCTCGGCCAGTTTGATTTAATTTTATTCCATTACTACTGTTTGGGGTGTAGTCGTACAGCCAGGGGGGAAGGACGAAATCATCTTCTATAAGCCATGACTCTACAAAACATAATACTAAACTTCTTCTAATAGCTTCACATTCATAACTAGTAAAGTTAAATAGATTTTTAAACCCATTAATATTGCAAAAGAACAGTTTAAGTTCTAATTCCTGAGGCGACGATTGGAGTGAGTGGCAGCTAAGTTGTCAGGAAGGAATTTTATCCTTTGATGTCTCGGATGAACATCGAGGACGAAATCTGAATTTATCTAATTTTTCATTAGTTTTTCTTTTTTTTTCTTTTTTTTTTTATTAGTCTGTTCTTCAAGAGATATATTTATTTGTTCGCCCCTGTCCTGTGATTGGGTGATAGGATGTGAAATGTCCGAATCCTGTTCTTTAAGAATAGACTCAACTTCATTGAGTCGGTAGAATGAGCCTCTTATTTTAAAGAATCCTTTCCTGTAAGACACATTTTGATCTATATTCTATGGCGACTCAACAACAAAGTGGCCTAATTTTACAAATGTATGAAAATAAAGGAATTAGAAAATAATAGAAGAAGAGGACAGGGTCCCTTCCTTGTAGAGGTTGGCTTTAGTTCTAAATCAGTTGTATTTATATTTGTGTTCGTATATAGTTCGTTCATGAGAAATTAGATGAGGTCATAAATATTTAAATGTTTGAGGTATTCAAATATTTTTCCGATGTAGTGACTGTCATCTTTAAGTAGTTCGTACTTGTTTTGAGGGATGTTCATTTTTGATTAGGTAAGGAAGAATTTAAGCCCATTAAAAAAGCATTTAACCTTAAAAAGACATCAGCGGAGTTTCCTACATTTGCTTTGATATCTCGTGTTGGGAAATCGTAGTATGATGTTATCTCACTTATTTCTACAACCTCTCAGATAATCTCAGATTTATTTTAGAAAAAAGTTAATTGTATTTGTATATTTCTCAACACATCGTGGTAGGGAACCGAATCCAAACTGCGTTCATGCCAGATTCTCGAACCATTTTCAAAGCCCACTTTACTTTTTTTCTCTGGAAAAACCTACAATATAAAAAGTTTTTATATATTCCCAAGGGTTCTTCGAAGTGAAATATTTTGGTCTCCAGCGTTATATTTTAGCGGTTTAATATAATATTATAAGTTACAAAAATGTTATTAAATCATGGTCAACTGTCCGGTGAAACAGGTGTGATTATAGTGAAAGAAAACGTTAAAAAACAATCCTTCCAGAAAGCCGTGTTAATATGAAATATATACACACTCACACAAACATATATATATGATAAAAACTGTTTTTTGTTGTATCTAGTGCTAAAGAAAACTAGATCTTTTTTTTGGGGCAAAATCGTATACAAGGGTTACCTCAGAACCATATCCGTGAACAAGCAATCTGCCAATTTCATCCCAATTCTCTATAAAATACCAGTCCTTTATTTATTTATTTTCGGAAGATTGGTCGATGCATCAATGATTGAATGTTTCACTATATATAAACTGATGCACACTTATATATATATATATATATATATATATATATATATATATATACATATATATATATATATATTTATATATATATATATATATATATATATATATATATATATATATATATTACATACAATGAAAGTAGTTTAACTAATGTAAAAGTTAGAAGAAAAAAAAAAGATAAGACAAAATAAATTAAAAGTAAATTAGAATAAAAAAAAAACACAATACCTTCCCGGGGGAGGGTGTGAGGGGGTAGGCGAAGCACCCCACTCCACTACTTGGACCCTCCACTTAGGGTCCACAACTCTACACCAATAGGTTTAGGTTACACTCTCCCGACTAAACCTTCTAACCTCGGATTACACTTTAGTCCTTAACACCTCAAGGTACAGTTGGAAATACAGGCAAGGCTATTTCGACTTCTTTTTTTTTTTTCACAGATGAAATTTGTGAGTTTATAACTCATCAGAACATTCTAGGTACTACTTGTAGACTACAAGTTGTAGTAAACATATTGTTAAAAAAAAAATCTTTTAAATATCTTTTTCTTTTAAAAAAATGTGGTGTTTAGAGGAAATGTGCCTCATAAAAATGCCGATCAATAAAATAAAAACGGGAGGAATCGAATGAATAAACTTGTATGACCAAATCTTGAAGTGTTTTGGAGAGAACCTGAAAAAATAAATAAAATAAGATTATAAGTGATTATGAAACACAAGCAATTAACATTTAAAATTCTTCACTTGAGGACAAACTGTCTGAGCAATGTTGTAAAATTATAACTTATAAAAAATATATTAAAATCATTGTCACCTGTCGGATGAGGCAGGATGTGATTCCTAATAAAACAACCTCTAGATATAGCAGTATACGGGTTTTTGCTCCGTCTAGTGTCAAAAAATACTAGATATTCTTTTTAACAAAATCGTATATAAGGTTTGCTTCCGAACCACATCCATGAGTTAAACCTATGCGGATTTCATTCCAGCTAAGTAGCACGCAAATGAATGTAAAAAAGTCCGACTCGCAGGAACTGCGTCATCTTAGCGCGGTTCCAGTTTTTTTTTTTTTTTTTTTTTTTTTTTTTTTTTTTTTTTTTTTTTTTTTTTTTTTTTTTTACGGCACATATACATCTAGGTCATTAGCGCCGACATCCAGGGTGTAGCGAGGAATTTCACCAGCGAGCCGTGGGATGATAAAATTCCTGCCGGAGGTTGGGAATCGAACCCACCATCTCCCGCTTATGAATCCAAGGCGCTAGCCATTAGACCACGGGAGACCCCGGTTCCTGTTCATATCCCTATTCTCATTTGAAAAGCATAGAATAGAAACAGATAATATTTTCCTCGGCCTTTGTTCAAAGGGTTTTATGGCTATACCTGGGGTCAGGTCCGCAAGACCCTAGAATCTTCTTCTACCGATACTTCATTTCATACGTTTCAATGAATTGGAAAATATCAAATATTTTCACACATTCCTGTGTTCTTTTACTATAGTAATAATTCTACAGATAAAATCAATTAAAAAATAAAATAAAAAAACCAACAGCATAAAGGCAATTGAAAATATTCAAAAGACGTCAACGAATCTTTTTCTCTTGGCAAGCTATATTTCTATCAATGAATTGTTTTTCTTATTTTGCCATCTGTTTTATTGTAATATACATTATCCAACTATAAGCAATTAAAAAATAACAAGGAATAAAAACAGACAAAAAGAACAGTTCGAATAAGCAAAATCAATTACTTTAATGTTTTAAGCACTTACTTCTCCGATTGACATCGCCTAATCAAAACTTTCATCAGAACCTTTTTTGTAGAGCATTTAGTAAGCTTTCTAATGGTATTCTTTCGTTTACCAAGATTCTCAACCTTTTTCGAGATATTAAGGAAAATATACAAAGTTACCAAAACTTTTTAAGTCTGTTAATAAAATATTTTATTCTAACCCTTTCTTAACTCCAAACGTAACCAAAATTTCAACATATTAGTTTTGATGAAAGTAGAACATGCAGAAAATGTTTCAACTGAATCCCATGATTCTAAGTACCCAAACCAAAAACGGTATTCAAAAAATATTATTCCAATTATCTCGAAAACGGTTAAAGCTATCGCCTTGAAAATGGTTTCATTCGTTTTCCTAGCCCAGGAATCATATAAAACGAGTACTTAGAAGCTTATGAACTCAAAAACGTAAGCGTTACGATTTTTTTTGCGCGAATTTCGCCCCAACGCCATCTTCCAGTAGGCGGATTTTGCTGGTTAACGAACTTGACCTTTCAAATTGGACGAAGGATTTTTGTACCAAATTTCATCAAAATCGGACCATTCGTCTTCTAGCTAGAGAGCGAAAAGACAAATATATATATATATATATATAAATAAATATATACATATATATATATATATATATATATATATATATATATATATATATATATATATACAAATTTGAACCACCGTTATTTTCGGTCTCTAGGGGTTCTGAAACGCGAAATTTTCTAGTCGGCACTTCCAGTTTGTTTCATTGTATCAACCCTATAAGCGGGGTTCCTCCCTATGGGGGAGGGAGGAACCGCGCTAAAAATGGAACAACAGTAAAAACATGATAAAATTGAATAAATATATTTCTGTATAAGCTGACGAATATATAATTTTCTGCTCGCTATTGGACTTCCTCGTAGGACAGGTTCCATGTCCTAGTTAGCTAGCAAACTATAGGGTTCACAAGCTGTGTTAACTTCCGTTCCCCTTCATTCTCTAGACGCGGGAAATCCGATCCACTACTAAACACGTGGGAGCTTATTTTCATAATCCTTGTTTCAATACTTATTTTCATATGTGTAAATAATCAATCATTTTAAGGATTTCTTCTTCCCAGCTTTTGTGCTATATTTTGTAATAATCAAAGAGGTATTTCCTTATCTAACGAATTTAATTTAATCAATAATTTATAATAGCGAATTGGAATCAATTTGGTATGAAACAAAATCAATCAATTTGGTATATATTATTATTCTGAAATTCCCACCAATTAAGGATTCATAATATAGGACCTTTTATCCCTCAGTTCGCTCTACAATAGTCTACGATGACCTTTGTCGACGAGACTCAGTGGTAATAACAAGGCTGCGCATTGGACACACACGTCTATCACATGACCATCATCTTGTCGGTAGACGTCGTCCATCGTGTAATCATTGTGGTGATGTGCTTACCGTGGACCATATTTTAGCGGAATGCTCCCAGTTGCAAAGAGCCAGGGATAGGTTTGATATTAACAGTAGAGACATTTTGAATAAAACAGAAAAATATCAGAATATTATTGATTAACTTAAATTTATTAAAGCACACAAACATATCTAAAAATGTAACATCCCTTGAAATAAAAAATATATATAGAAATTTGGATTAAACTATAAAATTGTAAAATATAAACATTAGTAAGGATTTCAAACATTATATAATGTTCGGCTAACTTAAACAGTAGGGTATTGAGCTAAAGGCCATTGTAGTCGACGCACAATAAATTTTATATATATATATATATATATATATAAATAAAATAAGGATTCAATACAACTTATAAATTAACTAAGAAATATTTCTTCTCTCCGTATCTGGGGTTCCATGATTATTATCTCCCGAAGCTTGTCACATTTGAACACTCAGTCTGCTATTTATTAAGTATCTGTGACCTTACACTTTTTTAAAAGTCTGGTTTAGAGATCAGTGAAGTCAAACTCTAGGAGGTGATTCTAGAAATAATTTCTAACAAAAAAGGTTTATTTGAAAAGGAGTTATGTCCACCCGTTTTTTTAACGTAGAAATATTTTTTATAGAATAAAAAAGGATTGCTCAAAAACTGTTCAAGATAAATAAATTCTAATTATGCCGTCATAAAATATAAAAAATGTCCTTTAAGAAAAAAGTCCGTCACGCAGGAGCTGCATAACTAAGCACTTTCCTCAGAATTTGGGTAGTGTAGACTGCTTTCCAGAACAATTTGCTTAAAATATCCTACATAAATAAAATAAAAACATGAATATATCTCTTTTAAATTTGTAACGAGTAACTAATCAATTATTAATTTGCTTCCAGAGTTATGTTTACACATGGTACCTACTACACTACGTAATAAATACAAAAAACCTCATATTATCGTAATTTGATCTAACGCAGGAACAGGATACAGTCACTCTAGTGGTAGAAAGCGCTCCTTGCGGCGGCTTTGTGAACCTACGTCTGTCGGGCTTTTCTATTGAAATATATTACAAATTAAACCCCCGCTTTCCGATTGACCGATTCAGCTCATTTTTACAACACTTCTTTCTCATGAGTTACCCACGACGTATACCGCGTTTCGTTACAATACAGCAGAAATTACGACCGGTATGAGTATATTAGGAATTTGGGTCCGGAGTAACCCCCCCCCCCCCTTCTAATAAACCGATTTAGTTTATTTTTACAATACATATTTACCTGTAGATTACCACTACGAATACCGAGTTTCGTCGAAATATACCAAAAGTCCGACTCGCAGGAACTGCAGCATCTTAGCGCGGTTCCGTTCATGTCCCTAGTGCCATTTGATAAGCTTAGAAAATAAATAAACTTTTTTTTTTTTTTTATATATCTCGTGAAAATTGTCAAAATCCTCTCGAACATCTCGAATAAAAGTGATATTAAGCCGTCAGGGACACCGACAGTAGCTAACTTATACACAGAAGCGGAAATTACAGAATCTGGCTCTCATTCTAAAGCAAAGCTCTATAAATCAATACAAAATATGCCTAATAAAGCCTTTCTAGAGGATACAGAAGCATGGGCGTATATGAGGGGGGGGGCTGAGGGGGCTGCAGCCCCTCGCGAAATTTTGAATTGATGATAAAAACTTCTCGTAAAACCCTTAAAAATAAATTAAATATGATCATTTAGTTCATAAAACATATTTTATTTTACGTGTAATAGCGTTTTAGTTGCCTAAAACTATTCCAAGCTCTAAATATTTAGTATTCCATACCCTGGAAATGGTCTCAGCCCCCCCCCCCGAAATTGTTTTTATATACGCCCATGTACAGAAGGATCAAGAAGAAGTACACAAGATTGAGTAGAATACCCTGCCTTGCCAACGGCCATAGCCACGTTGAATACACCGGTTCCCATAGATCACCGAAGTTAAGCAAGGTCGGGCGTGGTCAGTACCTGAATGGGTGACCGACCACGTGCTGTTGGCATTATAAAAGGGCGGCAACCTATAGATAGCCCGGCGCTAATGGCCAAGATGTAGATGCGCCGTAAAAAAAAAAAAAAAAAAAAAAAAAAAAATACCCTGCCTAATATAGCCTAAATAGAATAATATGCCGAATAAAACCTATCTAGTAAATACACAAGGATAAATAAAAGTCTTGACGAATAACAAGTCAAGAAAAAAAAACTTTATTTAACAAAATAAAACAAAGTTTAGTTTCCCAACTACAATAGAATAATATACCTAATTAAGTCTATGTAGTAGACACAAATGGATCAAAAACAAGTCTTGTGGAATATTGTTTTTTTTTCTAATTAAATACTTTTTATCAATATTTAGTATATAACCTTTGTTGAAAACTATTGATTGCTAATTGATGAATCGGTTTACAACTAAGTAGTCATTATGAATATTTAGTATATAACCTTATGTTTGGATCTGAGTTTTTGGGGTGCTCTCCGCCTAGGCTTTGTATTTGTCTCGGCAGATACCTGGGGTATATTTACAGCTCTTGAAGATTAACTCTTAGCAGGTAAATTTCCTGCGGCCCCCTTGTACGGGCATTGAACTGCCATATTCGCTCATAGTATCTGACCGTTGTGAAGTTTATTTTTTGGATTTAGGACTTAATATACATATGTAGATTAAATCATAGCAAGAAGTAATCCTCCGTCGTCGGTTCTTAACTATGTAGACTCGCTAATGTTATCCAATCTTAGATACATCGTATTTAAAATCCACAGCAAAAACACAACATTTCATCAGAATCCCCTGCTGAAGAAAACTTATATAGAATAATATGCAAAATAAAGCCTATCTAGTGGATAAAAATAGAGGAAAAAAGCCGTTCGTGGTGGTAGAAAATCTTAAAAGTATTTCGCTCAGAAATCTCCGAAATATGGTCACTAATTTTACATATCCTGTTTTATAGCCAAATAGATTAATATTCTATAATCAATAAGAAAAACCTACTAACAATAAAAAACTATGGGTAACAGATGAAAATAGGGAATAACAAGAATAATTCTAAAGAATGAAATCAACACCAGTACTGTAATCTAGATATTCATACGGCATCTTCGAATTCTAACAAACAAAATATTGATTCAAATTATACGTATCCTGTTTTATTGACAAATACATTAGACTACTATAAGCAATTAAAAACACTAGGGAATATGCCAAAGAACTCGGAGTAGGAGCCTCGACAGTTTCAAGACATTTGAAGGAAATCGACAAATCCAAAACTGACATTTCATACGGTACAGCCTGATATATTTTTAACAATGAATTGTTTTTCTTATTTTAATTAATCTGTTTTATTGTCAAATACATTATCCACCTTTAAGCAATTAAAAAGTAACAAGGAATAAAAACAAACAAAAAGAACCGTTCGAATTAACGAAATCAATTACTTCAAAGTTTAAGAACTTATTTCTCCGATTGACATAGCCTAATCAAAAATTGTTTCAGAATCTTTTTTGTAGAACATTTAGTAAGCTTTCGCATGGTAACCCTCCGTTTACCAATATTCCTAACCGTCTTCGAGATATTTGGGAATGTATACGAAGTTCCCAAAACATTTCATGTCGGTTAATAAAATATTTTATTCTAATCCTTCCTTAGCTCCAAACGCAACCAAATTTTTAACATATTAGTGTTGATGAAATTCAAACATGCAGAAAATGTTTCAACTGAATCCCATAATTTTAAGTATCAAAATCAAAGACAAAAAGAACAGTTCGAATAAGCGAAATCAATTACTTTAAAGTTTTAAGCACTTATTTCTCCGATTGACATCGCCTAATCAAAACCTTCATTAGAACCTTTTTTGTAGAATATTTAGTAAGCTTTCTAATGGTATTTTTCCGTTTCCCAAATTCTCAACCTTTTTCGAGATATTAAGGAAAGTATACAAAGTTACCAAAACTTTTCATTATTTCTGAAAACAGAAAATTGGTCTCATTTTACCTATCCTGTTTTACACACACATACATTTTCCTTACAAATACAACATCAGAAATTAAAAAAATAAAAAGCAATAAAAAACCAAGGGAAAGAGACAAAAATTACAAAAAGAACGACAAAAACCCGTTCATAAGAACAAAACAGACGTATTTGAAGTTTTAAGCATTTATTTCTCCGATTGACATAACCTAATCAAAATAGTTTTAGAATCATTTTTGTAGAGAATTTAGTAAGCTTTCAAATAGTTTCAATCCACTTACCACGATTTCCCAACCGTGTTCGAGATATTAATGAAAGTATACGAAGTTTCCAAAACTTTTCATATCTGTTCATAAAATATTTTATTCTAACCCTTCCTTAACTCCAAACGTAACATAACTTTCAACATATTAGTTTTAATGAAAGTAGAACATGCAGATAATGTTTCAACTGAATCCCGTTATTCTAAGTACCCAAACCAAAAACGGTATTCAAAAACTATTTTTCCAATTTTCTCGACAACGGTTAAAGCTATCGCCTTGAAAATGGTTTCATTCGTTTTTCAAGCCCAAGAAGCCTATAAAACGAGTACTTACAAGCTTATGAACTCAAAAATGTAAGCGTTACGATTTTTTCTGCGCGAATTTCGCCCCAAACGCCATCTTCCAGTAGGCGGATTTTGCTGGTTAACGAACTTGACCTTTCAAATTGGACGACAGATTTTTGTACCAAATTTCATCAAAATCGGACCATTCGTCTTCTATTTAGAGAGCGAACAGACAAATATATATATATATATATATATATATATATATATATATATATATATATATATATATATAAATAAATATATACATATATATATATATACAAATTTGAACCACCGTTATTTTCGGTTTCTAGGGGTTCTGAAACGCAAAATTTTCTAGTCGGCACTTCCGGATTGTTTCATTGTATCAACCTTATAAGCGGGGTTCCTCCCTATGGGGGAGGGAGGAACCGCGCTAAAAATCACGGCTGGTAGTGGCGATTTGGTATTGTGGGTCCGGAGTAAACCCCCCCTTCTAATGAACCGATTTAGTTTATTTTTACAACACATATTTACCTGTGGATTACCACTACGAATACCGAGTTTCGTCGAAATATACCAAAAATCACGGCTGGTAGTGGCGAATTGGTATTGTGGGTCCGGAGTAAACCTCCCACCCTCGTAATGAATCTATTTAGTTTATTTTTACAACACATATTTACCTGTGGATTACCACTACGAATACCGAGTTTCGTCGAAATATACCAAAAATCACGGCTGGTAGTGGCGAATTGGTATTGTGGGTCCGGAGTAAACCCCCCCTTCTAATGAACCGATTTAGTTCATTTTTTATCTCACTTTTCTCTCTATATCACCACTACGAATACCAAGTTTCGTTGAAATATAACAAATATTACGGCTGACATGGTCAAATTAGTGTTTTGGGTTAGGGGTAAACCCCCCCTTCCGGTGGACCGACTTTGGTGGTTAACGAACTCGTTCAATCGTTTGCTAATTGAATGCTATATACCAAGTTTCGTGACGAAAAAACAAAAACTCTGGCCGCTATCGTGTTAACAGACACACATATATATATATATATACATATATATATATATATATATATATATATATATATATATATATATATATATAGATAGATAGATAGATATATATAAATTTTAACGGGGGTCATTTTCGGTGTCTACTAGGTAGGATCGATAAACATTTGAAGAAATTTTTCAAAAATTCCGTCATGAGTCCAACCTCAATAGCTACTTTCTTTCGGAGGAAAGTGCTAAAAGCGATTTGATTCCCTAAACCCATTGTGAGAAGATACTTTCTGGACGTCCAATAACACACTTCTGTTTTTCTCGGTGAATCAGAGGTTTCTCACGATTTATTTCCTCAGTCCCCTTCTTACTGGAAATCTTCTATGCAGAGCATTAAATGTCTGCAAATCAAGTGGAAGTTTCCAGAAAGTATCTTACGTCAATGGGTTTAGTAAATCAAATCGCTGTTTTCTTAAAGGACATTTTGTCTATTTTATGGCGGCATAATTAGAATTTAATTATCTTGAACAGTTTTTGAGCAATCCTTCCTTATTCAATAAAAAATATCACGTTAGGCTAAAAAAAAGATAAGAAAACTGCTTCTCCATTCAGAATCCGACCATACTTCAAAAGAACTTTTTTGTTGGTAATTATTTCTAAAACCATCTCCGAGATTAAGACCGGAATCACCCTGTCGAATGTTTAGGAAGCCACAACTTGATGACCTCAATGTTTAAACTAATTGGAAATTTTATTCATAAAGAAAAAAACAGTAATAACAGAAGTTTTTAAGTTTTTTGCTCCTGAAAAATATCTCCGGCTGAATACAGGTGGTGTTATATAAAACTCAAACACTCCTGAATAACTTATCATTTAAATTGCTCAATATAATACCTGAAACCGCCAGCCATTTTCCAATTCAAATATTTCATGGCGATAATAATATTATTTTTCCATCCCCATCGGAGTATATTTGTTCTGTAGATTGTCGGGGTTCTTCCAGCAAGATGGAGCAGTCTCCAGGCAAGTTGATATTAAAACCGCCCCGTTGGGTCGATAGAAGCAATAACCAGCAAAGTCCTACTTCTCACCAGACTATTTATCATCGGTGTAAAGGCACTGGCAATATTTGCCAGGCATTTCAAACCAAATATATGGCTTTTCTCAGGCCGCGGTTGTCATATATACAAGAGATGTTCCATCCAGAATCCCCCTGTACTCATACAAGAGTATCTTATATGACCTCATTTCCTTCCTCATATTGACAGTAAACATGTTTTTTATTTAGAAATATTTTTAGTATCATGTAGATGTAAGTATCAACACATATTTTTCCGAATATATTGTTATCTACACTCCTGCCCTGTCATGGCTCTTATTGCAAAGTTAAAAAATTACGGCCTTTGCCATTACATCATTAATAAGTTCTGGAATAAACCTCCATTCATAATAAACCAATTTTTTTTTATATATACCTAATCGGTAATAAATAATTGTCCTTAATTTTCTCAATATAACCAACGTACTGCCAGTTTTGTTGCAGGAAAGCCAAAATTTCACTCATTAGGGACACATTATAAATTTAGTTCCAGCATAAAATCCCTCTCCTATGTTATATATTATAATTTTTTCTTCGCCCAACAGAAATCTGAGGTCACACGTGTTAAAAA
Source organism: Gonocerus acuteangulatus (assembly GCA_946811695.1). Lineage (NCBI taxonomy): Eukaryota > Metazoa > Arthropoda > Insecta > Hemiptera > Coreidae > Gonocerus > Gonocerus acuteangulatus. The sequence continues at coordinate 68,600,262 of OX328126.1, read as the reverse complement.
CACCTTACCATTCTGACCTTCACCTCAACCAAATTCATATTTATTTATTCATTTCACTTTTAGATGACATTTCGGCCATTTAGCCATTTTCAAACTACAAGAAAAATTTATCAAGCCTATGTCCAATATTTATATATAATTTAAAAATTATTTTACTTTGAAAAACAGCAACTTCTTTTTTAAATTCTGTAATTTTTTTTTTTTTTTTTTTTTTTTTTTTTACGGCGCATCAACTATTTGGCTATTAGCGCCGGGCTATCTACAGGTTGCCACCCTTAAATTCTGTAATATAGACTTTTTCATCCTGGCATAAATCTCAAACCACTAATTGACACTTATCAATTTTAACCTTTTGCAGAATCCATTCTCATTGACTCGATCGCCAAAATTCAGAGTCACATTTATGGCTGAATAACGCTGTTTATTTAATCTTATTAATTTAATTATTATTTAACTTATTGGTTTATTTCTTAGTAGTATTTTATATTATATCGTTGTTTTGTTATTCTTTTATTCATTTGTATAACAAATCAACATTTTTTCATTTATTTTAATAACTCATATGATTGTTTTTCTTTTCTTTCTTTTTTAATGCCTAAAGTGAAAAGGTTAATGAATATGTTGTGTAATTTAGTTGGATAACCCAACATTTTTGAAAAATAACTTTTTTTCCTCTCCTCTCTATATAACGTTCTCTACATAACAATTTATCACAGTTATTGCATCAATTCCTTTAAAAAAAAAAAAAAAGAACTGAAAGACCTTTTTTTTCGATGGGCATATTCTATGCTAATTTTAAGGATGAAACAACAAAAATAGAGATCGATATCGTCTTAAGAACAATTTATTTTTATTTTAATTTAGTTTTTTCAACATTTGGTGACAAAACCACGGCTTTCTTCTCTTAAGAACAAACAGTCAGTTATAAATTAGCCCACCTTCGTTTCAAAACCACAATATTTTGTGTACTAGATTACGCTTACGATTTCTAGATCATTACCTCCAAGTCAGAATATACATTGGGAAATACAACTTGGCGTCTAAAAAAACGTTGTCTCCTTGGTTCCTATGTTTTTATGTCAACCAGACCATATGTGAAAACATTTAAACCACCCTAGTCAGTATTCGAGTCTTCAACACATCTAAGGTTCCCCAGTATCTATTCTCTGATCATCGATCAACTCCAAACGCCCTCAATTTAATTATGCCAATTTTAGCCCAACCCTAAATGAGCAGTAAAATATTAAGAAACTTCATGTAGCAAATAAGCGAAGAAAAATGACAGTGAGTTCATATTGTAATAATGAACTGAATGGGATTCTCCTCAAGAGGGAAGCCATTTTCCACATAGCCTCCTCTTAATATGGCCGAGAGCTCCTATCAAGAGCACCTCTTAACTCTTGGTAATTGTGTCTCTCTTTTTCACCACTCAGAATCCTCCCCAGAATTCCTACACTTTCTACTTCCTTTCAGAGTTGTCATTTACAGATGGCTTTCTATTTAAAGATGGCGCCTTTCTTTTTTTTTGCCAAAAATACAGACGTTCAATATTTAAGAGAGCTTTAAAGAGAATATCTTCTAAATCTTTTTGGGAGAAAATTCTACTTATCTAAAGTAGGGAGTTAATTTTTTTTTTTTTTTTTTTAATTAATTTTCACTCAGTACCGCTTCTTCAAAATCTGCGTATAAATGAACATTACCTCTTCGCGCTGTATGATTAAAAAAAAATAGCCCAATTGTAGGAAAAAAATACTTTGTTAGAGGGGCAGGAAAACTAAACAAATGATTGATGTCCAATTTCATTTTTAAGACCTTAAAAATTTATTTAACCACATAATTCTGTTAATTATTTTATTCATTAAACTAATATTAATGAATCAGAATAGATCTTGGAGATTTCCAAGATGAAGATGGTCTTGATTCAGTCATCACCGTTGAATAAAACTATATTTTTATTCTAAAATAAGAACGAGTTTTTACAAATATTATGATCTTTTACCTTGTGACCATTTTCTTCTTCGGCGTTTTGCTAGGTAGGTTCCTTTGGGGTTAAGTCTGAGAATGATGATCCTCAGGACTTTACCCTGATGAAGCTATTACCGTGACCAGTGAAATGTCAGTGAAGAAAATGGTGACACGATCAACTCCCGAAAAACATAAATTTTGTAACGACTTGGACCGTCGATGTTTATGAGTTTTCATTTGTGTCAAACTGTGTGGCTTGTTTTTTAAGCCTTGATGCTTGTCTTTTATGGTATTACCACCTTTTAATTTAATTTGATATAATAAAAACACATGACTGTAGTACATTTTTTTGTGTAGTAACTATGAATTATGTTTCTATATTTCTTGTACAGATAGATAAAAGAATTATTTTTTGTTAATTATAAAAATCGTTAAGAAATACATATTTTTAAGGCACAAATATAAAATAAACATTTAAAACATACATGGCTAACTGCCATCAGAGGGACTTTTCTAAAAATCGCCTCAATATTTGAAACATAATAAACTACAAACGAACAAGTACCTAACATTAGAAAATTATTCGAAATTAATTTTAACAAAATGTATTTTTTACTAGCCGTTACCCGGCGTGCCATGCTACGCCTACTTTCTGCGTATAGAAAAGCCTAAATAAATTAGACACCAAATAAGTATTATTAAAATCTAATAACACGAATCTGTAACTGTTATAAACCCGTGGCCTCCCAACTGTGAGTCCTAGACTACTTTGACCTAACCTATAACACCCCCCGTATCAAGACATACATGTAAACCAAGTTTCGTAAACATTGGTCTAACGGTGTGGATTTGTATAAGGGACAAACATACAGACAGACAGCTGGTAGATTTTTTTGACTTAGCCTACGACACTCCCCAGATTAAGATCTACCTGTGTACCGAGTTTAGTCAAAATCGGACGAACGGTGTGGATTTTTATAAGGGACAAACATACAGACAGACAGCTGGTAGATTTTTTTGACCTAGCCTAGGAGATTTCTCGTATCAAGACCTACCATTATTCCAAGTTTGGTCAAAATCGGTCAAGCGGTGTATATTTGTATAAGGAACAAACAAACAGAAAAACAGACAGACACTTGATTTTTATATATATAGATATAAATACACATGACTGTATATCATAAATTTCAATTATTATTCATGTATAATCAGAATTCGAAAGCCCGGTGGCCTTGAGGGTTAAGGCGTGAGCACTTTACACTCCGTACCAAAAATCGTGGGTTCAATTCCCACAATGGGCTTGTGGCTTTTCTTTAGAAAAATGAAAAAGCATCAGCCCTATCCTGGCTAGAAAAGGGTGATATCCTATAGATAACCCCCCAAAATTCGTAGTTAATAATAATGGACGTTAAAATTTAAAAAAATAAATATTCAGAATACTGTAATATCTTTATTTAAATTTTTAATATCCACTTATAAATAGCACTGTTTTGGGAGACGAGTTATCTTCAGGTTACCACACTTTTTTTTAATATAATAAGATTTCAATAACTAAACCAATTTTTTTTTTTTATTTTAACAATAAAACTGTTGGAGCCAATGAATTAAAAAATCCAACATTTGCTATTAACTCGAGATTCAAAACAACAACCGCTTAACCGCTCTACAAGCGCAAAATAGGTTCTCATTGGAAGAAATGGAGCGACAGCCAATATGGAGTTGGTTCCGAATGTAATAGCGGTATGCTCCGTTTGAATTATGAGATACGTAGGACGTGGACTATGCGGAGTACATCCACGTAGGAGAATACTTCAGAAAACAGAGAGACAATTCGCCAATTCCCTTTTTGCATAATTCATCGCCAGATGTCCACATGACTTCAACCCGACGTCTTCTTCATATTTCAGTCCGCGGAAATACAACAACTCACACACGCGGACTTCAATTTTTTAGTATCTCAGAAAAATAAGCTAAAAATAACATCCAGTTATTTATCTTCAGAAAAAAAGAATGTTCACCCTGGATGGTGACTTATAATTTATAAAAACAAAAGTTTGTGTTATTTTTTTTTTAAATTTAGACCTGAATTCTTGTGCATTAAAAATGAGGTTGTGTTTCATTCGAAAAGAAGTCCAGTGAAGGATGGAACGACATCTAAGGGAAATAAAAATAATTATATATATATATATATATATATATATATATATATATATATATATATATAAAAGAGTTGATAATTATAATTATTATATTATATATAATTATTAGTAGTAGTAGTAGGTCTTTATTGTACTATTTATGCATGTATATATATATATATATATATATATATATATATATATATATATATATATATTTATATGTTTTGTTTTAAGTTACTTCGCTGGGGTTGAAATGATTGATTTGTGAGACGGCTTCTGTCTCCAGCGGTGTTCTTCCTCTCCTTACTGCAATATTTCGTCGGGTTCATCTTCGACTTCCCTTGCAACCACCGAGGACAACACATAGCAGCCTAAAGAAGTCGGAGATGAACCCGACGAAATATTGCAGTAAGAAGAAGAAGAACACCGCTGGAGAGAGAAGCCGTCTCACAAATCAATCATATATGTATATATATATATATATATATATACATATATATATATTATAAACTACGGGTTTTGAAACGTGGTCTTTTGTAATCTGCACTTCCCAATTGCGTCATAAGGACAGCTTGACTACCTTACTGAGTGACGGGAGCCAATATATAGAAAAAACACTCCAATACTTAAAACAAATCAATCTCTATGACACAATGTAATTAATTTTAAAATTAAACATAATCATAATAAAATTCTGAAACACAATAAATTTTAAAATTAAACAAAATCGTAAAACAATGAAATTTAACAATGAAACATGTTTGACGTATGAATATTTTAACTGTTAAGTTAACTCGATTAAGCTCTTTATTCTTCTCATTCTTTCTGTTTGTTATTGATATATAATAAGCAGTAAAAAAAATAAAGTAAGTAAATAAATTTAAAAAAAAAATAATAATTAAATTTAACTAGAGGTGCAATATTAAATCCCTACATAATTGAATTAATGGGTAATACTACCTTGTGTCATAAAAATCATAAAAAGTAATTTTCTACAATTCACAATCAATAAATAAATCAATATTTTTGAATTCTTTATGTCACAACTTTCATATGGGATGTTAATGTTTAATTCTTCGAAAACAAAATGGCGACGTTGTCAAACGAAAATCCAGTTTTTTTCACGGGCGATAGTCGCACGTGGCAATTTTTAATCTAAGACAAAAAAAAACTAAAATTATTTTGAAAGAAGAAGGTAAAATCTAGTAAAGTATGGAGGATTTTAAAGAAATATCTTTTTTTTTTTTTTTTTTTTTTTTTTCTTTTTTTTTGGAAACAGATAAATAAATCTTCGTTTTCTATTAATAAAACCACCGAAAATCGGTAATAAAATCATTATAATTGAATGGGAAAAAAGGTACGCACTTTACTAGCAAATATCTTTAGGAAGCTGCAGTTAAAACCTGAAGTTGATTGAAGCCCCCGCAGCCGAAATCAGAAACATTGCTTTGAGTAAAATGACTTTTAAGTTTAATGTATTGAAATGTTCATTTTTTCTTCTTTTTAATTTTTGAAATAATTTCTTGTAATATAGATAAAAGAAAGTGGGTGTTGAAATGTATTGGAGTGAGGACCGGTGGCAGTGAGTGTAAAAGCATTTCTAAACTTATCCGCAACATAATCGCTTATGGATATGATTGTTGATTAGTTAAGAAAGCATTAAAGCCCATAAAAAAAAAAAGTTTCAAGGTCGCATTACCCCTTAATCATTCAATGAACTAAGAATCCATCAAGTATTTGTAAAGTGAAAATTCAAGATAAGAACCTTAGCTGGAATAGGTAGTGGGAGAATAAGCTGCTTAGTGGAGAGAGATAGAGGGAATGAAGAGGGATTCAAGAGCTAGCTTGTGGTTTTAGTCTTTATCAGCAGGATTCAGAAGGTCTAAGTCCTCTCTATGTGGATTTCTGCATTGTAGAGGATTCTCTCATAGAAACACCTCTAGGGGTAAGCTTTTTCGACTTCATTTTGAACACATTGATTTAGTTTGTGAACTAAATAACTTATGATACAATCAAAATATATGTGTGTGTGTATATATATATATATATATATATATATATATATATATATATATATATATATATATATATATATAGGGCCTTCGCTAGGAGGGACACGGTGGACAATTGGTCAGGGGCCCTTGGTCTCAGGGGGGCTGGGGTCATTTTTGTACTCGCATTATAATTTGAAATAATAAACTCATATATCTAAGTATAGTTCACATAATTATAATTGAAAATAACCAACAGTTTTCCAGAAAAATGGTGAGCAAACTCGCTTTTTTATTAAGTAAATATGGACAAGCCCTGCCTCTGTCTCCCAAGTTAAAAAGTGGATCTTTGAGGCTGAATATCTCAAAAACGAGTACCGATTGAAGGGTCATATCTTATTTCAATGCATAGAGGACACTTTTAATCAACATGTAGGCAAGTTTATAAAAAAATTAGTTCGAAAAATGGAAACTTAATTAATTTATTTTCGGTCTTTTATTTAATTTACTTCAATTGATACATTTCTCGAACAAAAAATGGGGAGATTTTTTAAGGGTTGTATTTTGAGATTTTAAGGATTGCATCAGTTGAAGAATTACCTCCGAAGGCCTTATGTCAATTTTTGTGTAAAAACTTTTACATTGTATGCATTAGAAAACATATTAAATATAAAAATATAAGCAAAAGCGCAATTTTTTTTTTAGAAAAGTCATATACTTAAAAGGCTGTAACTTCGCTCCAAATGGACCAATCAAGTTCGTTGAGGTCTCAAAAATTAGCATTTTTAAGCACTAAAAGGCATTACTCAGAAAATAGTCCGTTTATTTCGGTTAACAACTTGAATAAAAATTGTATAGAGTAAAATATCCTAAATTATGAGTTTTCATACTTAAACAAAAAGTACAGGTTTGTTTTTTTTTTTTTTTTTTTTTTTTTTCTGATTCGGATTCAGTGACCCCAAAGACATATAGTAAATCTGGTCTGGTCTCTGGGTCAGGACTTTTTTTTTTTTTTTTTTTTTTTTTTTTTTTTTTTTTTTTTTTTTTTGTGTGGCTATTCTATTAATTATTATTATTATTGATCCGATTACACATATTCACTATCCATTTTTCTTTTTTTCTTTTTTGACGGCGTGATCTTTAAAAAACATTAAATACAGTGAAAAATTCTTTATTTTTAGTCAATATATGAAATTACTTGTACATACTGTATCGGATCTGCTCGTCAAATGTATTAGGATTAAAGCTCCTGATAGAGGAATTTAATAATCACTAGATAAAAACATCAGTTGGTTTTTATGAATTATTATTAACATTTTGAAATCGATTTTTTATTATATTGAGCTGTCGTTATAAAATATCTTGTTTAAAAATATTATTTCTATTAAACTTTTATTATTTTATAACATGAATATTTTTCTTTATACAATTATTTACTTAATCAATACATTGTTAAAGACAAATAAATACCTGGTTTTAAGAGTGTTCCGTTAATTTAATATTTTGTATTCTACATACATCAAAAAAATTAGTTAAGGTTTTAAATGAGAAAATTAATGAAGGTTCTAGTGGCCTTGAAGAGGTAGTAAAAAGGCCTCGAGACAAACACTAAAAATTTTACTCGCCTTGCTAGGCCAATCAGACTGACTCTTTGACATTAGCCACCTAGTAACTTGGCCTTATTTTGCTTTTTCTGACTCTTATTATCTGATAACATGACATTACTCTTCGGTTTTGGAAAATTGAAAGAATGCCGAAAACAAAATCAGAATTCTTCGATAGAAAGAGTCACAGCGCCTACTTTGAGAATTTCTTCAAAGGCTTTAGCATCGAGCTGATCAAATCTGTAATCAGTGAAGCCTTGTTTTTCACTGTTTCATCAAGAAGAAAAAGAACTCGTTCATTTTTAAGCCTCTTCGACCTTTCATAAATCTTCCTTTTGTCTTTTTCAATCTATATTTTAAATAAATAAATATATCTTTCTAGAAAATGAGGTTTTAATAATAAATATTGTACGGACCAAGAGCGGACAGACGAGATTCTATCACAATTTTCGCTAGAACCTTTTTGGTAGAAAATTTTATTCAACAGTGTTCGAGATATTTATGGAGTCCACTAAAAGCCAGACAAGGCAAAGAAGTTGTACTAACTTTCCATTACTCAGGGATTTTTAAATTAAAAATGAAGAAATTATTCAAATATTAATATACCTTCTACAAATATGTTAATAAAAAAGTGATGTTAACTCTTTCTTATTTTATTAATATTTGGGCGGCCCGGTGGCCTGAGTGCTAAGGCATATGCGATTCCGACTAGGGAGGTGGTTTTCTTCCAAAAACAGAAAAGGCATCAGCCCTAACCTGGCTAGAAAAGGGTAATAACCTATGGATAACTCGACCTAAAATTCGTTGTCAATAATAAATAGAAGTTACAATTAAAATAAATAATTAAATAAAATATTAATATTTGCATAGCGTCATAAATGAGATCTCGTTTAATATACAGATTTCATTAACATAGATGTTTCAAACACTACCAGCTAACAACCATTATTGTTGAGCATTTTTATAAAATAATTAAATAAATATAATGAGTAAATAAAAGTGATCATTCCTCAGGAAGATATTTGCCGGAGGATATCTTTAATCATAATTATGATCATAATTTGGAAATTTGTATATTAATGATCCGCACTTATAAACGGTTGTACAATAATAAATTAAACAAGCAGAATTGATTCAATACATTTAAACTTGTACAAAAAAAGTTATACGACTGAAACACTCTCTTTCTAGGTAAGAACGAATTTACTTTCTAAGTAGCTTTACGGAATTGGACCTGACCGAATATTTAACAATAGGAGTCCTATTTCGCTTGCATATGTATGCAGAATCCTCTGAAGAAAGTACGTCTTACGTGCTCAGAATATTCAAGCAAAAGGGAAAGTATGAACTAACGTACAACTATTCAGTAGATTGTGCATTGTCCACTATTGAAGTTTATATATATATATATATATATATATATATATATATATATATATATATATATAGGGTGATTCAGGTCAAAGTAGTCAAAATTCAGGAGGTGATTCTAGACTTCATTTTCAACAAAAAAGTTCATTTAATGTATGGTCCGATTCCGAATGGAAAAGGAGCCACGTCCAATTTTCTAATTTTTTAAGGTAGACATATTTATTATTGAATCAGAAAGGATTGCTCAAAAACAGTTAAAGATAATTAAATTCTAATTATGCCACTATAAAATAGACAAAATTTCCTTGAAGAAAACAGTGGTTTAATTATTAATATTTTAATATTTCAAAATATGTTTAAATTTTGGAATACAATTATTTAACTATCCCGAAATGTTTTTGAATTATCCCCTTAAAATGTCTTGTCAAAACAATGATAAATCCATACAAATTTAGAAAACACAAACTGTGACATATCTCTCAAATGAAAAACTTTTCCAATAATTTGTTTCAGTTACTTATTATTGCTTCCGGGCTGGACAATGGGTTCCCGCAGTTTGGCCAATAAATAATGAATAATTTATAATTTCTTCACACAAGGTATTTACAGAAACAAAACTACATTCTACATTTTTCGACAAAAATGAGCCAATCATTCAACATATTCCTCAATAAACTTCCACTTCATATGCATAGATTTTATGCTAATTAAATGTAGAAGTTTTCCTGTAAGTATTGAATCTTTAGTTTTGAGGAAAATACTTGCGAAAAACCAAATTTTCTTTGGTTTTTTTATAAAATAGACAAAGGAAATTTTGTCTATTTTATAGTAGCATAAGTAGAATTTAATTATCTTCGACGGTTTTTGAGCAATCCTTTCTTATTCAATAAAAAATATGTCTACCTTAAAAAATCAGAAAATTGGACGTGGCTCCTTTTCCATTTGGAATCGGACCATATATTAAATGAACTTTTTTGTTGGAAATGAAGTCTAGAATCACCTCCTGAAGTTTGGCTACTTAGACCTGAATCACCCTGTATATATATATATATATATATATATATATATATATATATATATATATATATATATATATATATATATGTATATATATATGTATATGTGTCCGTTTTATATAGAAATGTTAGGGACAAGTTATGTAAATTTCAACGATCATTTATACGTAACGCTGATTTTTGGACGTTTCTTTTATACGTTACCACCCTTTTCTAGCCCCGTGGAGGGAGGGAGGAAAAGTGCTAAATTGTGGACATATAGACAGTTTGTAGCTTATATTATTAAAGAGACATGAGATCATTTTACCAAATCCAAACAAATATGTTATTTCAACCAAGCTTCGAATTGGACACACCCTACTTACTCATTCGTACTTACTAGAAAGAAAGGACAGACTGACTATCTTGTAAATACTGCAATGAGACTCTGACCTTTAAACACTTATTTTCAACATAAATATGTCGCACTACTTAATGACAGAGGGTAGCCCACACATGGGTACAATACCCAAATATTTGAAAAACACACATTTGTACAACAAAATGTAAATAACTCATGTAACTGTCACAACGTCTATTTCAAATTCAAGTTTTAGTTTCATTATTTGTTTTTTATTTCATATACTTTTTCAGTTTTGTTGAGCTATTGTATAAGTTGTTAATTTATTATAGGGCCGAGCCCCGTTCTTGTACACCTTCTAAATCTTGGTTGACTTTATCTACACAATAAATTAAAAAATAAATGCGTCTTAAAAATTAAAATGTATTTAAGGCCACATTTATAACATGTTTGAGGGAGTTTTCAGGAATTTAAGAAAAAAAGTAACTATGTTCTAAATTCTCACAATAATTATAGAATATTTTTATGTACTTTCACAAATAAAAGCAGATAAATATAAGAAGAACATATAGAGCGGCAGTAACTGTTCTATGGACCCCGTTATTGCCTGTTCTATAGAGATCTAGGCCAAAGATTGAATCCTAGGATGCAACATCCCAATTATTCAATATGTACTACATTCTATGTGATGTATTTTTATAGTCATACATACATAGCTTCATCTGACAAATTTTAATTCTTCTTCTTATAGCATTGTATGATAATTCGCTTTTTCATTCAAACTCTACTTATTAAAAATAGACAACGCTTCCGCATTGCGACATGAGATCAACCTCATAAGCGGGTCCCTTCTTAATGGAGGAAAATAAGGAAACGCGTTAAAAACAATAAATGTGACGGTGTGAAAATATTTAAGCAACCGAAAACTCTCGGCCCTGGTGAAAGTATTATTCCACACGCTACCAGTAAGCCCGTGCTTAGAGCTGTTAAGGCAAGAGAAGACAAGCACGCAGTAAGACGAAGAATATCGTAAAATACTTTCCATTACCTCAACGCTTATCGAATCCAAATACGGTCGACGTGTGCCATACAGAAAAGTAATTTTGATGGTGCCTTGTATTAAGTTAAGTATCAATCTATTAACAAGGTTATAATGAAATTATAAATTATAAAAATCAATTAAAGTTATCGACAAGTCTGTGGAAGAAGGATGGGATTCCTGCGATTTATAACTTTACAGGAAAAAACGCTGGGGACAAAAACCATATTATTATAAAAATAATCCCCAACGAAAAAAAACCCTTATATAGGCAATTTTTAGGAGGCTACATTTTTTAATTATAATTAAGCTGACCCTTTACTTAAATCTTCGAATTTTCGTTGTAGGCGGAAGGTCTAAAAATAAAAACTTGACTACATAGTTTCACAAACTTTACTTTTTCCGACATGTTTCGCACCCTGGAAAATGTTATAAATATAAATTAGTCTACAGCCTCAACTTGAGGAGAACCTTCCACATGTATGGCCACGTCCAGACTGTTAATGGACTAAAAGAATCCATTATGGTGGACAAAAGTCAGCTGATCGTTAATCGATATGTCATATGTTTAAAACTAATCTCCTGAAATTAAAATTAAAAATGTAACACCCCCTCTCCCCCTCTCTTATTTATTTTTTGCTGTGCCAAATAATTTAATAAAAATATTATTTAGACGTCGTATTTCAGTCTTTTTGTCTATTTTTTATGATGTGGTTATTTTCCTTAATCATTCTTTTTATTCTATTTCTTTCATTTTTTACAATGTGCTAATGTTTTCATAAACTAAATTATGTTTGTATTTTATTGTATTATAAGACAACACTGTTTTATTTTTTCATTTATCAATATTTTGAACATGCTGTTTAATTATTTTTCCAAGTAGCAGTTCCGATTCTACTATTTATTATCATTATTAAAATTAGATCATATAAAGGAGAACAGCAAACATCTACCAATTAAACAGCATGCTCAAAGTATTGTCAAAAGAGTGAATAAAACGTTGGCTTATCATGGCATAAAATATAAACATAATTTTGATTTTGAATATATCCACATCATAGAAAGATAGTAGTAAATAAAAAAAACTGGTAAATAATATTTTTATTATAACTTATTTCACAAACAAAAAATTATATGTTTAAATTAGACGGGGGGGGGGAGAGGTTGTTTAATTTTTCAGACTGTAATTCTTCTGGGGAATAATTTAAAAAAATGACATATAAAATATCGACCAGCTGACTAATGTCCACCATATTGGATTCTTTCAGTCCAAGATTACTCTGGGCTTGGCTCCACTAGTGGAATGTTCTCCTCTTCAAGTTTAGGCTGTAATTTTTTTTTAATATGTATAACACCTTTCCCTGAAGAGGGGCCAAAAGGGTGCGAAGCATGTAAGGGGAGATAAAGTTTGTGAAATTATATAGTGAAGTTTCTATTTTTGACCACAAAAACAACGAAATTTCGTACTTTTTTTTTGGCTAGGTGAATGTTAAAGGAATTTCGAAACATCTGTTTCAGGTGTCATTTGTGTTACTACATTTGTCAAAAAACTGCTTTATAATTTTTGTAATAAGAAGTCTAAATGAAAGGTGTAAAAGAGCGCGCGTACTTTCTCTGAACCTACTTCTCTATGTGGGCCAACTCTTCCTTTCCAGCGCCATTCATAGCCCAGTCGTTGCTCTGGCTACATTCTCTGCAGTATGACAGGTGCTAGGATGCTCATAGGAATTCTAGTGGGAAATATTTCTTTATAGTTCCATTCTATAGTTAATAGTTCATTCATAATTCAATGTCTCAATGTACAGTAGTTGCTTTGTGTCAATATCTGTTTGACAGAGAAGAGAACTTCATTACAAATGACAGGATTGGAATGTTCAAAGGTATGTTTGAAATATTATTTGTTATTCTTTGTTTGTGGTCATATTTGTTCATTAATTTCATAATGCGAAGCATCCTAGGTGTGTTAATGTCAAATAATTACATAACACCATCATCATCTGTTCTTATTTTGATTTTTTGCCGGAGGTTACATAGGCAAAACAATATTGCAAACCAGGAGGTTCATAAGCTCTTGTACTTCTACGCTTAGCTCTAAAGATGTTAATGAAGGACAAAACAAGTATTTTGTGAATTTAATAAAAAAATGTTTTAGCTGGGCAGTAAAATAAATTACTTACTTTTACATTATTTAAGTTTTTTTTATTGAATTTCCAGGTGATAAATTTCATATATATTTATTTCCTGGCTAGAAAAGGGTGGTAACCTATAGATAACCCGTCCTAAAATTCGTAGTTAATAATAAATGGACGTTAAAATTTAAATAAATACATATATTTATTCAAGCTGTTGCTTCTATGAGTAAAGTTTTTCATTAAATGGGGTCTTCAGAAGTTTTAATATATTTGACAATTTTTATTATTTGTGACTAGGTCAATTTACTATGGATATTTTTTTCTCTGAAATTAAAAGAAGGGAAGGAATCTGGGTTCTTTAATAGAAAATGAAGAATTGTCCACAATTTTTGAAAAAATTATTATTTCTTAAAAACCCTACGTAATTTACTTCATTTTAACTTCCGAAATAGTTTTAGTTTTTTGTTCTCGTTTAAAAATTGCCGCCTGCCATTTTTTTTTTGGGCTACTCCCGTATAAAAGTAATGATATAAAGAATTGAGAAATATTGATTTATTTTTTTATAAATTTTAGAACGACATTGATTTTGAACACGCTGGGTAAAATTACCCCTTAAAAGAATGAATAATTAATATTAAGTGATAAGGAACGGGGGTTGATAGGGTGGGGGGTGGTCAGGGCTCGCTGAGGAAATTCCTGGTTGCACCCTGGACGTCGGCGCTAATGGGCACAATTTGTCGATGCGGCGTAAAAAAAAAAAAATATGTGATAAGAATATATCCAAACAGAAAGCAAACAAGAAAATTAGTTATTTTAAACCCTCTGAGATAGACCCTACATCATTTGATTCATTTCACTATTACTCTGTTACTTCAAATAAAACTAAATTGTCAGGATTACAGTTGATAAAATTGATTGGGCTGATCTTAGTAAAATAGGTGCCCTCTTATTGCAGAATTAAAGTTAAATTAGCGACTGAAGACACTGTAAATGAGACCAAAAAAAAAAAAAAATCACTTTCTAAGACAAACTCTAAATGCTTTTATATTACAGTAGAACGAGCACTGGAAAATCTTCACAAATGTTGTCAAAGAAATTACGTGCTAAAAATTACTTGTGTCAGCTGTGAACTGCTTTCGCCTCGTTTTAGAGTCAAGACAGGCATGGCATTCATTACATGACAATTATAAATAAAGAGGTAGTAAACATCCTACCTCAAAACAAGAATTCACAGAACGAAACAGGAAGTAAGCAAATAACAAATGAAAATATTTGTTTTGTTTTATACTGCAGAATAATTAGGAATTTTAATATAGATATTGAAATATTTTGGTTAATTTGTCAATAGTCCTGTTTAGTCTCTAGCCTTCATCAAGAAAAAAACGATTGACAAATTGATGGCTTGACTTCTTTCGATCCTCTGGGAGTGTAAGGTTTCTTCTCGGGTTGTATTTAGTTTTAATAGGCACTAGAAGGAATGAAACTGGTAAAACTTGGATCATTAAAGCAAAGTTATTAATTATCATCATAATAACTTTTCTCTTCCGCCTACTCAACACTTTCATAAGTTTTTTTTATTTATATTATTATTATAAGGGTGTCTTTAGAATTACCTTCTACTTTCTAAGTCATTTATCTTATTTTTTATTTTTTTAATTAGAGTTGTTTGTTAAATTTATTTTCGTTATTAATATGCCACCAAACTTTGTTGAAAGTTCCAACAAATCAATTTTCAGGATGATGGTGGCTTTGAAGTCAATTCTAAATAAATATTAATGTAATTTATAATTGCCATCTAATTACGATGTCGGTTGAATTATTTATTTATTTTTTTTTTTTAATTTTATGACCAACAAAAATCGAACGGATGGGTTTCTAACAATTTTTAGTTGATAAGAATTTTTCCTAAAAATAATTATTTATTTTTCACAACAAATAAACTCATATTTCTTTTTGTCAATCTATAATAATAATTATTAGGTGAAATATTCTTTATACTGACTATGTTTTATTTATTTAAATTTTAACATCTATTATAATTAACTTATAATTTTAGGACGGGTTGTCTATAGGTTACCACCTTTTTCTAGCTAGAATAGGGCTGATGCCTTTTCATTTTTCCAAATAAGAGCCACCACCCCTAGTGGAAATCGAACCCGCGACCCTTAACACGGACTGTTAAGTGCTTATGCCTTAACACTCACGGCCATCGGGGCTCCTATAATGAAAACTAAAATTTAACTCGTAATATTCGTTTTGGTATAAAAAAAAAAATAGCGATTTCAATGCTAAATGTTTATAAAATAAAACGTTTTGTGACAAAAATATATTCCCCAACACAACTGTACATTTCCGAAAATATTAAAATTTATCATGAGGGCCCCCCTGGCAGGATGACTAGAATCCAACGAAAGAGAAGCTTGTTCGAATCCCGCTTGTTACAAGCTGAAAATCTTCACCAGTAAACCATGGATATATAGAAAAGTTGACAACCTTAAATATTCCTGTGGTAAGGGATATTGAAGCATGGTTGTCGTAATAAAAGTGTATTTCTCTTAGAATGCGTAATAGGCATAATGCCAGGTGTGTATTAATTTTCCTCTGCATACATGTACAATGTCAGTTCATAAACCAACGAAATTGGACTATTAGTTTTAAAATTTCTTTAAAGTTAACCAGTCAACTCATTATGGGCTTAATATTATTTTTCCTCCGCATTTTCGTATTCAAATATTTAAACAAATCTAATATTTGTTTGTTCCTTCCAAGAGCATATTTAGAATATTTTAATGGAACAATATTCAATATAGTACATTCCTTATTGAAAACAGAAATGTTTCATAGTTACTGTCATACTGTTATATCACACAGCCAAGAAAGTAATTGCGAAAAAATGCATGCGCTGAAAATTATATGTGCATTATTTAATTCAGTACAATTTCACCATTATTCTCAAGCACTTACCACGTTACATAACGTCATCTCGTAATAACGCACCACCATGAAGTTATATAACATTGTTTGGGCTGTACTTCAACTGTTGCAGACCCAGAACTTGAAAGCGCCGTAGGACCTACTTACTTTTATTATTTCGAAAATGTTACAAAAAAAACAAAAAAAAAAACAAAAAACTGTAAGTGTTTCCCATCATTAATTCAAAGCTTCAATTCACAGATCAACACCACAAACTGTAAAACAATGTCTTCACAGATACATTCGTACAATATAATATCAACGTTTATATCTTTTGCGGTTAAGTGCTTATAAGGATATTTGTTGTAGTTCTTACCAAAAAATTAAAAGACGTATCTATTAAATTTGTTGAAAGAAGAAGCAAAACTAACCATACCAGAACAAATAAATGTGTTAAAAATAATTTATATATATATATATATATATATATATATATATATATATAGAACAAAATTAAAAACATGAAAAGAAAAGAAAATAAAAGAATAAAAAATATTAAGAAACAATCCAAATAAACACACAACAAATGAAATAGTAAAAAAAAAATATCATAAATATAAAAAAAATAAATTGCATATCAAATAATTTCATGTTGAAATAAGTGAAGTTGCGGAAGTTTTTCTATTTTCATATATGTTTATATTTTTGAATGTGCAATTATAGTGACTGTTGTCAGTATGTAAGACAGTAATGTCCTACGGTGCGCTTTAGAGTGTGTGGTACGGTGTGTCGTTTGTCTTTTGTCGATTTATCTAAATGTGGGAAAATTAAACTATTATTAATAGAAATGTAATCAGTATATACACGGATTAATACTTATTACAAAATTATAATGAAAATGACCACCCAAAGCAATTGCGATAATGGCCTTAAGGATTGGCACGCCATTATAAAAAAAATGTTAAAAAAAATTCCTACGGTGTGTACCTAAATCGGTACTAAGTAGCAAGTCGATCAGGATAAAAAAATAACTATAAAAATACAAAAACGCAGATGCTATTAATATTCTTATAAGAAATTGTATGCCCTAAACAAAATGGTATATGCCCATGTGAATTCTTATCTGCATTCGAGGTAAGATTGGGTCAATTGGGAATGCCCTACCCTCAGCCGACTTAAGACTACTTCATTTCGGGAGCCATCACACAGTTTAATGTTAGTGGTCTTATAACAAATTTCTAACAAAACCATTTAGCTTACAACATAATGCCTTATATGTATTAAATGAAAACGTATATTTAATTTAATATCTTATTCTTCGCTTGAAAGCGTCAATAAGAGGATCACATTGAGTAGACACATGAAGACGTCAAACAGAATAATACGAATAGCACCATTGAACGAATCAATGAAGAGTGGTTTGACCTAGTTCCATTTACAAAGAACTTCAAGGCTACAAGCTGTGTTCACTAAAACAAACAATTCAACTCGACTTTTCAGCAGTTTAATAGAAATTCTATCTAGAAGACAAGAATTTTGCCTGATTTTCCTAATTGTGTAGGCTTCAATTACCTTTCAACACCGAGAATGTGTTCGACACTGTTGGTCACAGATGATCTTTTCTTTTAGCCAGCTTTTGATAAACACCTGGCCTATTTAGTCCGAATGGTATAAACATAAATAAATTTCACACACTCACACATATACAGCTACACCTTCGAAATGGTACCTATAAATATAAGCCGTCCATGCGCCCACTCAGGCTTTAATTAAAATATCAATGTTTACCTGGAACGGGGAAAATCATGCTTCCGGAGCATAGTATTGACAACACTATCTCCCTGTTCTGCTGGTAAAAAATCAGATACCTCTACAGTGTCTGTCCCTCTGCGCCCTTGTATTTAGCATCATAAGAAACTGATTTTTTTTATTTGTTTTTAATATAAATAAATACATTATTATAATTACATAAAATAAGTCAATCTATAAAATATTTTATTGAGGATCTAATAGTCCTTGAAAGATTGAGATTTGGCATAAATCTGGCAAACCAAATTGGACGACAAGAAACAGTAACCATACTTTAACTGACACCCAACTACGACTTAGCTTAGACATAACAGATTTCTTTCAACATTACACAACTTCTTGCATGGCAGCTCTTATATTTACAGAATACGTACATATTTCAAACAATATAAAGTAAAAATAACATCTACATGAACCATATATATAAATATATATATATATATATATATATACATATATATGTGTGTGTGTGTGTGTTTGATATTAATTTTTCATCGCTGGGATCATATTGTTTTGGATGGAACAGCATTTTTCTCCTGGAATATTTCGATGGATTCATTTCAATCTTCGTCAGCCAGGTCATTGTTGTTTCTTCCTAGGTGGTTGCCGAAACCACCGCTGGAGAAATATATATATATATGTATATATATATATATATATATATATATATATATATATATGTGTGTGTGTGTGTGTGTGTGTGTGTGTGTGTGTGAGTAATTTATCTAATTATTATTCTATTTTTTAAATTTTTATACCAATTATTTCATTATTATTATTACTTAAGAGAGTTATTTATACATTATTTAACTAAAATTTTTTACTATGCATCAAGTTCTATTAAATTATACGTACACCATTTTTAATATAGTGAGTTGTAAATATTCAAAAATATTAATTAATTATAAAGGTAGCTATTTTCCTTTCTCTTCCAATAATTATCATAATTTCTAAAACTTGCATCATTTACTGCTATGTGAAGCATCAGAAGATAAATAAATACAATAAATGAGAGCTGAAATTTCCAGTGAATCCAATTTTTTTTTTTTTTTTGTTTATCTGTGAGAT
The DNA here is from genome assembly GCA_946811695.1 of Gonocerus acuteangulatus. Lineage (NCBI taxonomy): Eukaryota > Metazoa > Arthropoda > Insecta > Hemiptera > Coreidae > Gonocerus > Gonocerus acuteangulatus. The sequence goes on along the minus strand of OX328126.1, from coordinate 68,580,873 downwards.
CCGTTTATAAATGAAAGCGGAAATTAAACGTCAGGCCCATGTCGTCTACAGGGCACTTTTTCAATTATAAATCGTTAACAAATGTGAAGAGATTCAATTAACTACAGGCAATTTATCGCTGGAGACTTATAAATCCTCGCTGGGCGGATGGCAAGTGCCCAAGAAGATTCCAATATGGCCTCCCAGAAGCTCCGAAAGGAAGAAGAGAGGTTATTGATGGAGGAGACGAACGGATCCTTCTTGAACGAGAGCAGTTTGTGCGGCTCGTCCGAATCAATTGAATCAATTACTTCCTTGGAATGAAGGAGAGAGGGGGGGGGGCGTCAAACAAAAATCATCAATCCAGCCTTGATTGATTCGTAATCTAAAACGATTCGTTCACTCGGCCTTCTTTCATTGTTGAAACCTTCTTTGGGGTTTCAATCCCATTTGTAGTCCTGCAATTGATTGCCAATATTAGACTGTGGTTATTTACATGAAGCCTTCCAGTTAATTGAAAGATTTATTTGGTTTAAAAATTTAAATTGTCCGAAACGTAAATGTGAACGTTGGTGATTCCCCCTGCAGAAGAATATCAAAATGTTTCACATATTCCTGTGTTCTTTTACTATAGTAATAATTCTACAAATAAAATCAATTAAAAAATAAAATAAAAGACCAACAGCATGAAGGCAATTGAAAATATTCAAAAGACGTCATCGAATCTCTTTCTCTTGGCAAGCTATATTTCTAACAATGAATTGTTTTTCTTATTTTGCCTAATCTGTTTTATTGTCAAATACATTATCCAACTATAAGCAATTAAAAAATAACAAGGAATAAAAACAGACAAAAAGAACCGTTCGAATAAACGAAATCAATTACTTCAAAGTTTAAGCACTTTTTTCTCCGATTGACATCACCTAATCAAAAATTGTTTCAGAATAATTTTTGTAGAGAATTTATAAAGCTTTCAAATAATATATATCCACTTATCACGATTTCCCAACCGTGTTCGAGATATTAATGAAATTATACGAAGTTCCCAAAACTTTTCATGTCTGTTCATAAAATATTTTATTCTAACCCTTCTTTAACTCCAAACGTAACCAAAAGTTTAACATGTTAATTTTGATGAAATTCAAACATGCAAAAAATGTTTCAACTGAATCCCATGATTCTAACTAACCAAACCAAGAACTTGATTTAACAACTTTTTTACCGATTTCTCAGAAACGGTTAAAGCTATCGCCTTAAAAATGGTTTCATTCGTTTTACTAGCCCAATAAGCCTATAAAACGAGTACTTACAACAATATGAACTCAAAAACGTAAGCGTTACGATTTTTTTTGCGCGAATTTCGCCCCTAACGCCATCTTCCAGTGGGAAGATTTTGCTGGTTAACGAACTTGACCTTCCAAATTGGACGACGGATTTTTGTACCAAATTTCATCAAAATCGGATCATTAGACACGCCAGAAATCTGCGAACAGACAAATATATATATATATATATATATATATATATATATATATATATATATATATATATACAAATTTGAACCACCGTTATTTTCGGTCTCTAGGGGTTCTGAAACGCGACATTTTCTAGTCGGCCCTTCCGGATTATTTCATGAGATCAACCTTATAAGCGGGGTTCCTCCCTATGAAGGGAGGGAGGAACCGCGCTAAAAATGCGCAAAATAATATCTTAGGAATGTCTTATTACAATTTATAAGTTACAAAAACAAGAAAGTATCTTTTCAGAATCATATAGAAGTTCATACAAACATTTTAAAAAATGTCCGACTCCGAGAAACTGCACCATCTTAACGCGTTTCCGTTATGTCTCTAGTGCTTTTAGTACTAAAAGTAGTAGTAGTATCTTATAATAATAAAAATATAAAATAAAATCTCAAAGAGAAGTAAGATTTCTGACAATACATCCTAACCATAAATTACTCCATCATCTTTCTCAACGTTCGCTCAAGAAAACACTATTACCTTGTTTTGCTAAAATAATTATTTTACTATTAAGTGTAATAAAAAAAACAGCCAATTAAATAGTTAGGTAAATAGAGACAAGAAAAAAAAATAACACTTTTCAAGTTTAAAAAAAAAAATTCTCCGATTGCCTCCACCCCATCAAAAGTTGCTTCAGAAACTTTCGAATGGCTGTTTTCCACTACAACGATTTTACAAGTCCCGAAAATACTAATAATTATAATGATTTTTAATAATACCACCGAGTTCCAAAGTAACCAAAATTTAAATATCTTTGTTTGGATGAATCATAAACAAAATAGTTGAAATACATTTTCAACTGAATCAATCATTTCTGAATAATCAAACTGAAAATAAATGAGACACCTGGTTTTATCCTCTTATTTGGAAATTGGGTTACATGTAACACTCTATAAATGCGGTTATTCGTTTTCGTATGCCATAAAACCAATAAAATGCAAGCCTTTTAATTAAAAAACATAAGCGATTTTGTGCGCTTGAACAAGGCATGAATACAAGGTGGGTGAACAGATTCTGCCGTTTTTGGAGAGTGCAAACAGACAAATAATAAATATATATATATATATATATATATATATATATATATATATATATATATATATATATATATATCAAAACCTGTCTTCGAAGAAGGATGGAAGACATTATGGTCTAATACCATTGATCACCATAATACCATTGGTATTATGGTCTAATACCATTCTATAAAATATACATGTATAAATATATATCTTTTTATGACTATGTTGATATTCAAATGTTCAAGAATTATATACTATTTAGGAATAATTTTGCTATTTCTTTTCATGGGAGAGAATCTTGCTATTTAACTCTAAAAAAGTAAAAAGATATAAATGTAAATTCGGAGCCAAGGTACAATAGTCTCCCATATCTATATACACAAATATGTAAATATTAGTTCATTCCTAATCTAAAATCTCCCAAAATGTTTCACTATTTTCTTTGAGATTTGGGCAGAACGAATTTCGAATACAATCCTCTTTTTATTTATATCCTCACATAAAAAAATGTCGTAAATCACATTTTCTACACAAAAAAAAGTTTCTTTTGCAACTAAAATTCTAATTCGTCAATTTTATGAGGATACAAAATGTTGTTAGCCTTTCTTGTAATAGAAAGGCGTTTTTGTAAAAGAATGACTTATGACTCTTCGCCATCTTATAAACATTAATGAATGAGACTTTGGCACGTTAAAAGTGATATTTTGTACATCAGAGCCACCAGGACTATGAATAAATTATGGCCCAACAGAAAAAATTGAAGTTAACTTTGTGCGTACCACTGAGGGAAGACATTTGTCATATGAAACAGTTCAGCCTAAAATCGCGTTGTGAATAAAATTGCAACGCGTGTGATCCCTCCACTGGTCCAATCACATATTCCTTGATAATGCTGAGAATATTCCTTCTATGTAGCAAAATGACAGTTGTGATAAAATAATGGAAACTATAAAAACTAGAGCTGTAGAGATCTGTTGCGTAAACATTTGATCCTAAAATGTCATAGCTCTGGTTAGCTATAATCGTATAGCAGCAGCTGGTACATTGCTACCAGGTAGATGTACAGCTGATTCCAATTTGATTTTCTTATTGAACATATGATTCATTGAAACTCCCAGCTGTATAACCAAATCATTCAATAGGGAAAAAGTAATGTACAAATGAAAACTTATTGTTTGGAGTGAATGGACATTGGAGCACAAAAGATTGCTTAAGGCTCCTAAAAGAATATTTAAAGAGTTTAATAGAAACATCAGACCATTTGGGAAATTTTGAATAGTGTTTGCTGGAGATTTCATGCAAATATTATCTGTACATCCTCAAGTGACAACAGCGGATAAAATAAAGACTTACTAAGGCTTATAATTTGGTGACACAGTTAAAAGTTACTAGAATTATGTCTGTCCAGCTGCAAAACGTCCAATGACCTCATATATTCTCACACAATTATGTAAGTTGGTAACGATAATGTGCCGGTTGATCTGATATTAATAATTCATTGATATCAGAAGAAAAATAGCTTAAAAAAATGTCCTAATATTCAAATTAGTTATAGGAATCAGGATTGAGCGAGTTCTTGAACCAAGATCTCTGATACATAACAATATTATTCAGTCTAAAATTAAACGAAAAATGCACGTACAAATTTCCCGACGCTCTTGTGGAAGCCTATGAAACGCTTATTTATGCGCAAGAATTTTTGAATTCAGTGGATCTTTCATAAATGCAACCTCTCGTACTGTTGCCGTAGCTTTGCAACAGCTTACAGTAAAACATTAATGACGTTTACAGAAACATTCAGATGTGAAGAAAAAACTGTTCCGCATTACTTGCTTTCCTACAATTCCTTTGTATATACAATTTCAATTTAAGAGATTGCAATGACTTATTTGATTGGGGTTTGCAATCATCGTCATGATTTTGGGCCTTGTTTTTGACCAAAACCTATCCTGGAAAAATCACTTATCCCTAATCACTCGTCGCTCCAAAGCCACCCTTAAACTATTTAACCGTTCCCGTCACCTCCTCCCTACTCCTACACGTCAACTTCTTGTATATTCTCTTGTGTTCCCCCACTTCAACTACGGTTGCCTGGTGTATGGAGGGCTCACTGGGGATCTTGAGGATCGTCTTAAGCGATCAATGAACAGTTTTCTCAGATTTGTCCTCGATACCCCCAGGGATGCCCATATTTCACACCGGTATTCGGAGTTGAAGTGGCTATTTCCATCAATTTTTACATGGCAATATTTCCTAGGTTCCTTCCTTTAACAAACTATTTCTTTCAAATCTCCTTCCTATATTTACAACCTCCTTCAGTTTAAATCTTCTGTCCATTCCCGTGGAACCCGCTCCCGTCCCTCCGATTTCTATCCTCCCACTCATAAATCAGCCTTCTTCGACCGTTCCTTCATCTCCCGTGCCTCCTCCTTCTGGAACTCTATCCCTCTTTCCATTCGACACTCTCCTTCCTTACCTGTCCTTAAATCCCGCCTCTTTGCTTTTCTCCTGTCCTCCCAGAAAGACGCTTCTTAAAATTTCACCACCAGGAAGACCAGATTACCTTTGTAAATTATATTGCTGTTTTCTTCTCGGGTTTATGTATTTATTCTAGTTCATATCTTTTTATAGCACCCATTCCTTTAATATTTATTTAACTTTTTAATATTTATTTGTTTATTTAAACTCTTTAATTTTATTCCCATCCCCCTCTGAACATTATATCATCATTGCCAATTATATGTACATATTTACTTATATTTCATTTTATTATTTAAGGCTTCATACATAATATTTGTATTAGTTTTTTTTATATACTTTTGTTTTTTCTTTATTTATATTTATATTTTTAGGTTAAATTTCGTTATTGTTTATTTTGTATTTATTTTTATTCTTATGGGACGAAGTCCCAGATTAAAGGTTTTTTTTCATTCATCGTCAACAAAGCTCAAGGCCAAACATTATAATTGCACGGTTTAGCCACCGATGGCTTCTCACAATGGCTACTTTATTCCGTGTGTGCTAGAATTTGAGCCGGTAATCCAGATGTCATTTCTGTATCTACACAACAAAAAAAAAAAACATACTCATTTTGAAACTAAACTTATAGGATACGCGTGCTTTCTCTTTTCTTTCTATTACATTTAGCATAGGGTACATAAACGCGTGGCCGAGTGTGTATATATATATTTATATGTATTTATATATATATATATATATATATATATATATATATTACTTAATGCGTTTCGTTCTTTTAGGCTTAGGGTCGGGAAAAAGTAGTACTTCCTTGTGTCACACCACTTTATTTTTTCTGCCCTACATGTTTCGTGCTTAATTCATTCGCACCTCATCAGGGGCACTTCATGCTAAGAATTCCTCTCGTCTCCTCATGTATCTTCTACGGAGGCAGGGGGAGTATTACCCCTGCCTCCGTAGAAGATACATGAGGAGACGAGAGGAATTCTTAGCATGAAGTGCCCCTGATGAGGTGCGAATGAATTAAGCACGAAACATGTAGGGCAGAAAAAATAAAGTGGTGTGACACAAGGAAGTACTACTTTTTCCCGACCCTAAGCCTAAAAGAACGAAACGCATTAAGAAATATTTTGGGTCATCCACAAGAATAATAATAATAATATAAATATATATATATATATATATATATATATATATATATATACATAATTAAGTTTGCTTTATTAGTAGTATTATTAGAATGTTGTATTCGTAAAAATAAAGAAGACCAAAAGGAATACATTATATTTTTATATTCAACTTATGCTGCTAAAGAGAACACTGAACTTTTGGCTTTGCACAAATAATTATTTGTACAAAGCCACACAAAGACTAATATAAAAATAAGTATGTTACCAATTCCTGTATTGTGAAAAAATGGTATGTGATGGAGTAAGACTAAGTAAAAATGAGGAATAATGATATATTAATATAAAAAACCCTGAAAAAAAGTTAAATTTTATAGACCAGTGTAATGTTTCAAATTTAAATAGGAAAATAAATAGAAGTAGTCATTCTTTAATATAGGTTTACATTTAGATATTAATTATTAACAAAAAAAATCATCTTCAACAACCTTTTTTAATGAAAATGTAGTTTCTCATTCTCAGTTATAATGTATCCTTAATGGACTAATTTTTTGTCATACACTTTGTTCACTTTGTACTAATTACGTTTTTTTTTTTCATAGGTGAGACTTGAGTTTGATGCTGTCATTCTTGGATGGTAAACTTTTTTCTATATTATTATCTTAGTTTTTATTAATTTGATATTTTTGAGGATACTTAATAGGAACACTCCATTCCTAGGGATGTAAGTTCGATTACAATTGGATGCAGGGCTTGTCTTTCGAAAAAAAAAAGAATTACTTCTAGCCTAGCTTAGAAATTTGGTAAGCTGCAGTTAACCTACCTGAAAAGAAATATGATTTATTAATGAAGAGACGTTAAATAACTGAAATTATATTACTTACTACGACCCTAATCAAATTGAGTGGATTACATGATTTTAACTCCATTAAAATAAGTTTTCTATTTCCTCTTAGTCCTCAGGAAGGCGTGAAAAACAAGCCAAAACTCTGGCAAAATTGTACTACTTTTTCTAAAAATTATATGTTCTTATCCAACTAATGGCCGACCACGATAGTCCTACCCCAGAGATAACTTGTGGTTGCTATGGCCTTTACGTAGGCCAGAAGGATTTTGTTTGTATTCTGATAGTACTAGAGGGAACGTTATCAATATCTTTATGGATGGTATGTTGTCACAGATTAGATTAATTGCTACTTTTATCGTATAGCGTTCTCATTAAAAACTACCTGTCATTCCAGAAACTAGAAAATGTTAGCATATTTAGGCCATGGGACCAGCCGCAGAAAGACGTCCCATCGTCAGCGTGGACGTTTAGAAAGTGTGGCAACCTACAGCCCCTGGGAGTGATGGTGATTATATACGATGCACATTTTACAATCTGCTCTCCGAAAGCTATAATTTTGCGCCATTGCACTTTCTTGAACGACAGTAATGCCTGGCTCAAAGTAAATTAGACTCTTGTACCAAGGCGTTGCTTCAAGAGAGAAATTATCTTGTCATGTTGTTACGATATACCAACCTAGTGGTGAAACAGGAGTCACCTAAGAGGAGAAAGGGCAATCTGAAATGGATTCAGGTACACGTACACAAACAAATACCCAGACGCGCACAAAGATATATAATAACAAATTTGTATGTAAGTACTCTCTCTTCTCCATGCTTTATAAATTTAAGTTCGCATTAATGTGAATCTGGCTGTCCCTCCTCATTGAGTGCCTAAATCAAAAGTTTTTGTTAGAAAGGATTTTCTTTCTAAGATGCACGAAGTTTAGCAACGTTTAAAGAAGAGAAAGTATCTAGAAATATTAGAAACATGTATCTGACTTCATTATGCCCCACAATAATACAGAGGCTGCACTGATTATGATAAATCACGTCACGGGTATTTCATAATGCCGCATAACCGCATATTTCTGTTTTTCTACGCAAAATGTACGACATACCGACATTGTCTGGAACGTGAGATCAAAAACATTGTGACTTTACAATATTGCTCCGATCTTAATATACATACATACACACAAACATATATATACATACATACATACATGCATACATACACACACACATCTTTATAAACATCTTTTCACGTAATTTAGGCCTCTCGTCCACTGGAACCGAAAAGCTGCGAACTGCGAAGCAACGAATTCGGACGATCGGCGTTCGTCCGAATTCGTGCGAATGCCTCTTGTCCATTGCCTCAGTGTTCGTCCGAATTCGCAGTAGACTTGATGGCTCGTACTCATAGTCCATTTCCAACCATGACTTTTCGCACACGTTCGCAACTATAAATCCCAGCAGAATGGGATCGGTTCGCACTTCGCACAAGTTCGGACGAAAACGGACGAACGATACGGGCCCAATGGACGCGGTCCATGATGGAGCCTCGTGTTTGGATTGTTCGTGCGTTTTCGTCCGAATTAATTTCGCAGCTTTTCGGTTCCAGTGGACGAGAGGCTTTAATAAGCAAGGGAAACAAAAATGTGAATAGACAAAATTGTCCTAAATTTTATTAGCTTTCATTTAAAAAAAAAAATGCATTGAAAACGGTTAAGATTTAGAGGCTGTAGACGTTTTGAAACACAATAAATCGTTTGGCACCATTTCGCGTCGGTTGTCCGAAATGTAGGCCCCTCCATTAAGATGCATGTATTTGTTTTTCTTCCGACAGTCGGTGGCAATCGGATCGGATCGGGACCAATGTAGGTGCCCCCTAAGGAGTGAATGCGGAAAATATCACATAACCCCGTTCTACATTCACTCTTTAGATTATAGAACATGAAATGAAAGTAAAACGCACTTCAGAATGATGATTTAACCGTAATGAAAGACAAATAATTGCTATTCGATAGCACATCCGACCTGAAGGAGGTCAACACTCCACGGTGAGCATTCACGTGTCCATAATACTAAGGCATCAATCTAGAGAAAGTTTATAACCCCGCCGGCTCCTTAAAGAATTGATCCATCAGGCCATCAGACCGTCGTTCTAATTCCGACAGCGACAGTGATAAATAAAAGAGGAAACTACAGGAATCATCTGTAGAAGTGCTTGCATTACCATAGGGATCCCGTTAGGCCGCTACTGGATGTAGGGGGGCCGATTCCCGCATATAGGTCACGTGTATGGGGGGATCACGTGGTATGCGCCAGAAACGTGACGGGAGTCCTTCCCTGGAGAAAAGGCCCAATAAACGGGCGGGAATATCTTCAATCTCTGCGTTCCCGTGGGGAGTTTCAGGCGGAGGTAGTTTTTCCTATTGACTTATTGTCGGCAACGGATGTGATTAGTTTTGGGAGGTTATCGCAGGAGAATCGATAATGGGCCTTTATTAAAATGTCAATAATCTCATTTTAACACTAAAAATAGAATACTGTCCTATAATTTTTAATAAATTATAAGACTTGAAGTTTCGCAATTTATTTTCCGTTTGTGTTATCTCACCGTGCTACATTGGCAAACGCCTTTGATTCTCATGCGGGAGATGAGGGTTCGACAATTTACAACTTTTTAATATTCAGAGAAAACATTCGACGTAATAGCAAGTTTAAATCTGAAATTTCTAAAAACTATAGATGCTCACAGCTTACAAGACTAAACGTTCCACACCAAAATCTAGACTTGGCTATGTATTCAAAAATACAGTCTTCCGTTGGAAAACAGTGATACAATTCGTTCCAAAATATTATTTAAGTTTTCTGTAGAATTGCCATTTCTGAGGACCAAATTTTAATGAATTTCAAAATGCATTATTCTCCTTAAATTTAATTTTATGCTGCTAGTTTCTATGGTTGAAATACATTCGTAGCCCTTGGACAACATAGAGATCAAACTTTAGTACTTGTCTCGTTTTCTTTTCATTCAACATTTCAAAGTGCATTAGGCACAGACTAAAAAAAATCTATAACAGGTAATATTGTCACCTCTTAATTGCGTGGTATACTAAAATAAACCCCGATTCTTTGGATTATATTTCAGTTATAACATCCTTTCCGAAAATTCGCCAGTTCGCAGGTTACGTTATATATGATATTGATAGGGAACTGCAGATGTGACAATAAGGAGCGAACGCGAGCATCCCAAGCCGAAATTGTGAAATTGCAGTGAACTTTCAATCCTATAATTAAACGAAGAACGAACTTGATTTAGGTTCACCTTGTTGACGTGCTACAAGAAGATAACATATATGCCCCAAAATTCAGTAGTACATCCTAAACCCTAATCTAAAGCCATAGGCGGCATATCAAGTCTACAAAAAGCATCTATACAATACTACAAAAACGTATGTTGCCAAATATATGTGTAAGAGAGAGTCAGGACCGGAAAAACAGAGTGAGGTGGAAGGAGACACTAAAGGAGAGAGAGAAAAAAAGAAAAAGAGAATGAGGGAAATAGAGAAAGGGAGACAGCAAGAGAGAGAGGGTGAGAGAGAATGTGGGAAATAGAGAAAGGGAGAGAGCAAGAGAGAGAGATAGAGAGAGAGAGAGAGAGGGAGAGAGAGAGAGAGAGAGTGAGTGAGAGAGAGAGAGAGAGAGAGAGAGAGAGAGAGAGAGAGAGAGAGAGAGAGAGAGTGAGAGTGAGAGAGAGAGACAGCTAAGATTAAGTGTCTAGCCCCTGTACTGTAAACCTGGCTTGGTAGGAATTTACCAAATTCCTCCTTCTTAGAGATGAAAGATTTCCAAGGAGAACTTTACAACCACTCTCCTTCTTACTTTCTTTCTTAATTTCCTTTTTCATTTTTTTTTTTTTTTTTTTGTTTTTTGTTTTCCTCAATTCTATGTAATCTATATTTTCATTTACTACACCCTATTTCCTCGAAGTATGAAGTCACATAACATGTATTAAAAATAATAAAGACCGATCGCGATAAAACGTCTTGTTTTTACGTTCATGTTTCGCCCCCCCCCCCTTTCTCTCTCTCTCTCACTCTCTCTATCTCGCACACACACACGCCCTCCCCCTTCTTTTTGTGTGAAGCGACCTTTATTTAATTTCTGATCTTGCCTCTTACATTTTAATGCAGTATCGAGTCTCAAGATGAAATTTAAACGAACAACATCTAATAAAATATTCTATTAATTCAATAATCTTTAAGTAGCAATAAATAAATTGGCGCTAATGGCCAAGATTAGGCAAGATTTGTCGGAAAAAAAAAATAAAAATAAAAAAAAATAAAAAATAAAAAAAAAGTAGCAATAAATATATTATTATTGGACTTTCGCCTGAAGAAACATTCGCCTATGAATATTTCAGCCTTAGTGACAAGGTATATTAAATACTAATTTCTATAAGATCCGACATCCGGGAAGTATTTTAGACAGAAAGGAATTCCATAATGACCACTTAGTTCATAGACTTGTGAAGTCACGACTCGAGGGATTTCCAAAGTTTTTAAGTGTAATTACACTGACTTAGTTCGTTCTTTCTCGGCTACTATTGCAATATTGTGTATCTCTTTGGTTCAAGGAGGGAAGGGGTGTCATGTGTGATTTTCCAAAACAGCCGTCAAATTTGCAATGGTACTATGCATATAACACTGCACAAGAAGCATTTTTAGTGAAAATAAAAGCTTTTTGTTGTTAACCTTTTTTAGCTTGATAGGAGGGACATCAAACATTTTAAACAAAATACAAACAGATTCAGGCAATAATATTATTTTTTTAAATTTACTGAATGAAATTTAACGAGTTTGTTCATATCAAATGCCACCATATATATATATATATATATATATATATATATATATATATATATACTAGCTAAATATGTATGGAAGATATCAATGAAGTCGTCCTTACAAGACTTCGAATTGGACATACACTAAAAGTTCTCCCACTCGACGACAAAACAAGAAACAATTCAATGCGACTTTGTGCACAACAATTATAAAAAAGAAACTGCAGAAGACGATGATTCCTGAACGTACCTCATAACATGTAAGAACTGTTGACGCCTATTAGGCCACAAATTTGTGTGTGTTTAACGGCGTATCAATAATTTGGCTATTAACGCCGGGCTATCTACAGGTTGCCACCCTTTTATAATGTCAACAGCACGTGGTCGGTCGCCCATTCAGGTACTGGCCATGCCCGACGTTGCTTAACTTCGGTGATCTATGGGAACCGGTGCACTCAACGTGGCTATGGCCGTTGCAAAAATAGACTCTTTCTCAGTAACTTTGGTAAAATGTACCTATGTCCCTGAAAACGTTTGCTAATAGAAAGAAAAGTGAAAATGTTTGACCTTTTATCTATCATTGTTAACTTCGTTTTTCCATCGTCCTGCAACTCGTACATAAAACCAGTTCCCTAATCAGCAAAAGATCTCGTACGTGAAGGGAACTTGATTGACATGGGCGTTTTGAGATCCTTAATTATTGCTCTCAATCTAGACTGACCTCATCGGTAAACCACAAATCTCCAGTACATCTAAGATGTGTCAATCGTTAAGTCTGGACAACTGGAGCGTGCGAAATGTTTCCACACGCGATTACGTGGTGTTCACGCATGGCCGGCTAGATGGAGATATGGCTTTATGGCCTATTCAGGTCAGTGCAACTCCACCCCGCTTATTGTAGTCTCTCAGTCAATCAATGTCTGTAATGGATGCCATCTGCAACGATTGGGTCGAGCCAGTCTGATTTAGGGACAGGTTAGTACGCTCTCTATTCTAATATGTTCCATTTTCTTTAGCAATTCTTTGATATTTGTTGTATATATGTAAAATATTAGTCATTCATACATACTTACCACCATAAAGTGGTCTTTTCCAAAGAGACCATACCTATATTCTTCTGTATTTCGACACGCTGAATCCGGAACATTTGAAGGTAAAATTTCGTATGAAATCGTTTACGAAGAAATAAGTGGTTCGAATCCGGGGTCTGTTTCACCCCTTCGGAACAAAATCATGGTCATTTCAAGGAAAAATATGTCTATTTTGCAAAAAATTAATTTTGACTGCAGATTCATTTCTTGCAAAATAAACATATTCGTCCTTGAAATTACCTTGATTTTGCAACGATGTGCTGAAACAGACCTCGTATTCGAATTCAGCACCCCCTAAACCCAGAGAAGCTCTAGTTATTTTTTCTTTAACCACTTCATACGAGATTGACCTTCAAATGCTCTTAAACCTGACGTGATGGGGTAAAACGGACTCCGGATTCGGATTCAACGTGTCGAAATACATAAGAATATATGTATGGTGTCTTTGGAAAAGACCACTTCTTTTTTTTTGTGTGTGTGCCTGTGTAATGTGTAATCGACTGAAGGCCACAGTTGTCAATTGATACATCAATTGGTTAGAAGCGTAACGGGGCATCTTCAACAGCTTTCATTGATTTGTTTTTCAAATACTATCCACCTTGTCATAGTTAAATGCGTTGACTGCCTATATAGTTTTCAAGATTCTTATGTTGAGTGACTTTGGACATCCTCGGTAATAACACTACAAACTAAGAATTTTTCATTTCATACATATCCTGTTTTGAATTCAACTTTCCAATTGTTAATAATTTCAAATTGCTTATTCTACGATATAAATTTTCTTTATAGTGTCTAAGATAGACTATTAGAATTGCAAATGTAGCCAATATGCCCCATATAAATATTCGCACTAATTGCATGCAGCGACTCCGCACTAAACTTGTTTGCGGTCGGAGTTGGGGAAAGTAATTTACAAATCCTAGAGGGAATCCCTGAGAGGCTGGGATGGGTTGGGGTTCGCAATGGGGTTACCCGGCAGCTAACAGTCGGAATTCGATGATGAAGAGTCATGGGGCCGGTGGATTTAGCTTCAACCCGCCGTCTTAATGGAGGGAGAGGGGGGATTTTATTCCACTTAAGGGGGGCGAATTTAACCTAATAATCCAGATTGGGATGGGGAAGGATTCAGATGGGAATATAGGGAGGGAAGTGAAATAGAGAGAGAATGACAGACTTTTCTCAGGGGGAGCACATTTTTGTAATAATTTCTGTAGAACGGAGGTTTTAGGAACGGAGGTTTTAGGGTACAAGGAATGTAACCTTCTCCCCAGGCCTCATATTTGAGGCTCAAATAGACAATTAATTTCCAATAAAATAGGACATATTTTGAAAGTGGTTGATGAGGCGACAAAGACAAAGTATTCCTTCTCAATTAGGACCTAAAGAACAATCTGAATTCCAATAATTAATTGATAATTGTTCAGAAAATTCATTGAATGGTTGTTGGCATTAATCAAGCAAACACATATGGCAAGCCTGACATCCTCTATACCATTAAGAAAGGTAGACTACGGTGGTGAAGGGACGTGAATGGGATGGAACACTGTAGGCAACCTAAACTGATGTTATAGCACCAGTCATAAGGAAGAGAGGCAGACCAAGGCCGAGGTGGCTTGACAACCTGGACGACTTGCAGACGCTAGGGATTCTAAATTGGAGAAACTTAGTATCAAACCGCGTGGAATGGAGCAGGATGGTGGCAGAGGCCCAGGTAGCGCATGGGCAGTAGATGAGTGTCTCGTCTACTGTCCCGCCTAACTATGAATGAGTGATAAACGATACCAACAATTTAATTGACTAAGCAAAGCCTTCCAAAGATCAAACACTTCATAAATCGAATTTCTACTCACTCTAGTACATTCGAATCTAAACAAGATATGACGATAATACCAGTGACATTCAGGCAGAAATGTTGATAAAGGATGTTGTCAAAGTGTCACATCCTGAATGGTCGGAGAAGATTGGCGGGGAAATTGTCCAATGAGAGGATGTCATTGGGCACGCTGGTAAAGCCTCTGCGTCACATTATCGGCCTTCGTGCCAATTTTGTGGGCGTTTGAACTCCCGCTTCCTGCACACGCCACGATGCTCGCTGTCAACACTAATACCCTATAAGGGTATTAGTGTTGGGTATATATATAGGTTAAAGGAAAGGAATTAACCTATATAAATATATATATATATATACATATATATATATATTCTCTTTAGGTTGCCACTCTTTTATAATACCAACGGCACGTGGTGTTCCATACAATACGACTTCGCTTTCCTTCTGGCATGTTCTACGTGGTAAGGCCGTTAGCATATATATATTACACAAGGTTCCTAGATTACTACATAGATAGATATCAAGAAAAATAGTTGGACGTTTTTATTAGAGTAATTAAATTATGTGGGATAACGTCAGTTTGAAAGAATTTCTCAAAAATTCGTTCATAAGAGTAACCTTCGCAATGTTATAAAATTGAAAAATATAGTTTTAAAATGGCTCATTATGAATAACCGTATTGAATGCAGTCCAATTCTGAGCAATGAAAAAGAGTCCCAACCTCTGAGGATATTTTAATCCAAGCGAACAGGTGCAGGAGCATATTTCCATTACAAACTCCACCTTTGTGTTAAGCTAAAATTATATTAAATTTCTTATTATGAAAATTATAATAAATTAATTATTTTTTAATATGATCTCCTATTTTTAGAATAGGCCATTGGCTTTAGCTATTCGTCATCTTAATGAAAAAGTTGGTCAAATTCAAATTCATGTTTAAATAGCTTCAATTCAAGGGTGCTTCTTGTTTTCCACGTTGGAGTAACCCTCCAGCGTGGGAGTTTATTTAACTACGTATGCCATCCTTTCTGGATGCTACACGTATTTTGATTCGGTATGTATGTAAAATAATCATTTCTTTTACAATTAATATGAATACTGAAATTAAAATGATAATAATAAAAATAAAACGAAAACTAAACAAAAAAAATGTAAATAAACAAATATATATACATATGTAAATAACATAATACATATGTGGGCATTCAGATGAGTTCGTTCAAGGGTGCTTGTCGAATCGAATACAGGGAATTCTGTTTTTGTTTTTTTTTTCATATCTGCCGAAAAAGCAATCTTGCTTCAGACCATGATAATTGGACCGTGAAAGCGAAACAACTTGTACCGGCACAGCTCTCACTTCACTCCCTAAACCTTAACGACAGGTTGACTTCCGATTTCTCGTCGTTAAAGGCTGATAATTTTGTTTACTTTGACGTACAATTAAAGAGAAACTTGGGTAATTTTGATTGATTGGATGTTTGGAGGCAGGTCCGATGTTCCGCTACCTTAGCGTTTAGCATACCACCGTGGCTGGATGAAGGTTTCAATAATGGACAACGCGTCCATAATCATCATATTGCAACATAACATATATGTATGTCATGGGTATGCAAAAATAAAGATGTTGTCTAAAAATAAACTAAATCGGTTCATTACAGTTTACTCCAGAACCGAACTATTAATATGGCCTTACTGGCCCCAAGTTTCCTTTCAATGAAACTCAGTAGACAAAATACCCCACCAATGAGGAACAATTGTAACAAAAAAAAATCGAAATCTGCCCATTAAATGTTGGGATAAAATTAAATAAAAATTAATAATTGAGTCAGCTGTTCATTGAAAATGAGAATGTGAGGAACAAAAAGCATTTTGTGACAAATATCATAATTTTCAGGATAAGCAAAACAGGTATTTCTAATTATCTAATTAATAATATGCACATATTGATGTTCTATCACCTTTCAAGAGCTTCCTAAATACTATTTTTCACACTCCAGTATTTCAAATACATGTATATTTCTAAATAATTCAGCTTAATTGTTAGACAAGATCTTTTTGAATGGCCTTGTTGGGGTTCTTTATGAAATGTTATGATTATTCTATTTGTCTGACGGTCCCAACAAGAAATATATATGCGTGCTCATCAAATAAAAATATTAATTTAAAGGAAACATAGAACTCAAATAAATTATATTAAACAAAACAACTATTTATAAACATACTCACAAACTTATCGGAAGAATATATACGTATACGTAAATAGATCCTTGCGTCAAGCAGCGAAAGTCTCGGAGATAATCGAGTTACGGTTGTCTGAGTTAATCACTCCCGAATTGTCTAAAACATTCACGCGCGAATTAATGTAGAGAAACACACTCAAGAAGCCTACTTCTCAATCAATTGTTTTTTCACTCCACTGTTTTTTTTTTTTTTTTTTTTTTTTTTTTTTTACGGCGCATCGACATAATGCAGCCAGGAATCTTCTCAGCGAGCCCTGAGATGAGAACATTTCTGGCGCCGGTGGGGGTCGAACCCACCATCTCCCGCTTATGAATCTAGCGCGCTAGCCACTAGACCACGGGAGACCCCTCTTAATGGATAACGTTTCTACAAATATGCCTAGATCCCACCGGAACTTAATTTCCGTGCTATTTTCCTATCTACAGGATCTTATAGACATTTATATTTTTTGGATTACGCTATCTGGAATCGCTGCTGAAAGTTGATTACTCAGGAGAAATGGAAAAATGTATCTGACAGTCTATGGAGGCTAATGCCTTCAGGAATCGAACCCTACTCAGCAGTAGAAAGCTCGACTTGTGAACCAGACCGACTCTCACCAGCACCCCAAATCTTAAGCCTGGTCGTCCTCCCTAATACGGCAGCAACAGTTTTCACCAACTAAATCTCATATTGATGATATCGAATATGAAAAATATCGTTTTTTTAGATTCGAGACTTTGCTCTTGGATTGTGGACAATACAGCTTGTCGCTAATTGTCGCAACTCTTACCCATTTAGAATTGCCTTTAATGCCTTAAATAAAGTATCGAATAAGACCATTGTTCAATATATTACTTCGTCAATGGATAGAATATGTTCGTTCTCTAGTTTGCTCCGATTTGCATATTCGATAGTTTGACGTGGTAGGGACAATATTTTATTTATTTATTTGATGTGTTCCGCCTCAACACAAAGAACAGCAACCTTTGAACCATTCATTCAAGGAAATCAGCATACCTTATGTAATTGTATAAAATTTTAACTGTAAAAGTGTGTTTGTGTTCTCCGTTAAATCATTGCTTAGGAGTTCTTGCTTATCATTCGTCTGACATGTGTTTAATCGTAAGTTCTTTGTTACATATACTGCATATAGGTTTATCTCGTCTTATCATTAAGTACTCGTGAGTTAGTCGAGTATGTCCAATCCTTAGTCTAGCAAGAATTATTTGTTCACTTAAGTTCTGTTATCTCGATGACTAGAAGGCCATTCGTCAATTGTGTTTTTTATTGTCCGGAGTTTATTGTCAGCTAGTTGTGCCCATATGTAGTTCCAATGTTGTTTTATTGTACGTTTTGTAGTTTTTGTCAGTTATTTGCTGTAACTCACTTTTCCCGAGATCTTCATGGCCAGGTAGCCAGTACATGGTTATGTTTCTGTTTAGAATTTGTGTCTTGTTAAGAATTTCTGCCAGTGGTGGATGGGTTGTGTATCTGTCTGTAAGTGCATTAAGTGCGCTTAAAGAGTCACTAAGCGGGGATATAAACGTATAGCATCCTTATTATTTTTGTAAGTAGGCTCCAATGAAAAATGCCTTCCGAATTTTCTCTGGTACTTTCTTAAGCAGCTGATTTGATAATTATTTCAGAAATAAAATTGTCGTTAAAACAAATTCTATTGGATTAGATCAATCTCAAAATATTCAATATCAAACTTAAAAAAAAAACATTTTAATATTATTTATATTACTAAGCAGAAAGTGATTAGCCACCACTTCTTCTTTTTGATGCATCGACTGCTAGGATCAAATGCACCATTAAAAATTGCTTCATTTTTAACATATGATGAAGAAAATTTAAGGAGGCCTGTATCAAAACATAGGTATGCCTATTTTGTATAGGACTTACTTCTAAATTTATTGATAAAGGTACTGTGTTCACAATGTATTAGTTACTCCTGACTTATTTTAGAACTAATATTAAACCTAAACCTAAGGCCGAATACAATATTTACAATTCAACACGCCCTTAAGAGCACACGCAAATACAGATTTAAACAAAATTCAAACACACACGCATAATAAAAATTATAATATGGAGGGTCCAAAGCACAACTAGACCACGGCCAATAGGGTAAGGCCATTTTCATAAGGAAAAAAAAAAATGGAACCTAAAAGAAATCTTCCATTTTCAAGACAACATGACTGAATCTTTACTAAATGTGATTTAAAACCCTCCCGACTTTCCTCGACCTCGGCTACTGCAATATTCATGAAAATACTGGGAGGATCCCGGAACATCCATCCACCGACCATCAGGTATAAAAGGTATATTATAACACCCTAATATATTATTCTCATGAAATAGCCGTCAGGATAAATTGTATTCTAGAGAATTATTTCTTAAGATTTACTGATAAAGATTTTCACTTTTTTTTGGAGGTACCATATCAAGCGAGATATGAATAAGGCAGATTTTGAAAGTCCTGTGTCATTTTATTAACTTCATTTGAATTCGAGCTGGAAGCGCGCATAATGTGATAGGGTGCGTTCAGTAGCTCGAATATCTGTATAAATAATTCTATAAATATGTAGTGGTAAAACAACAATAATCAGGTATATATATATATATATATATATATATATATATATATATATATATATATATATATATATACATACACATGGATATAGGGTTTGAAATCTACCTTTTCATTTAAAAAATCTTTTTATTTCTGTCCTTGTCTTTTTCAATCGATGTTGCAGTGTTTTGAAAGTTCGCTTGGATTTTTTGTAAATTTAATTATTGTAAAATCATGCCGTAAAAGCCGTTGAAAAAAAGTCTTATTTCAGTAGATGTACAAACACTCTTACACATATGTATTTGAAAAAATCTCCATCTCTCTCTCCATCTCTTTTTTTTATGAAAAAATCTCCTCGTTAGCGTATTATTAAAGTCAAAAGTCACATTAAACAATTTAAATGTATTATTTGTGTGAAATTTATTTTATTTTTATATCTAGCTTAATAGATTATTAAGGCAGATTATTGTTTCTATTCATTTAGTCTTGTTAAGTGTTTAAGTTTGGCAATTAATATAAACACTTAAACTATTAAACAAAATAGGGTAAAAATGCAGTTTCCAGCCCTCCAAACCGATTTCTTTCAAACTTTGCACAATAACGTATTTTGATGCACTAAACACGAATACGATAAAAAAAAAGTCGGATTTAACTAGGAAAGAAGTTATTAAGCACTTAAGTTTACTGTTGTGCAGGTTATGAGAGCTAATGTAAACAACTAAATTTGTGACGACTTTAAGGCATACATGACTTTAAGGCATAAATGACGACTTTAAGGCATACATGCTATGCGTTTCCGCTCGCTACGCTCGCTCAAAAAAATAACAAAACCCCAGTCAATCCAACTCGCTAAAATTAATAAACTATAATATTAAGCACTAAAGTTAGGAAGGTTATAAAACTAGGCGTCATCAGCGTATTTGTAAACACGCGCATGCGCAGATATGTAACATTGGGAAACAGAGAACTCTCATTTGAAATGTTCAGATACCATTTATTCAAAGATATTGTTAATTTTAAGGGCATCCTCACCCGTCGTCACCTGTCGCTTAAGGGCATACGTGCTATGCGTTTCCGCTCGCTCAAGAAAATAACAAAACCCCAGTCAATCCAACTCGCTAAAATTAATAGAATTCTATTCATTTTATCGAGTTGGATTGACTGGGGTTTTGTTATCTTTTTGAGCGAGTGGAGCGAGCGGAAACGCATAGCATGTATGCCCTTAAAGTCGTCCTAGACATTCTTCTAATCCTCCAAGACATCTCTCTTAGCTTAGACAATTGACTTGTTGACAATTGAAGTTCGGTAGGCGCGAATTAGAACGATAATTATAAAGGCATTAGCTAATTATTAAGGGATTTTTGATATATAATACATTTCATGAACGAAACAAGAAATGTGAAGAGTGTTTCATTATTTAAAAAAATGATTGTAAATAAATAACTGCTGATGAATTCGATAATTTATGGTAAATTTCAATTAAACTTCCTTATTACGAACTTTTCCATACCCGCGCATGCGTATGTTGACAAATTTAGTTGTTTACATTAGCTCTCATAACCTGCACAACAGTGAACTTAAGTGCTTAATAACTTCTTTCCTAGTTAAATCCGACGTTTTTTTTTTTATCGTATTCGTGTTTAGTGCATCACAATACGTTATTGTGCAAAGTTTGAAAGGAATCGGTTTGGAGGGCTGGAAACTGCATTTTTACCCAAAATAGAATTTATTAAAAAAACTGATTAAAGATTCTGATCGGATGTAAATATAAGGTTCAAACGGTGCGCTGCGAGATATCCGGTTCCTGGAGCTAGTAGTCAGGTCTAGTGCTCCTTCACCGACACAGTTTATAGGAAACTTGATTAAAAGGTTGGTACTCACCAAAGTCCAGCTTTGACCGAGTACTACCGTGAACTAGGCTTGAGTTTCGGGTTTGAGCAAAGTCAGACTGGGGATCTAGTTTTGAACGAGATTGCACAGAAACATATTTTTTGGGCTAACCCTTCTTAGAGCAAGGTTCAACGAAACTTATTAATTTATATCACATGTGTTCTTGGGTTATCTGATAACCGTTACAGTCTTATAAAAATTTTACTTTTCCGTCTCCCCCCCCCACCATATCTCTCTCTTTCTCTCTCTCTCTCTCTCTCTCTCTCTCTCTCTCTCTCTCTCTCTCTCTCTCTCTCTCTTCAGTTACTGCCTTCCATGTTATCTACCTCAACTTCATCTAAATAAAAATGAAGAGACTTGACACACACTCCTATAAAAATTGTACAACTTCAATAAGCAATTATTATTATTAAAAATAAACTTTAAAACCAGCAATATAAATTACGATAGGATGGAGCCATAAAACAGCAAATATAAAGAAAGAAGAATCCTCCGGTTTAGACATTAGGCTTTGATAAATCCCAAATATTTACCGCAGGAAGGAATCTTGGCAGCTCAGCCCACAAGAATTCTGTTCCCGGTGTCTCTATTTAGACGAGAAAATAGACATTTATCCGCCGAGAGAACTCTGAGCGGGCAACAAATAGGACGTGTCGTGCATTTTGCCAAGACAAATTGGATGATGCTGGAGGCGGGTTGAGGATATTCTCCACAGAATACAAGACAGGAGCTTCTGTAAGCAACATCAACTGAAAAATTCACTTAAAATATTCATTCAAAAGCTTCAATATAATTTTTGTTTTTTTTTTAATTTTGTTATACGTTTTTAGTGTTTTTGAAACTCAAGGATCAGCTCTTTAATAAAATTTGTATGTAATCGTTGCAAGAAAAATAATAAAATTACTATTATTATTTATTGGCGATGGATTCTCCGCATCTATGGCGATTTGATTCCTTGTAGTAAGTTGATGTAGGCACTGCATTTATCGATGCCACTCCAAAATATTAGTTAGCACAGACAATATGCTGAATATTGAGGTATGAATATTCAAGAAAACAAGAATTAAATAAATGACTAGATAACAAATTAACAATTTTTTTTTTTTTTTTTTTTTTTTTTTTTTTTTTTTACGGCGCATCTACATCTAGGTCATTAGCGCCGACATCCAGGGTGCAGCGAGGAATTTTAGCAGCGAGCCGTGGGATGATAAAATTCCTGCCGGAGGTTGGGAATCGAACCCACCATCTCCCGCTTATGAATCCAAGGCGCTAGCCATTAGACCAATATTAAATAATTAAATTTAAATAATTAAAATTAAAATTTTAATTTTAAGCTCATTCCTTCGTCTTGTAGAAAATAAAATTCTAGTTATTCTAGTTATATTCCAATTCCTTTCCAACATCAAAACTGGATAAAATCTAGCAACGCCCATTTTTTTTCCATTTTTTTTTTTCTTTCTCCCCTTGTTTCAATTGTTTATTTTTGTTATATATAATATAAATTTATTTTTTCCTTCCTTCTTTTATCTGTCTATCTATTTGTCTTATTTTTGCCTTTTCTCCCCTCTTGTTTTCCTTCCCCCCTTTTTATTTCTAGAAGTAAATATCACTGAGTGAGACACTGGAATATCAACAAAGAATTAAGTTACTTCTCTCAGCTAATAAGTACTACTTTACTTACGACTCGTACTTTTAATTTATTTTACTATTTATCATTGACTATACTATTGACTTTCTTCTACTTACCTCAATTCTTTCAAGCTGCAGTTTCGTCGCCTGAGTTGCGATAAGCTTAATTAATAAAATTAAAAATAGATTCTAGTTCTATCGACTTTTCTGATAACGATTCAGGATCTCATTGGTAGTTGTTACATATCTCATTGGTAGTTGTTACATATGATAACGATTCAGGATCTCATTGGTAGTTGTTACATATCTCATTGGTAGTTGTTACATATGATAACGATTCAGGATCTCATTGGTAGTTGTTACATATCTCATTGGTATTTGTTGCATATGATAACGATTCAGGATCTCATTGGTAGTTGTTACATATCTCATTGGTAGTTGTTACATATGATAACGATTCAGGATCTCATTGGTAGTTGTTACATATCTCATTGGTAGTTGTTACATATGATAACGATTCAGGATCTCATTGGTAGTTGTTACATATCTCATTGGTATTTGTTACATATGATAACGATTCAGGATCTCATTGGTAGTTGTTACATATCTCATTGGTAGTTGTTACATATGATAACGATTCAGGATCTCATTGGTAGTTGTTACATATCTCATTGGTATTTGTTGCATATGATTTCTCACGTTAAAATACGTTTAACAAAGGACCAGGAGGCCTATTTATCGTATAACCGCAAACTCAACGATGTTTTGCTTCTTAAAACAACATTTCTGTTGGCGGCGCTGTTGAGCATACTTGACGTTTAGTATTTACCGGCAGGCTATCAATCGGCTTTGTTGCAGAGAATTTTTTCAGCAAGCCCATCGTTTGAAAACGACGATCAACTACAGGCGGGACTTGAACCCACATCTCCCGAACGAGAATTCCACTAGAACACGGAGAGACCCTTGAAGACTTTTTTGTATAATTTTGATAAGTTATGAAACGCTGACGTCTTTGATAAGCACTTTAAGATTGTGTTATTGTCTTGGGGGGTAATCTTGGATTTATCCATCATTCCTTTGTTAAATATTTATGGTTTCTTATAAAAAAAAAAGAGAAATAAAAAAAGCGTAAATTATACCATTTTACTTAAAAACTTCAATGCACGAATTTCCATAAAATCCCCCAGAGAGCCCACTCAAAACTTTTCATGCAAACGAGTTTATTTTATAAGTTTTTAAACCCTTGATTTGCATACTATTAAATCTTTAACTGAATGATTTTAAATTTATATCAGAAGTGGTGGAAGTTTTAACTGGCGGCCTCGAACATCAATAACTTGGACACGGGAATTGCATTTTGACGAGGAAGAGTCTGCTTCTGACACTGATTTTCGCTATTAATCATCCTTAACACTTTTTTTAGTATTTTTTTAACAGTTTGATAAGTTTGTTTCGTCATTTTTATATTTTCTTTAATAGAGCACATTTACAAACTCTATGTTAATGTTTGAAAGAGAAAAAAATTACTTTAACTTCTTTAAATAGTTTCTATATGGCCAATTTATTTAGTATTTCATTAATTATGACTTTTTCTGATTTTTTGTAACTTTTTATAATTGGTTTATCAATGGTTTCTACCGCCAACATTTCAAAAAAAGCGAATGGCTACTTTCGTGAGCTCTTTATTCAATATAAATAAATAATTATGACTTATTTTGAAACCTATTTGAAAACTATTGTCCATACATTAAATGGACAAGCAAAAGGCAAACCGTTCAAAGTGACCAAAAATTTGTATTCCAAATATCAACGAAAATTTACGAACACACTTTAATATATTCTAATTATAATTAAATTCCCTTCGTAATTAAAATTCAGGCACATTATTTAACGATTAAGTCTGTTGTTACTTTGTAAAAAATTTCTATTAACTTTCCTATCTAATTATAGGTGGAATACTAACTATTGTAAGTCATAATCAAAATAAGTTGGACTATGAAATAGCAGAAATGTCAAAATGTTTTGCAATAAAATGTTTTGTAAGTTGGTATTATTTCTAGCGCCTGAAAGAGGGCACTAGTTCAAAACTGAAATACCGTCCCAAAATTTTTAGTTAATGATAATAATTAAAAATTAAATAAATAAAACTGAAATAATAGTTGGCATTGTTAATTTAGGCCAGCTCTGCTACAATTTCTAAGGTTTTATTAATTATACATCTACGATTATTTCAAGTTTCATGATTAGAAGTCCAATCAACAATAACCTTTTAACTGAAACAAACAGTAGAGAATTTTTAACACCTACATATGTGCTGATTCCGACACATTGTCAACATATAGCGCCAATATTTCCTTGCCAAGATTCCCAACTCGTTCCACCTTGGGTGTCCATCCCAATGTAACAAACATACTTTGAAGGTGTTGTTTCGGCAATGACGAACCATATACATGCGGGATTAATTGATTAATGTAACGTCTAATTTTTGAACTTTTTTGAATTGTTCTAAGATGAAAAAGTAACAATAGTGTCTATTTCTAATTATTATACTTGCCAAGTGATATTTCAACGCGTAATTCAAGCACAATGAATCATTTTACGATGTTTTAAGAAAACTTTATCTTTGTCTTGGCATCAAAATAGCTCTTATTACCCCGTGTAATTCTATTTACGATCCAAATAATCCTCCTTTATTCTTGGCAATTCTACAAGTACGGAGGTATTAAGATCTGTTTCTTCTTATACCATTTGACATTATTATGTTTAATTATTCAATAAATTATTTGTGTTATTGTTCAAAGCGTTGTTTCATTTGTGCTTTCCCCTTTGGTGGACAATTAGTTGTTTGGCAATCCTTAATAATTAAAAATCATTAAAATTCATAAAAGTACATATTTAAACCATACAAATTTACCAAAGATTTAGCTGTCAATTACATTAACTTTGCTGATTATACGTTTAATAGAATTTAAATTTTGTATTGTTTTCAAGTAATTTTCGAATTGAAGGTCCAGTAATGAATTATTTGCTCATACCGGTATTAATTTTTGTTGTATTGTATCGAAACTCGTACAAAATGTGCGAGAGAAAGAGAAAGATGTGTTTTAAAAATAAATTAAATCGGTCAATTAAGAGGGGGGAGTTTTGAGTTTGCAACGAAACTCGGTAGGCAAGATGCCCCACCAATGGGATTTTTTTATTATTATTATTATTATTTTCGACATACTTATATGTAGGCCATTAGCACCAGACTATCTACTGGTTACAGACTAATGTTAAGGTTACTCCGAAAAAAAATTAAATAAACATTAATAATTGACTCAGCTTTTCATGTTTCTTTTGAATTAATGAAGTTATTCTAAGTAAATTATTTAGGAATACAGCGAGCACTACCACCTTTCTGAGAAATTTGCTTATTATTGCAGCTCCTGCTTGACGGACTTTTATAATTTCATTTCTGAAACCGATCACATTTCTAGTGCGGAGTGAGTAACTTAATAAAGAGTGCAAAAACACGACAGGATGTTAACAAGTTCTGAATCAGCTGGTGACATTTCTCCTCAATCTCAGCTACAATATGATGAACATTTGTGACTGGTAAAGTTAGCAAATACTACAAATTATACAAACAATGGCCGCGGAACAAGCGTGATATATAATACAAATACCGTGTCCCATTAAATCTGCTCCATTTTCCTGATTTATGCCTTCTCATTACCCTTTGAGGAGAGGGGGGGGGGGGAGGGGCGATTTACACACCAGTTGGCGTGTTTACATTTATATTACGCAGGCATAGGGAGACCGTTTGTTTAAGCTCATTCCTAATCAGCCGTTTAAATTAATATTTTTTTATTTCTTTGTATATTTATTTTTTAATTCCCTATTAGTTTTTAATTGTCAGATTATACGTTAAATAATTTTAATGCAGGGAATAAACTGTTACTCAATATACTCTTTACCCATACAAGGCATATTTTTATTTATCTACATAGTTTATAACTATCTACGTATTTCAGGAATTTTTTTTCTAAATACGCCTTTTTATGCACACATTTTTATATTTCTGCATCATTTAGGCTTCTTTTTATTTATCTACATATTTTAAGCAAATGTTTTATTTCTCTATTCATTCCTGGGATTATTTTTATCGAACTACATCTTTTGAGATGTATTATTTTATTTTAATTTGTTATTTATTTATTTATATTAGACTTTATATATCAGGACCTTGAAAGAGAAAGAGCGAATTTCGAAATCCGGATGTTGGGATATCGAAGTCAAAGTTCTGAAAGTGCTTTAGGATAGCAAAGACGAATGTTTATTCTATAGAATGATAGGAGGGTAGTTTCTGGCCCGGGATTTCGCCCTTGAAATCGGACATAGAAATTTTCTTAGATGGTGGTGCTATTTACTTTAACGTGAAACTGTGAGAGAACTAAAGGCGAACCAGAGAAACAAGGCGAAGCCTCGTGTTGCCTACATCATTCTGACTCAGAAATAAAATTTTAAAAAATTCGATTTTTCATATTCGGCCATTCTCTTCCAATGTCCTGATTTGTCTCTTCTTTTTTTTTTAAACAAATATTTTATTGATCTCTATCTTGTAGAAATGCCTTTATCTATACATACATATTTTTTAGCCTACAAACAGAGTAGAACGTAAAGATAGCGAAAAACGTTGCTATGCCAACTGAGTTGAAATCGTTAAGTTTTCTTCGCTATACTCTGTTCTACGCTCCACTCTATTCGTAGTTTGACGTATATTTTTGTCAAATTATGTATTGTTTAAATATACTTACAACGGTATACATGAATAATATGTTATTATTCATGTATAACTATGGATAATTTTCATTAGCCTATAAAATATTATAATTTTGAATCCCTACGTAAATCCAACCTTGCTCACTTCAATCCTTAGAAATTATTTAAAACGCCTCTATTGATTTTATATCTAAAATTATAGAAATGTTGGATAATTTTTTTTTTTTTATTTATTTATTCTTTTTACGCCCTATCTGCATCTAAGCCATTATAGCCGGGCTATCTATAGGTTCCCATCCTTCCTAACCATCCAAGTTAGATTAGGGAATTATCTCTCGCATGAGAATCCTTGATGTACCTTTTATGGAGACCTTGGATGAATCATAGTAAACGAAATACTTCTTCTAAAGAAATTCATATACATTTTGGTCTATAAAGACTTTTTTACAATCTCTAATTGGACTAATAAAACATCTGAAGTAATGATACAGAAAAACATGGGGCTGTTTAGAATTAGCTTGAATTGAATGTTTAATTAAAGAGTTTGCAGTGCACCAAGAACATACATTCATATTAGTGAATGTATTCCTCTTTTAAAGAACTACACTATGCCGAGTAGTTTACTTGTGAAAGTTACAAGTACTCAGCAACTTGTAGCTTTGTTAAAACAAGTACAACTCCACATTTTTCCATTCAAATAAAAATCAAAGGCTCCCAGTTGCTTGGATCTCTCAGACTTCTTTTTTATTTTCACTCTCATGTTTTTACGGTGCATCCACATCCAGGCCATTACCGCCGGATTCAATTTTTATTATTATTTTTTTTTTTAATTTGTTTTCCACTACATATTAGGTATTATCCTTATTTTGTTTTTGTTTTTTTTTGTTTTCCGCTACATATATTTAAATTTTCTTCCGTGTAAAATCTCCATTGTATACTAATAAGTAGTAATTGTAGGAAAGTGTGTATAACATCTTATTACCTTAGTGTTTTTATCCATTAAAACCAAATTATAGACTACATTGAAATGTCAAAACATATTGTCCTACAAAATGTTATATATATATATATATATATATATATATATATATATATATATATATTTATATATATAGCATGACATTCTAACGAGAATCAATACTCTTCATTATCTGCCCCTTTTGGCCCTCCCGGCCTCTTAAGTAACTGGAAAAAAAAAATCAGTCCCGTAAAAGGCCACGAGAGCCAAGAGCGGCAGACACTGTGGAAGTATCTGATTTATGACCATACGGCACACTAGGGAGATAGTGTGGTAAATACTAGGCTCAGACGCCTGATTTTCTCCTTTGCAGCTACCCATTAAGAAATGAATTAAGGGTTGGCCTAGTAACAGTCAGGGAGGTAATCCAATCAACGAACGAAGACACTAAAAGATAAAAATCTTTAGTGCTTGCTCGGGATTTGAACTCAGGTCCTCCAGCATATTAGTCCAGTGCTCTACCATTGAGCTAACCTCGCCCCCCTTAAGTGACTTGGCGGTCTTGACGACGCCGGATTAGGGAGAGTCTACTGTATATATGTATGTATATATGTATATATATATATATATATATATATATATATATATACAGAGAGAGAAAGAGACAGAGAGAGAGAGAGATAAAGAGAGATAGATAGATATGGGATGCCCCATATATGCGAATTGGGCTGCCATTATATCGCCAAACACTACGAAATACAAAAATCGAAAATACTTGAGTTTCTTTATTTGCTGTGTAGTTTTCAATATTGTATTAAAAATGTTGGGTAAAGAGGAAACATCGACTTGATAGTCGAAACTATACTATTTGGGATTAAAAAATCGCGCATCTGAATGTTCTTGATGAGAGCTACAACTTAAGTCCTTTACAATTTTGCGATATCTCTAACGATTTAAAAGATGTTTAAATTGTGGGCCGCGTATATATATATATATATATATATATATATATATATATATATATATATATGCACAGTCAAATATATGTATATGTGAGAGTATTGGTTTACTTTTAAATCAAATATTATCATTATTATTTCTTGCAGGTTTGATCGATGGAGATTTAGAGAGATTATCCAAACTTTTTTTCATAGGTTCATCAATAATACCTAAATCCCCTTTGCATTTATACAAACCTAATAGGACTAACGAGCCGTTGAATGAGAAAATTCCTGCCGGCGCGCCGGTGGGGATCGAATCCACCATCTCCCGCTTATGAATCTAAGGCGCTAGCCTCTAGACCACGGGAGACCCCTAATAGGACTATTATTTTTTTTTTAAGTAAAAAAAAAAAATTCAAATGCAGTGTGTTACATAATGTAGATATTTATGTATATTCTTTAAATTTCACTTATTTACTGTGAATAGGCGGACGAAATCATCCAGTCCATCTGTGAATAATGCTGAGTGAATATTTATTTATTTAAATTTTAACGTCCATTTATTATTATCTACGAATTTTAGGACGGGTTATCTATAGGTTACCACCCTTTTCTAGCCAGGATAGGGGTGATGCCTTTTCTTTTTTTCGAAAGAAAAGCCACCACCCCTAGTGGGAATCGAACCCACGAACTTTGGCACGGAGTGTGCTGAGTGAATAAAATCAAACAAATACTGACGCATACAGTGAAGTATAACAGGGATGACACTGTAAATGCACTGTTGACAGGAAAACAGTTTGCCTTGTTAGTCACCCTGTCTCCTGTCAGTGACAAGCAGAACTCTAATACAATATGCAGTCACTTTCTCTCATTACTGTCTCATTTGCATACATTAGAATTCTCTCTGGTTTTTTACGTTCTCTATGTATATTTATACTTAAATATTAGGATAATTCAATCGAATTATTCTACTTAATTCAACAAACGTTTTGCAGATAGCATTCTGGCATGTTTATATATATATATATATATATATATATATATATATATATATGTAGGTATTTATAATAAAATATTTTCATTCATTTCGTACCAAAGGATCAATAAAAAGTAGTATCTTCACAATTATATTTTTCAACTACTTTATTAAGATTCCAAAGAACTAAATCTCAAAAAACATTACCGAATGCGTCCACGTTAATTTAAAACCCCAACAACTTGAATTACAAAGCTGAAAAACAAGACAATTTCTCGCATCTACTCTAACTTGTTCCCTAAGCTCTCTCCACCACATCGTTTCTATCCCCCAGGTTCATTGTTGTTTACTTGGAAGATGCAAAATATTAACTCAGTTTACTCCCTCGTTTTTTTAATTTCCTCCTTTCATCCTAATCGACCTACAAACTATTAGGATTCTTGTGTATGTTCTTGTGTGTGGTAATTTTTATTTTATATTCCGTCAATTTTGTTTTTTCACTCCTAACCCTAGAACGCTAACATTCGTCAAAATGACCAACACCTCTGTGATTTAGCCTCCCTCCCATCCCCGTCTTCTATTCTCCACCACAGCCCAGCTATGCTACCTGTGGTCAGTACATGACGAGTCACCGAATTACATCGATTCTAAGAGCCGTTTGGAAGTTACATGAAATTATGTCAAAGGGAGTACGCAAAAAATTACGATTGTTTGTAGATTCAGGAATATTTGTCTGCACGCCTGTTTGACTAAGGATGGTAAGATCATTTATTCTTCTATTTTTAACGTAGTATGTGATTTTTCTTTCATGTTGTTTTTAATATTACCATGCAAATCTGTGAATAATCTAAATCTTGGAATTTTATACTAATTTTCAACATCCCTCCTCTCTAAGTCGTGAAACTAATTAATAAAGCTATATTAATCTTTTTTTTAAGAAGATATGAAATGAAAGAAGACCTAATATTAAAGAATATATCATAAGTTGAAATAAGACAAATACTTGGTAGATTGAGGTAGGCCGAGGAAGGTTGGCGTTCTAGGGCTATATAAGTTCTGTATAAAACTTCTGCTTAACCCCACAAAAACCGTTTGTTACCTAATATCCACAAGAGCGTGTCAAAACGGTCAAAATCTAGTTTATTGATATATAAATAGGTGTTTCACTTCATGGCTAACTATCTTCATCTATTTATAAAATTCGTTTGCCATTTTTAAGGCTCCGTTTCCAAAATACAAACTTTTTTAAATCCATCATATATTCGATGTCTTCCAAATTTCTCCTGAAATTCCTATTGAGCGTAAGCAGTAGAAAGATTATTTTCATTTTATTGTCAAAACCAATAAAATTAACGAATTTTAATTCTCTTGTTGAGCCTATTCGGTTCTATTTATATCGCTTATAATGTTACAAAAAAAAATAGGAATCTTCATCGTCTCCCGGCTTCTTTCTCCAGCGGTGCTCGTTGTTCGGCCGTTATATTTCGCCCAAATCCTATTGGGCTTCATCAGACGTGTTTCTTCTGCTTTGGGGTGTGCAGGAGCTATGCCTGGCTCGCGCTCCTGCCGCCTTTAATTTTTTTTTAGTGAAACATTAGTAGTTACATTACATTGCGTTTTTGTTAATACACATGTATCATGGGCGTATCAGGGGGGGGGGGGCTGCAGCCCCATCCCTCGAAATACGGCAGGAGCGCGAGCCAGGCATAGCTCCTGCACACCCCGAAGAAGAAGAAACACGTCTGATGAAGCCCAATAGGATTTGGGCGAAATATAACGGCCGAACAACGAGCACCGCTGGAGAAAGAAGCCGGGAGACGATGAAGACGATGCCCCAGCGAAGGAGCCTAAAGGAGAACAAAAATAGGAATCTCATTTTCTTTCTTATGGATATCTGACGCATAGAAATATGTTTCGGGATGAGGATAGCTCAGTGGTAGACTGGACTAATATGCTGGATCAAATCCCAAGCAAGCACTAAAGACAGCTAGGCCAACCCAGCCTTTCATTAATTTATTAATAGTTACCTTTTTGCTACTGACGCTAGTAGTCGAAGCACCAAAAGGTGAAATCAGGCGACCGGAGCATATTACTGACCACATTATCTCCCTAGTGTGCATTATGGTCATGAATCACATACCTCTATAGTATCTGCCCCTCGGAACCTGTTACAGGACTGAGTTTTTTTTCTGAAATACGTTTCAATACCTGTGATAAACTGTTGCATTAAATAATCAAATTCTTCGGACGGAGAAAGTAAATCCACTGAACTTAAAGTGATATATTCACTTAGATTAGAAAATAAAACAAACAAAATATTTAGAATGGATTAGAAATCAGCGGGGGAATCAAGTCGTTTAGCTTCTTGCCCGGCTTATCAGAATTTATTGCAGTAGAGATAGCAGTTATCGTCGGGTTTCTCCTAGTCACATTATCAAAACAAATTGTGCCCATAATACTCCTGGGTGTTTAGTAATAACGCTAGGTAGTGCTACTATTTCGGCTCTATATCTACTGAGGGCTTAAACGAGCTTTAATCTAGCTCTGCCTAGAGAATTTATTACTATACTGTTACAAAATGATTACATTTCTAATTCTAGCTATCATACTGATATAGTACAGTAGAAATAGTACGAAGTCTAATGGTATTAATTATACTGGGGTTTAGTTTGAACAAAACTTATTCATGTCATGGGCGCATATAGGAAATATTTATTTTTTTTGGGGGGGGGGGACCATTTCCGAAGTATGGAATATTAACAAACTGGAACTTGGAGTAGTTTTAGCCAACTAAAACGCTATTATACCCAAAACAAAGTACTTTTTATGAACTAAATGATCTTATTTAATTTATTTTAAGGGGTTTATGACACATTTTTATGGATCAAATCAAACTTTCGAGGGATGGGGCTGCAGCCCCCCCCCCTGATACGCCCATGATACATGTGTATTAACAAAAACGCAATGTAATGTAACTACTTATGATTCACTGTATATATACTAGCTAGTAGTATATGTATATATACTAGCTGTTACCCAGTGTGCCATGCTACACCTACTTTCTGTCTATGACTCTCCCTGTATCAAGATCTGATTGATACCTGATTGTACTATACCCAGTTACGAAAATCGTTCAAGCGTTGTGAATTTTTTTTAGTTCATAATGATACCCGGCAGAGGCCAGCACAACAGCACTTCATCTAACAGCCGACAGAGGCCAGTAGTTGTCGATTCAAAATGGCCGTCAGTTATTCGTTAGTTCAGTGTAGCCAATTTTTCTTGAACAAAACTTTAGACCTTTTGACCAAATTTTGAAATTTTACTATTTTGACCTAGCCTAGGAGATTTTTCGTATCAAGGCCTACCTGTGTGCCAAGTTTGGTCAATATCGGAGAAACGGTGTAGATTTGTATAAGGAACAAACAAAGAAATAAATAAACAGACAGACACGTGATTTGTATATGTATAGATATAGGTATATATAAATTTATATATATATATATATACACATTACCATTTTTTAATATGTTTCTAAATATAATCAGTTAAACATTTTTAGTGTGAAGTAAAAATTGTAATAAGCAGCCTGATTTTATAAATATTGGAAGAAAATAACTATACGCTTGAAAATTCTTTCAACAATTAAAAATGTTATTTATCACACTTTATACGGTGTCAATGACAATCTTCTGCAGTCCATTTGTCAAAGGTAATCTATATTGCTCAAAAAAATACATTTGTTATTTTTTTTTTTGGTACACTCAAACAAGAGAACCCTCGGATCTAACCGTGACTCGATGACCATGCATAATGCATACAAAAAACGCAATTATCGATTGAAGTTCCATTGCACATAGATAGGAAGGCCTTACAAAAGAGGACGCCCGCTCTTACGTCATAGCGCATAGAAGATGTTTCGAAAGAGCCGCTAGAAGACTCCTATTTCTATGCAAGGAAGAAAAAGAACATGGAATGAGTTGGGTGTTTCTACTTGGATGACATAACTCGGTTATTACTGGCGACTCCTACATTTCCTCAAATAGGGGACTGGCAAGGAGTGGTCGCAGTTTCTTGATTCGTCATCTTCCGTTGTAGTCCTAGAGCCAGTAACCGCACGGTTCATGAAGTGTTTTATGCACCTTGAAATTTTGCTTCAATGTACCTCTTGGGTAGATAAGAAGGTATGTATGTGTTTCCTGGACATAACTTGGAACACCAGGTACTGCGCTTAGGGGAAAGGTACAAAATAATATTTCCCAAAAAATAGAGTATTATTTAGAAGCCAACTATCTTTAATGTAAAATTAAGACAATTTTACAATGAATAATAAATATGGCAGACACTTTCAAGGAGTATAACACTAAAAAAAAAAAAAACTTAATTGTTTTTATTCTAATATTATGAGTGTTTTATTCGCGCTACCATTTAAACCGGGAAAGCTGTACAAGATCATGTGAGCAAGAACCAATGAGAGGGCAGAGACAACCACAACTGCGCGGTCCTCTCATTCACTCTTACGGTTACGCGCAGTGTATTGCAGTCTTTCATAGGCAACATTTATTTTTAT
Organism: Gonocerus acuteangulatus; assembly: GCA_946811695.1. Classification (NCBI taxonomy): domain Eukaryota; kingdom Metazoa; phylum Arthropoda; class Insecta; order Hemiptera; family Coreidae; genus Gonocerus; species Gonocerus acuteangulatus. The sequence continues at coordinate 68,545,616 of OX328126.1, read as the reverse complement.
GTTTCCTGATAATTAAACCCCACAAAAGTGTCTGCCTTTTTGTAATTATTTTCAAGTATGTTTATTGAAGACGCTGTTTAAGTCGCAGCGTGAATAAAGCACTTCATTTAATATTAAAAATAAAAACTAGGTACTTTGGTATTTTTTTAAATTTACATTTTAACCCCCTTAAAAGTGCCTGCCTTATTTATTATTAATGTTAAAATTGCCTTAATTTGTAATTTTTTTCATTAATAATAGTTGGCTTCTGAATAAACACTATTTTTGGGCAATATTGTTTTGCACCCTTCCCCTATCGTAGTACCTGGTATTCCAAGATATGTCCAAAAAAATCATACTTACCTTCTTATTTACCCAAGAGGTACATTATAGCAAAATTTCAGGGTGCATAAAACACTTCATCAAAAGTGCATTACCAGCTCTCCGAGTATTGTGTTTAGTGCTCTTCTTCGTAATTTCGTTCCATCTTTATAGCCTACGAGAAAGAAATCCAAATTTAAGAAAAAATATGAAATAAAAATTGATTGTCTTAAAATTTTTAAATACGAAGAATCAATCATTCTTTTAATCTCATGATATTCTTTTAATCACAAGAAAAAAAAAATATTCGTTGCACATCATTCGACAGATGTTTATACCCGGATATCGCTTTTAAGAGAGATATTGTGTCAAGTCTGAGCATTTTCGCATCACTGTAATGTTGCATTTGCATTGAGACCGCTTTTCGCAAATAAAAATTTGTAAGGGGATTAGTCTTTTAGCTGCTTCAACTCCCGTAATATATATACCCGGCGTGCCATGCTACACCTACTTTCTGCAGCTAGAAAAGCAAAAATAAACTAGAAACCAAATAAGTGACCTCCAAACGGTGAGTCCTAGACGTTTTTGACCTAGCCTATGACTCCCCCCGAATCCAGACTTACATGTTTGCCAAGTTTGGTCAAAATCGGTCAAACGATGTGGATTTTTATAAGGAACAAACAGATGGACAAACAAACGGACACGGGATTTATATATATATATATTTATTTATTTATTTATTTATTTATTTTTTTATAAATATGGCACAGGTCGAAATAATAGTACTCCATTTTATGTACTATTTTATTTTTGGCACGCCCTACATGTTTCGTGGCCTTTATGCCACCTCCTCAGGGGCCACTAAATCCCCATGTGTGGTTAGCTCGCCACCCATACTAAGACTTAGTATGGGTGGCGAGCTAACCACGCATGGGGATTTAGTGGCCCCTGAGGAGGTGGCATAAAGGCCACGAAACATGTAGGGCGTGCCAAAAATAAAATAGTAGATAAAATGGAGTACTATTATTTCGACCTGTGCCATATTTATAAAAAAATAAATAAATATACATAAATAAAGGTCAGAAGTCGTGGAATTAAATATATATATATATATATATATATATATATATATATATATATATATATATACATATCTTTTCAATTATTTAAATTTTAACGTCCATTTATTATTAACTACGAATTTTAGGACGGGTTATCAATAGGTTACCACCCTTTCTTTTCAATTATATATTTAGTTATGTAGAAATGTTTTGTTAAACATCGGCAAAAATACATTAGCATAAACTCAACCTATTTCTAGAAATACGCAATCGTGTACAATATAAATGTCCTTGAAACAAATTAATCTTCCCGATAGAAAACCACTGAGTTTTGAACTCTCCTATTGATAAAGAGGGACACCTATCTATTGATTAGTCATCAATAGCATTCCTATATGTCACCTTTGGGCAGAAGTACATATCCGCATGCAGTGCAGGACTGCATATCTAAGAAGCTCATCGTATCATATCTGTAAGTGTTAACTTTCATCTTCAACAGGCTGATTAGTATTACAGCCTTTTGCTGAGGTTTTACGACTGCTGCACACCTCACCTTGACGAGCCCAAATGACCGGCTGTACCTCATGCATTTGAGGAAGGGCATTTCAGTTGTGGATAAGGGGGCTTACATCACGAACAATACTAGAGGGGCTTCCCAAGAAGAAATATTCAACTCTGTATTATCAAAATATCACAATAAAAAATTGTATCTATCCTTAATATTAACAATATTTTTATATATATATATATATATATATATATATATATATATATATGTGTTTGTGTGTATTAACAAGTTTCGTTATTTGGCTTCAAGGTGCACTAGTTATTTTATTATGACAAGGGGAAACGACTAAAAACTATTGAAAACAGATTAAGGCTTTTTCTTCGACCATTTTTGAGGAATGTGTGCAAAACGACTTTTTTCTTGGCCACTAATATGTCGCCGCTTTTACTAAACATATTGTATATACATTTTGATGTAGATTGGCATAGAGATAGTACTACGCAAAAAATATTATTTGTGACGAATTAGTAATTATGGACTCCTCATGTATTTCCGTAAATATTTCGAAAAAGGTTGCAAAATCGTGGTGCGTCGATGGTAAATCCTAGATGACATTTTTGGAGTAAATTTTAATATGACAACCTCAGAAGGAGAAAATGGTGTATGAGATTTCGGAAGTGTTGATTTCGTATCCTTCTAAATATTCCAAACATGAATACATTATGGGGATGCTAGGATGACATATTTCTTTTAAGTTGAACTTTTTATGGGGATAAAATATAGTATCTGTTACTTGTTTTCGTTAGAACTAATTATTAGTAGAATTGTTTATTATTAGAAGTAAGTTATTAGAATTGATTATTGTTAGAATTAATTATTATTTTTGTAAGAGTCCTTCAAATAATAAAATTTAGGTTCTCTCCCGACACAGTATATTCGGTGTGCCTCATACCAGTAGCTTCTCTCACGGTCTGTGGCTATCCCCTTCCCTTGGCGTTACGTAGTTGTTCCTCGGTGCAGTTTTATGCCCGGTTCCAGCTTTTACTTTTCAGGCTGCCCTCTCGGCGATTGGTGAGATTTTCCCATAATTCCCTCAATCCTCTCCTTCGACTTCTTCCTTTCTTCTCATTTTTCAAGCGTTGTTCCCGGTAAGGCTAATTTTTCTATTTATTACATATATGGGTTGTTCCCTCAGTTTATTATTTTGTCGCCCTTTTATCTGAGCTTACCAGGGCATCACGTTTTTTTTTTCTATTTCTTTTTTTCTACATAATCATTGCTTAATCTAATTATTCCATCAGATTCTCTAATCAGCCTGTTTATCGAAGGTCTAAACAATAATGATATTAGACCCCGTCTGATACATTAACCACCCCTAAATCTAGTAAATTTGGGCGCTAATTGAAGGCATGAGTGCTGAAGCGAACCGCAGCTCATATAACCCCTAGGCTCTGAAATTCCGCCGAGATAAGACAGGCTCTGATGAAATTGCCGGCTGGTGCATCTTCACGCTTCGCTGGGCTTCCCCCGGAGGCGTGGACCTGCAAATAATTGCATTACAGTGACTCGTCGGGCCTTCGCAAGCTCTAATCACTTCATGCACTTACGAGGAAACGTAAAATGCAAAATACGTTGTATTTATTGATTTTACCGCGTTTTCTTCCTGTCTCCATATGGAGGAAATCTGCTTATGACGAAATCCGGGTGTACCGAGCAGAAATTTCCACGTTTCAGAACCGAAAGATCACGAATATATATATGGCGTAACGGATGAAAGTATCAACCTTTCAGGAGGTGTTAGTAGACCTCAAGCGAAAAAAAAACTACATATAAAGTATGGTTTAATTCCCCGAAGAAACAGTGTAAATTCAAATTTCGTAATTTTTTATTTATTTATTTATTTTTTTTATGTCCATCTTTTTTATTTTTTTAGTGATTTTTTTATGAAAAAGTACTAATAATTGAAAACCCGTTTATGGTAAATAAAATTCATTCAAACCAAGGTTTGTAATATTACTATGTTCATTTCATCATGTTTGTTATTCATCAGGTTTGTTTTTCAGGATTTTTTTACTCTGTCTCCTGAAGTTTTCAAACTCCTCCACTTTCAGAAAAACTTGTCTGTTTAATAACCTTTAATTACCTAATAAGGAAGTTGACGGTTGCTTGGTTACTAAGGATTAAATGCCTCTTGATAATTGAAAAAAATGTGAAGAAAAATTATTTTTCTTCCCAAACAAGTATTTCTGGCATTATTACTGTGTATGTGTATAGTTTATCATATTACAACTCTTGTATTACGTAGATTATAGATCAAAAACCTTTATTCTATACTAACTTTGGACTAACCAAATTCATATAAGTAACATTAATAAATAATAATACTAATTACATCCTTAAGTGGAAACATAAATTTATCTTACGAACCAGAAAAGAAATGACAACAAAAGCGCAACCAACAGTTTGCTTAGGCTTGCTTGTTGTCATAGCTGTGAAAATGTCAGTAAATGTATGGCTCTTATATTTTAATTATTAAATACAAATTAAAATGCGAAACTAGTAATTCCTGCCACCATTTTTGTAGAGGTAGAGCTAATGCCTCGTTCACTTTTGAAGGATGAACGCACCACCTTCTGGAAGGACGATTAACTGCACGCTTTAGATCTCGAGTAATTAACTCTTTTAAAAGCTAAGAAGAAAAAAAAATGGAACATCATGTCGTTTAGGCATCAAACTTTCTATTAAAGACTGTTTTTAGTAGATAGCGTTTTTTCATTGATTTTTTTTTTTTTAAAGTAACTCTTCATTATGTCACTTTAAAGGAACTAACCGACGAGTGAAATGAGCTTCTTAAGTAAAAAAAAGTTTTAATTAAAAGTTTTTTTTTAGTACCTCCTCGTTATTTGAGTCTGAAATCTTTAGAAAATTGTGCTATGAAGTAAAAATTGTCTGCTGCAAAAAACGATGATGCATTACCATAATAATATTTTCTATAAAACCTGATTAATTTTAAAAATATTATTTATGGTTGTTGTGATCTTTTTTTTCTAGAAAAGATAACATTTTGTTAATATATACTAAAATAAGGTACTTATTTTCGTGCTAGGCGGAAGGTCAAATAATAAAAACTTCACCAACTTTATTACCTCCCTAAATGTTTTACACCTTTTTTGGTGCCTCTTCAGAGGAAATAGTTACATATATAAAGCTTACAGCCTCAATATTTGGCTTGGATTGAGGCTGTAAGCTTTATATATAACTATTTCCCCTAAAGAGGCACCAAAAAAGGTGTGAAACATGTAGGGAGGTAATAAAGGTTGTGAAACTTTGTGGTGAAGTTTTTATTATTTGACCTTCCGCCTAGCACGAAAATAAGAAGATTAGGAATACGGTCAGTTGAAAAATAATTATAAAATAAGGTATTCTGAAGGAATTGATAAACTGTATATATATATATATATATATATATATATATATATATATATATATATATATATATATATATATGAGATGTGCTCAAAAAATGTACTTCTGCTTACTTATGTATTCAGACATGCATACGTGGAGACCTAATCAGTAATACGTCCCAGTCAAGGAAAAGGAAGAAATACAAAGTGTGACCGAAGGGAAAGCGTTTATGGTAGTGAATTTCCATCGTGGGATGGAGAAGCGGGAACCAAGGTATGGGAGAAAGGCGCAAGACGTGAGGAGAGTGCGGGCCACATGCGGCGTTGGCCGCACATTGCGGCTTGATTTCCTTTATGAACAAACTAACGCAAGGGGAAAAGCACCCTCCCAACATACGTGACGTGAAATAGTCATATATCCCTCGTCTAGGTGGACTACAATTTTCTCTTTCATCGAGGAAATTTGGAGGGGGGGGCTACAGGAACTTTTCAGGAGATCCGTAAATTTAAGATTATCTAAGAAAATACAAAAAGTTGGACTCCCAAGAACTACGTCGACTTAGCGCGTTTCCGTTCTTATACCTTGTGTCATTTGTAGAGTGTAGAATGAAATCGACTTTTTTTATTGTTTTAATCTTTCCTGAAAAATGTAAATACATTAAAAATTGTAATATGAAATCTCAAACAGAAGCACAACAAGAGATAAGCGGAAATAACTTCATTTAAACACCGATTGCTCCAAAGGAAATCGCTCAATCTAAAATCACATAAGGACTTTAAATTTTAATAATCTTTCGAATAGGTCATTTACATTTACTAGATTTCCCAACCGTTTTTAAGATATATATGTATTCAACCGAAATGTCCCAAAAAAACTTAGTGTTTTCAATTTCCGATATGGCCTTGGTAACGGTTTCACTAGGTTTTCCACGTTCAATAACATACCAAACTTGTACAGTGAAGCCTTGTAACGCAAAATCGTAAGGGTTACGATATGCCTAAGGAACAATGTTCCGGTAGACGTACTTTGCTGGTTAACGAACTCATCCTTTGAAATGAAACGAAGTATTTTTGAATTAAATTTGATTAAAAGCGGCCCATTTTTTGAGCCAGGTAGAGAAATAAGAGATAATATATATATATATATATATATATATATATATATATATATATATATATATGTTAACTTGTCCACTTCATCTTATTTGTGAAAACTATTTCTATGAAGGTTTCTCGTAAAACATTACAGATATTGCTTTAAAAATGGTTTTATTCGTTTTCCTACCTAAACAACCCATAAAATGACTACCTTCAAGCACATTAACTGGAAAACATAAGCGCTACGATTTTCGTCGTGCGAATTTCGCCTATGAAACAGTGTTCTGGTAGGTGGATTCTGCTAGTTAACAAAATGTAATACTCAAATTAGACGTAAGATTATTGTAATAAATTCCATCAAAATGGGACTATTTTTGGGGCAGAAACCGGGAGAACGAACAAATATATGTATATATATATATATATATATATATATATATATATATATATAGAGAGAGAGAGAGAGAGAGGGAGAGAGAGAGAGAGAGATTTGAATCACCGTTATTTTCGTTATCTATTGATTCTGAAACGATAACTTTTCTCCCGGATTGCGTTATGACGTTACCTCATAAGCGGTTGGGTAAAGAGGTAGGAACCACGCTAAAACACGCCTTTGAATAGATTTACCCAAGAGAGAGAGAGAGAGTGGATAAAGTGCCCCTAGGAACAGAGATTCTGGAGAAAATGAAGAGAACTGGGATGATATCCGGGGAAACGTCCAGATTTAAGAGCCCCCTAACGAATCCTGCCGGCAAAGCACGCCCACCCTGATGAACTACCTGTCAGCTGGTAGGACCCACCCACTCGTTCATCCTCGGCAAATAGCACCAGCCTCTTCAGGCAGTACAACTCAATCTATACACCTCCGTGTATTTCAACAGTTATATTTGCTCAACACAGCTTCGACATTTGTTAACTGATTCACTAGATCCATACATTAGGAACAACGTACATTCGGACGACAAGAAATACACAATACAGATGTGGGAAATAAAGTCCGCAGGAGCTGCGTAATAAGGCATATTTCGTGTTTATCTTCCGACGTGTTCCTGAAAATAAAAATAACACTTGTAATAACAAATTAACCCAAAAATCTTTGATATTTTTAATTAAATAAGAAGTAATAATTACTTATTCTGAATTTTACAGCACATGTTCCACATTAGTTGGGCGCGATATCTTACATCCTTCGTTGCAGGAGGTAAGAATAATAATCGGTACGAGCAAATAAAATGTTTCTCGCACCAACTCCCTCCAGAGAAATTGATGGTTATTCTTTGCTGGTTAACGAATTCTTCTAATCGTGTGCCTTTGTAGTATATATATATATATATATATATAGTAGTATATATATATATATATACATATATATATATATATATATATGTTTGATATTGCGGGATTAAAATTTAAGGACAAATAACGGGCTGGTTCTGCATTCTGGTCTTTTAGGAAACAATGTCCTTCAATTTTAATCCCGTAATATCAAACAAAATCAGACATATTTGTAAAGGGATCGGAAGTATGATAACAAAATTAAAAATAGTTTCAGTTACATTAAGGATCGAGTGAAAATAAAGGAAACTAAATACATACAATATATACAAAATTGACTGTAAATCATGCATAGGAGAATCGGAACAGCAACTTCAAAAACGTATTAAACAACACGTTCAAAATATTGATAATGGAGAAAATAAAACAGCGTTGGCTTATCATGCTATAAAGTATGGTCATGATTTTGATTTTGAAAACATCAGAATATTAGGGAAAGAAAGAAATAGAATGAAAAGAAAGATTAAAGAAAACATACACATCATTAAAAACAGAAAAAAATGATAAATAAAAAAACGGGAATACACCATCTAATCATAATATTTTCATTATTTTATTTGATAAAAAAAATAGGAAAAAGGTGTGTTATGTATAGATTTTTTTTTTTTTTTTTTTAAGTGTTATAGGACTATATTTCATCTGGAAATTAAAATCAATTTTAAAGATATGACATCGATTATCGATCAGCAGACTATTTGACACCATATTGGATTCGTTCAGTCAATGAACAGTCTAGACGTGGCCCTGCTGGTGGAAGGTTCTCCTCCTCAAGTTGACACTGAATTCATGTTTTAAGTATATTCCCCTGAAGAGGCGCCAAAATGGTGCGAAACATGTAGGGAAGAGCAATAAAAAGTGTGAATGTGTGTGGCGTAGTTTTATTGACCTTTCGCCTTATTCGCTAATTCTATAAATTTGAGCAAAGGGTCATTTAATGATTAATTAAAAAATATCAAGTAAATGAGTGATTTTTTAATCATAGACAATAATATATAAAAAGATATAAATTTGAAAGAGGTTTATCTCCTTTATCTAGCATATAGGATCAATGAAGAATTAAAAGCACTTTTGGGGAACTCTTTTATGAATACAACCTCAATTTCGTGAATAGCACTTTCGTTATATAGAGCGTGATTAGACCTTAATTCTTCAGAAAGCTGACCCAATATATATTTTTCCCTTTTTCTTAATTCTTTTTTTTTTTTTTTTTTTTTTTTTTGCAAAGGGTATTACTATTATTACGCCTGATTCAAGCTAGTGTACATGACAAGAGGGCTTCCTGATAAGGAAAGGCTCTGAAGAGGTGTGACACAAAGGCACGAAACATGTGAGGAAAAAGATACCAAATAAAGTAGTCAATGTGAACAAATGGTGTACTGCTTTATTTGACCCTTTCCCATAAAAAAATTTAGAAAAAGTGATATAGTGATATATATATATATATATATAGCATATGGAATTAGCCAAAAAAGACAGAGGACGTTATTTTTATAAATTAGTACAAAAATGTCAAAACCAAACTTTCTGAAATTTCATTTGTTGTTATTGGGAACTATACGACTCGCAAAATACTAGTAAGATTTGTAAAAATTCAAGTGAAAATCCACATTATCTCTTTCAGTAATCCATAAATATTAGAAAATCATAATAAAATTTCTCTATATTACCAAACAAAAATAACAAACAAATGGCTTTGCAGCATACTGAATTTATTCCAACTTTTTATCACATAAATTAATCCATTTCTGAGTAATAATACAACAAGATTTTAAAGAAACTAGTAATGAAACTCCACAAGATATTGCTATTAGTGAAATTAATTATTTCTTTTTGAAGGTAGACATTTGAAAATAATTACTTTTTTAGAAATCTATGATTGTGTCTTCTGACTCATATTCATTCTTATGCCTCTTGAATCCACGGTAAAGAATATTTTTATTTAGATAGCGATGTAAATGAAGCTGATGATGTTTCGGAGGAATTTCGAATAAAATTAGGTTTTCAAGATGGAGAATGTTTGCACATCCCCTCGGGTAATTTTGTATTCAAACAAAGCAGCGGCCCTAATCATAACGGTACTCCTACAGAATTTAATATTTGAATAGAATTAATATCGTCCTAGAATAGTGAATGCATACCGCTTCCTTTCACAGAGTGGGGTAACTTTTGGAGTTTCTGAATTTTGAGGTTAGACTTCTTTCTGATATTCTTTTTCCATTAATTAATACATTAGAATAGTCTCAGATATTCATTAAAAGGCATTTTAATGTTTCCTACCTCCTCGAAGTAAAATCCCCTTATAAATCCGATCCGATGATAAAATCCGGAAGTGCTTACGACAAATATCGACAGTTGCAAGTCCTGTTTTACGGAAAAACGGTCCCTAAAATTTGTCTATATATATATATATATATATATATATATATATATATATATATATATATATATATATATGCAACATTGCCCTTCTATTTCCAATAGATGGTCATATTTCAACGGAATTCGGCTTCGGAAAAATGCTTAGTCTAAAATAAAAAATTTATATTTTTCTAGCCTGCAGAATCTATCCAGAGGTCTGTCCTGGCTTGACATAACAATTAACAAAACAACTTCATGGATCCTACTACTAGATACCGAAAATTATCCCCGTTATATATGTGTGTGTGTATACATAACATATATAGGGGGGCATGTGTTAACTATAGCGACCACAATATTTGTTTTTTCGCCAAGAATTTTTGTGGCTAGCACTGCCATAACAATAGATGGACGAGTTCGTTAAATAGCAAAATTAGTCTATCTGGAGAGGCAAAACTCCAGAGCCTTACTATTAATAAAAGCATAAATAAACTTAGTTCGTTTTCTGAGGAACAACTATGGTAATATGAAGCTATAATTATTATTATTTCTTTATTATTTTTTTTTTATTGTGCACCAACATCTAGGCCATTAGCGGTGTATTATTATTATAGAAAGATTGTTTATTCTTTCTTAACCATTCTTGTAATGTAATAAGATATAAGTTGCAACGTACCAACATGTGGAGCCCAAGGCTTATCTTGATTCCCTCCGTTTACACCGAAATAATGCTGATAAAAAAGGCAACACAACAAAACGTATTGAACTTATTCAAACATATTCGTGGTATTTGTACGTGCACCTACTCCCATAATATAAAATTCCCCCAAATTCAAAATGTTGACTCAAAAAAAAAATGAAATGTCACTATATCTCCGAAAAAGAGCAAATCTGTCATTTATGTGGTGATTTTTTAATTCAGCAGATAGAAATACTTATGAATTGGCTATTTTGGGTCCCGAAACATTTTCATTGTTGCCCAGTGTTATTATTACTGAAATTATTATTTTGTCTGTATTTGTTCAGGCTCTAGGCAAACTATTAATCAGATAAATCTTATAGTAAATACTTCATCGCTCTGTCCACAATTGATCTGTTGCAAATTCCAAATAAATATCCAAATAGGTGTTAACCCAATGGTACACCATTCACGTTCCTAGAACAGACATACTACAACAGATTCATAGCCAAGTACAACCCTGATTAGATACCAAGTAGGTAAACATTACAATAACACGGTATTATTACGGCTTTGTAGTACAAAGCATAATTAATTAAATCCTATTTAATGGGGTTTAGTTTTAATTAAAAGTTTTTTTTTAGTACCTCCTCGTTATTTGAGTCTGAAATCTTTAGAAAATTGTGCTATGAAGTAAAAATTGTCTGCTGCAAAAAACGATGATGCATTACCATAATAATATTTTCTATAAAACCTGATTAATTTTAAAAATATTATTTATGGTTGTTGTGATCTTTTTTTTCTAGAAAAGATAACATTTTGTTAATATATACTAAAATAAGGTACTTATTTTCGTGCTAGGCGGAAGGTCAAATAATAAAAACTTCACCAACTTTATTACCTCCCTAAATGTTTTACACCTTTTTTGGTGCCTCTTCAGAGGAAATAGTTACATATATAAAGCTTACAGCCTCAATATTTGGCTTGGATTGAGGCTGTAAGCTTTATATATAACTATTTCCCCTAAAGAGGAACCAAAAAAGGTGTGAAACATGTAGGGAGGTAATAAAGGTTGTGAAACTTTGTGGTGAAGTTTTTATTATTTGACCTTCCGCCTAGCACGAAAATAAGAAGATTAGGAATACGGTCAGTTGAAGAATAATTATAAAATAAGGTATTCTGAAGGAATTGATAAACTGTATATATATATATATATATATATATATATATATATATATATATATATATATATATATATATGAGATGTGCTCAAAAAATGTACTTCTGCTTACTTATGTATTCAGACATGCATACGTGGAGACCTAATCAGTAATACGTCCCAGTCAAGGAAAAGGAAGAAATACAAAGTGTGACCGAAGGGAAAGCGTTTATGGTAGTGAATTTCCATCGTGGGATGGAGAAGCGGGAACCAAGGTATGGGAGAAAGGCGCAAGACGTGAGGAGAGTGCGGGCCGCATGCAGCGTTGGCCGCACATTGCGGCTTGATTTCCTTTATCAACAAACTAACGCAAGGGGAAAAGCACCCTCCCAACATACGTGACGTGAAATAGTCATATATCCCTCGTCTAGGTGGACTACAATTTTCTCTTTCATCGAGGAAATTTGGAGGGGGGGGGCTACAGGAACTTTTCAGGAGATCCGTAAATTTAAGATTATCTAAGAAAATACAAAAAGTTGGACTCCCAAGAACTACGTCGACTTAGCGCGTTTCCGTTCTTATACCTTGTGTCATTTGTAGAGTGTAGAATGAAATCGACTTTTTTATTGTTTTAATCTTTCCTGAAAAATGTAAATACATTAAAAATTGTAATATGAAATCTCAAACAGAAGCACAACAAGAGATAAGCGGAAATAACTTCATTTAAACACCGATTGCTCCAAAGGAAATCGCTCAATCTAAAATCACATAAGGACTTTAAATTTTAATAATCTTTCGAATAGGTCATTTACATTTACTAGATTTCCCAACCGTTTTTAAGATATATATGTATTCAACCGAAATGTCCCAAAAAAACTTAGTGTTTTCAATTTCCGATATGGCCTTGGTAACGGTTTCACTAGGTTTTCCACGTTCAATAACATACCAAACTTGTACAGTGAAGCCTTGTAACGCAAAATCGTAAGGGTTACGATATGCCTAAGGAACAATGTTCCGGTAGACGTACTTTGCTGGTTAACGAACTCATCCTTTGAAATGAAACGAAGTATTTTTGAATTAAATTTGATTAAAAGCGGCCCATTTTTTGAGCCAGGTAGAGAAATAAGAGATAATATATATATATATATATATATATATATATATATATATATATATATATATGTTAACTTGTCCACTTCATCTTATTTGTGAAAACTATTTCTATGAAGGTTTCTCGTAAAACATTACAGATATTGCTTTAAAAATGGTTTTATTCGTTTTCCTACCTAAACAACCCATAAAATGACTACCTTCAAGCACATTAACTGGAAAACATAAGCGCTACGATTTTCGTCGTGCGAATTTCGCCTATGAAACAGTGTTCTGGTAGGTGGATTCTGCTAGTTAACAAAATGTAATACTCAAATTAGACGTAAGATTATTGTAATAAATTCCATCAAAATGGGACTATTTTTGGGGCAGAAACCGGGAGAACGAACAAATATATGTATATATATATATATAGAGAGAGAGAGAGAGAGAGAGAGAGAGGGAGAGAGAGAGAGAGAGATTTGAATCACCGTTATTTTCGTTATCTATTGATTCTGAAACGATAACTTTTCTCCCGGATTGCGTTATGACGTTACCTCATAAGCGGTTGGGTAAAGAGGTAGGAACCACGCTAAAACACGCCTTTGAATAGATTTACCCAAGAGAGAGAGAGAGTGGATAAAGTGCCCCTAGGAACAGAGATTCTGGAGAAAATGAAGAGAACTGGGATGATATCCGGGGAATCGTCCAGATTTAAGAGCCCCCTAACGAATCCTGTCGGCAAAGCACGCCCACCCTGATGAACTACCTGTCAGCTGGTAGGACCCACCCACTCGTTCATCCTCGGCAAATAGCACCAGCCTCTTCAGGCAGTACAACTCAATCTATACACCTCCGTGTATTTCAACAGTTATATTTGCTCAACACAGCTTCGACATTTGTTAACTGATTCACTAGATCCATACATTAGGAACAACGTACATTCGGACGACAAGAAATACACAATACAGATGTGGGAAATAAAGTCCGCAGGAGCTGCGTAATAAGGCATATTTCGTGTTTATCTTCCGACGTGTTCCTGAAAATAAAAATAACACTTGTAAAAACAAATTAACCCAAAAATCTTTGATATTTTTAATTAAATAAGAAGTAATAATTACTTATTCTGAATTTTAAAGCACATGTTCCACATTAGTTGGGCGCGATATCTTACATCCTTCGTTGCAGGAGGTAAGAATAATAATCGGTACGAGCAAATAAAATGTTTCCCGCACCAACTCCCTCCAGAGAAATTGATGGTTATTCTTTGCTGGTTAACGAATTCTTCTAATCGTGTGCCTTTGTAGTATATATATATATATATAGTAGTATATATATATATATATATATATGTTTGATATTGCGGGATTAAAATTTAAGGACAAATAACGGGCTGGTTCTGCATTCTGGTCTTTTAGGAAACAATGTCCTTCAATTTTAATCCCGTAATATCAAACAAAATCAGACATATTTGTAAAGGGATCGGAAGTATGATAACAAAATTAAAAATAGTTTCACTTACATTAAGGATCGAGTGAAAATAAAGGAAACTAAATACATACAATATATACAAAATTGACTGTAAATCATGCATAGGAGAATCGGAACAGCAACTTCAAAAACGTATTAAACAACACGTTCAAAATATTGATAATGGAGAAAATAAAACAGCGTTGGCTTATCATGCTATAAAGTATGGTCATGATTTTGATTTTGAAAACATCAGAATATTAGGGAAAGAAAGAAATAGAATGAAAAGAAAGATTAAAGAAAACATACACATCATTAAAAACAGAAAAAAATGATAAATAAAAAAACGGGAATACACCATCTAATCATAATATTTTCATTATTTTATTTGATAAAAAAAATAGGAAAAAGGTGTGTTATGTATAGATTTTTTTTTTTTTTTTAAGTGTTATAGGACTATATTTCATCTGGAAATTAAAATCAATTTTAAAGATATGACATCGATTATCGATCAGCAGACTATTTGACACCATATTGGATTCGTTCAGTCAATGAACAGTCTAGACGTGGCCCTGCTGGTGGAAGGTTCTCCTCCTCAAGTTGACACTGAATTCATGTTTTAAGTATATTCCCCTGAAGAGGCGCCAAAATGGTGCGAAACATGTAGGGAAGAGCAATAAAAAGTGTGAATGTGTGTGGCGTAGTTTTATTGACCTTTCGCCTTATTCGCTAATTCTATAAATTTGAGCAAAGGGTCATTTAATGATTAATTAAAAAATATCAAGTAAATGAGTGATTTTTTAATCATAGACAATAATATATAAAAAGATATAAATTTGAAAGAGGTTTATCTCCTTTATCTAGCATATAGGATCAATGAAGAATTAAAAGCACTTTTGGGGAACTCTTTTATGAATACAACCTCAATTTCGTGAATAGCACTTTCGTTATATAGAGCGTGATTAGACCTTAATTCTTCAGAAAGCTGACCCAATATATATTTTTCCCTTTTTCTTAATTCTTTTTTTTTTTTTTTTTTTTTTTTTTTTTTGCAAAGGGTATTACTATTATTACGCCTGATTCAAGCTAGTGTACATGACAAGAGGGCTTCCTGATAAGGAAAGGCTCTGAAGAGGTGTGACACAAAGGCACGAAACATGTGAGGAAAAAGATACCAAATAAAGTAGTCAATGTGAACAAATGGTGTACTGCTTTATTTGACCCTTTCCCATAAAAAAATTTAGAAAAAGTGATATAGTGATATATATATATATATAGCATATGGAATTAGCCAAAAAAGACAGAGGACGTTATTTTTATAAATTAGTACAAAAATGTCAAAACCAAACTTTCTGAAATTTCATTTGTTGTTATTGGGAACTATACGACTCGCAAAATACTAGTAAGATTTGTAAAAATTCAAGTGAAAATCCACATTATCTCTTTCAGTAATCCATAAATATTAGAAAATCATAATAAAATTTCTCTATATTACCAAACAAAAATAACAAACAAATGGCTTTGCAGCATACTGAATTTATTCCAACTTTTTATCACATAAATTAATCCATTTCTGAGTAATAATACAACAAGATTTTAAAGAAACTAGTAATGAAACTCCACAAGATATTGCTATTAGTGAAATTAATTATTTCTTTTTGAAGGTAGACATTTGAAAATAATTACTTTTTTTAGAAATCTATGATTGTGTCTTCTGACTCATATTCATTCTTATGCCTCTTGAATCCACGGTAAAGAATATTTTTATTTAGATAGCGATGTAAATGAAGCTGATGATGTTTCGGAGGAATTTCGAATAAAATTAGGTTTTCAAGATGGAGAATGTTTGCACATCCCCTCGGGTAATTTTGTATTCAAACAAAGCAGCGGCCCTAATCATAACGGTACTCCTACAGAATTTAATATTTGAATAGAATTAATATCGTCCTAGAATAGTGAATGCATACCGCTTCCTTTCACAGAGTGGGGTAACTTTTGGAGTTTCTGAATTTTGAGGTTAGACTTCTTTCTGATATTCTTTTTCCATTAATTAATACATTAGAATAGTCTCAGATATTCATTAAAAGGCATTTTAATGTTTCCTACCTCCTCGAAGTAAAATCCCCTTATAAATCCGATCCGATGATAAAATCCGGAAGTGCTTACGACAAATATCGACAGTTGCAAGTCCTGTTTTACGGAAAAACGGTCCCTAAAATTTGTCTATATATATATATATATATATATATATATATATATATATATATATATATATATATATGCAACATTGCCCTTCTATTTCCAATAGATGGTCATATTTCAACGGAATTCGGCTTCGGAAAAATGCTTAGTCTAAAATAAAAAATTTATATTTTTCTAGCCTGCAGAATCTATCCAGAGGTCTGTCCTGGCTTGACATAACAATTAACAAAACAACTTCATGGATCCTACTACTAGATACCGAAAATTATCCCCGTTATATATGTGTGTGTGTATACATAACATATATAGGGGGGCATGTGTTAACTATAGCGACCACAATATTTGTTTTTTCGCCAAGAATTTTTGTGGCTAGCACTGCCATAACAATAGATGGACGAGTTCGTTAAATAGCAAAATTAGTCTATCTGGAGAGGCAAAACTCCAGAGCCTTACTATTAATAAAAGCATAAATAAACTTAGTTCGTTTTCTGAGGAACAACTATAGTAATATGAAGCTATAATTATTATTATTTCTTTATTATTTTTTTTTTTATTGTGCACCAACATCTAGGCCATTAGCGGTGTATTATTATTATAGAAAGATTGTTTATTCTTTCTTAACCATTCTTGTAATGTAATAAGATATAAGTTGCAACGTACCAACATGTGGAGCCCAAGGCTTATCTTGATTCCCTCCGTTTACACCGAAATAATGCTGATAAAAAAGGCAACACAACAAAACGTATTGAACTTATTCAAACATATTCGTGGTATTTGTACGTGCACCTACTCCCATAATATAAAATTCCCCCAAATTCAAAATGTTGACTCAAAAAAAAAATGAAATGTCACTATATCTCCGAAAAAGAGCAAATCTGTCATTTATGTGGTGATTTTTTAATTCAGCAGATAGAAATACTTATGAATTGGCTATTTTGGGTCCCGAAACATTTTCATTGTTGCCCAGTGTTATTATTACTGAAATTATTATTTTGTCTGTATTTGTTCAGGCTCTAGGCAAACTATTAATCAGATAAATCTTATAGTAAATACTTCATCGCTCTGTCCACAATTGATCTGTTGCAAATTCCAAATAAATATCCAAATAGGTGTTAACCCAATGGTACACCATTCACGTTCCTAGAACAGACATACTACAACAGATTCATAGCCAAGTACAACCCTGATTAGATACCAAGTAGGTAAACATTACAATAACACGGTATTATTACGGCTTTGTAGTACAAAGCATAACTAATTAAATCCTATTTAATGGGGTTTAGGGTGGAGATAGGACAGAAATACAGGAATACTACAGGTACGATAGGGATTCAACTGGTAAATTAGTCTTGCTAGACTTTGGAGAATATAATCCTTCGAAATGAGAAGGCAAACGGCGAATTGTTAATCCCTTCAAACAGGGATTACTATAGCAAATGGAATATCTCTACAACTAAGGGATTAATTGCGAGGTTTTAGTCCATTTATCATCTTATCTAAATTTGTGCTCATCCAAAGTGGAGACTATAAGAAATTATGTTCTTAGTAAATTATATAATTTATTACTCCTTATAGTTCACTCCTTTCTAAATACGAAGGAAACGCCGTTATTGTTGTTAACCTCATTAAGCAATCCGGAAGTGCCGACTATAGAGTTTCATATATTAGAACCACGAAACTTTCATTAAAATTGGGTCATATTTGAGCCAGCTAATTTGAACAGACAAATATGTAAATCTATATTATATATATATATATATATATATATATATATATATATATATATATATATATATTATAATGAATTATTACAAATAAAATAAAATGTCATGAATCTTTGAGGCTGGAAAGAAAATAAGCTTATTTATATTAAAAAAACAACACATCTATGAAAAAAGCATAAAAACAAATAAAATAATATCATGGGAAGAATTTTGCAATAATACAAGTCATTTTAATCAATGGACGTGGCCATACAAATATGCTAATAAAAAGTTACATGAACGATTTTCACTTAGTACGATAAAGAAACATGACGCTTCATACACAAATAATAAACCAGAAACATACCTACCAATATATACTCGACACACTCATTAAAACTGATAACACACTAAATGATAAAGAAGTCCACACATCAATTCATAAATAATAATCAGTCCCACAGACACATAACAACCTACCATTAAGCAATACAGAAATTAGTTATAGTATCCAAAATTTAAAAAGTCCGTCACGCAGGAGCTGCATAACTAAGCACTTTCCTCAGAATTTAGGTAGTGTAGACTGCTTTCCAGAACAATTTGCTTAAAATATCCTACATAAATAAAATAAAAACATGAATAGTTCTCTTTTAAATTTGTAATGAGTAACTGATCAATTATTAATTTGCTTCCAGAGTTATGTTTACACAAGGTACCTATTACACTACGTAATAAATACAAAAACCTCATATTATCGTATTTTGATCTAACGCAGGAACAGGATACAGTCACTCTAGTGGTAGAAAGCGCTCCTTGCGGCGGCTTTGTGAACCTACGTCTGGCGGGCTTTTCTATTAAAATATATTACGAATTAAACCCCCGCTTTCCGATTGACCGATTCAGCTCATTTTTACAACACTTCTTTCTCATGAGTTACCCACGACGTATACCGCATTTCGTTACAATACAGCAGAAATTACGACCGGTATTTGGGTCCGGAGTAAACCCCCCCTTCTAATGAACCGATTTAGTTTATTTTTACAACACATATTTACCTGTAGATTACCACTACGAATACCGAGTTTCGTCGAAATATACCAAAAATCACGGCTGGTAGTGGCGAATTGGTATTGTGGGTCCGGAGTAAACCCCCCCCCCCCTCCTAATGAACCGATTTAGTTTATTTTTACAACACATATTTACCTGTGGATTAGCACTACGAATACCGAGTTTCGTCGAAATATACCAAAAATCACGGGTGGTAGTGGCGAATTGGTATTGTGGGTCCGGAGTAAACCCCCCCCCCTTCTAATGAACCGATTTAGTTCATTTTTATATCTCACTTTTCCCTCTATATTACCACTACGAATACCAAGTTTCGTTGAAATATAACAAATGTTACGGCTGACATAGTCAAATTAGTGTTTTGGGTTCGGGGTAAACCCCCCTTCCGGTGGACCGACTTTGGTGGTTAACGAACTCGTTCAATTGTTTGCTCATTGAATGCTATATACCAAGTTTCGTGACGAAAAAACAAAAACTCTGGCCGCTATCGTGTTAACAGACATATATATACATATATATATATATATATATATATATATATATATATATATATATATATATATAAATTTTAACGGGGGTCATTTTCGGTGTCTACTAGGTAGGATCGATAAAGATTTGAAGAAATTTTTCAAAAATTCCGTCATGAGTCCAACGTCAATAGCTACTTTCCTTCGGAGGAAAGTGCTAAAAGAAATAAGTCCCCAGGTATAGATGGAATTACAGGAGAAAAATTCAAAAATGTATATAGTTGGTTCCCAGTTTTCATCAATGAATTATACAAAAATTGTTTAAAATTAGGTATTTTCCTCGAAATATGGAAAAGGTCTAAGGTAATTCTTATATATATATATATATATATATATATATATATATATATATATATATATTTAGTGGCTCACAGTCAAAATGATGCAAACCAAGATTTCTACTTCTATTGCTATTTGTTCCCAATTTGTTACAATTTAAATGCCAATACACATTAGGGCATAATGATCCATTGTCATGCATTGAATTTAGGTAATCAAATCAACTCTACAACATTATACAAATAGGAAAAAAATTCTTCGTTAAAACTCATAGGAATTGAAGGTCACAGTGAAAAAGATGCAAAGTTTAGTTCTGCTTAGAAAATAAATATTCTTCAATTTGTGGGGACATGAGTTTACTAATATTTTAATTACTATTCATTCTTTCAATAAAACTGAAAATAAACAATATGAATACAAGTAATCAGTCTTGTTCGAGCATGTGCGTAAATTTGGTACGCATACAACTATTCCAGAACGAGAAATAGTGATTAACAAATTTAAAATGGGCAAAACAACATGAAATCACCTCTATTATCAATAGGATTTATGCGACTATTCAAAATATTATTGAACGTTTTGAAAAAGAAAACAGAATAATAAGAAAATCTAGAGTCATTACAAAAGAAATGTTTTACTGGCAATTACAAACGGTGGATTATGTGGCAAATAAAAAATAATTCGAAATAAGTGCTGCAAACTAGGCAACATTAGTTAAAAAAAATTTAAATAAATCGGTGTGTGCTGAAACCATTCAAAGAATTTAAAAAAATAAAGGCAAAACAATGGTAGAGTTCCAAGGCAAAATTCTTACATCAACGAGAAATATAAAAAGATGCAAATTATTTCTCCCAAGATTTATTTGAAGAAGAGATGGACTTCTGGAGAACTGTTTTGCTTTGGATATGTCAAAATTCACTTTTTGGCCCTGATAGAACAAATTTCGACTGGAGAAAGGCAGATCAAGAGCTCCATGGGAATAATCTTCACATGAACATCAAACATTGAGGTGATCATGTTATGGTTTGGGGGAGTATGGCTGCTTCGGCAGTAGGACATAATCAGTTTATAGAGGAAACAATGGATAAACATTAATATTGTGACATCCTGAAGAAAATATTGCAACCAAGTTCGGAATAATAAATTATTTTGCTTTTTATAGACATAATGATCCCAAGTATTCTTCTTATCTCGCAAGAGAATAAGTTCATATAATATCTCCAAAACTATAAAATCACCCCTCCAATCACTAGACCTATACGTCATAGATAACACAGGTCTACAACCAAAAATTTGATTTGATGATTTTGGCTAATCTCTGTGTTTCTCGGTGTGCTGAGGCCGAGAATGAAGTCCGTTTTTCTCTATCACGTACAGATTTTTTTCAAATCCATAGAACATAATATACCTGCTATACACATAAATTTGGTAAGAAGTAGGTGTTTTTTTTTCCAAACAATGTCTCTTTTTATAAACAGACATCTTTCACTAGGTGGTGTAGGCAATGACTCCCTCAGTAGATGTTGTAGGCCTGAGGGTGTCTAGGCATGACCTGTTCAGACAGGAACGTACTTGTTTGGTCTCAGATGTCACCGTCTGAAGCTAAACGAGATTGAACCTGTTGTATCAGGAACTTGGAGCTAAATTTCTGTTCATTCTCTCAGTTCAGTAGTATCAACTGAAGTGAACACATTCACTGAGGTCTCTTAGTTGTGTCAAAGTGATTAAGAACGTATTTTAAGGTTTGAAAGTGCATTTAGACAAAATGTCTCATCGTCGTTGTGTTACCAGTCCAGACTACTTCTGTTTTATCTGTGGTGAGTACACAGTTAAGAAATACCAACGAAATATAACAGGTTTTGTCAAAAATGTATATTATGCATATTTTGGCTACGTTTTCATAAAAATAATAACTAAATATGCCACTGTTAATTCTGAAGCTGTTATTTCTACACATTTATGTATTTTGTACAGTAAACAACATTGAAATAACTAAAAGATCATGGAAATAAATGAAAACTCTTATTCGCCAATTCTGTTTTCTTTTAATGGTAGTACCTCTGCCCTTACTTGAGATTGAACAATTTCCTTACGTGATAGAGAGGGACTGACCTCATGTTCGGCTTCAGCACGCCAAGGAGCATAGAGATTGACCAAAATCATCAAATCAAATTTCAGAAAGATTATTTTTGTAGACCTGTGTAATTTATGAATTTAATTAGATACAGAAGTGAGGAAACATAAAATATCCAACCAACAATATCTCATAAAGACGCGTCAAGAAGAATGGGAGAAGATATGTCTATCTTGCACAGAAAAGCTTGTCCAATTCATGCCCAATTGTTTGAATGTGATAAATAATAATAAAGGATTACCTAAATAGTACTAAAATTTCAAATATTTTTGACTTTTTAGACGTTTTCCATTTTGCATCATTTTCACTGTGACCTTAGAAATGTATATTAATTAATAATACCCTTCATCTAGTCATCAAAATGTATATTAATTTATATTTTTTTTGTCTAAACTTACGATTTGATCTCAAATAATTGTTTAACTTTTGTATGTTCTGGCCTGATGATCCTACTGTATTTTTTTGATGACTAAATGAAGGGTATTAATTAATAATACCAAATTACTACTGTATTTTTGTAAACAAAGATTTTTCAGAATAAATTGTGGGTTGGTATTAAATATATTTTTTTAAAAGTAAATATCTAGCATCATTTTGACTGTGAGCCACTGTATATGTCTGTTTGCTCTCTAGCTGGTTCAAAAATGCATCAATTTTAATAAAATTTGGTACAAAAAAACTTCGTATGATGAAATTTAAAGTTCGTTACCAACGGAAACCATCTATTGGAACATCGTTTTTAGCGTGAAATTCGTAACGCTCAAAACATATTTTTGAAAAAAAAATAATATAAATTAGTTGGAAAGAGAAAAGGTTTGCAACTTTATCGACACCAAGCCTCCAAAATAAACGAGAAAAAAAATATACAGATTGGTCGATCTTCCAATAGAAGTAAAAATATTACTTAGCATAGAATAATTATATTAACTCACAATACATATTACTAATAACACATTTGTAAAATTACTGATATAATTAAGTGATTTTCATAATTTTTTTTTTCAGGACTCCAATTTGAGTTGATAAATGCATCCTTAAGGAGAAAGAAGAAGGTTTTTGCTTCTAAAAACTTCAGGTGAGATTTCATCAAGCTTATATTATTTATAATAACAACTAAAAATACTGCCTGCAGTCCTTGGGCTGTATTATTATATTAATTTAATTAAGTATTATTAATATTAATTTTGAATATTAATATCAACTTCGTTGTTGTTTGAGAAATAGTACACTTTACTTGCTTAGGACAATAAAATATTTATAAATAGCACGTAACAATAAAATAAATAAATAATTAATTACACTTGAAAGAAATTATATTTTTGTTTAAATGCAAAATCAATTATTTTTATTGCTCTCGTTATGGATAAAGTGTATGGAACAGTTTTGAAGTCGTTATCACCCCTTCATTTTATGACGTAATCCGAATCCAATTTAAGAGAAAGGAAACGTGAACGCCGTGAAAGCGATTCGGCATCGTTATATCACAGTATCATGAAGTCACTCAAAGTCACGAGGAGTTTATGAAATCAACCCTTTATATAAGATAACTCAAATACAAAAAAAAAAATATTGAACTCACTCCAAAGAAATAAGCCATCGCCAGCAATTTTCTGTAGTAAAGAAATTTATGAAAGTTTTAACCTCATAATGAGCTTTAAAATTCAGACTCACAACAATTACGTCATCTTAGCGCTTTTCCGTTGTTATTACTAGTGAAATGTGGAATGCCTAGAATATAAACAAACGTATATATTTCGTAAACAATTCCACGTATACTCCATGAAAACCTATATTTTAGGCGCCTCACGTCACCGAAACCGATGATGTACCTTCCTCATTTTTTAGGAAGACTTTATGCGTTCATAAAAATAATGATAACACAATAATGTTTAGTATTCAACGAAATTTACTGGAATATGATTTTACAGCAAAACTTGAAATAAAGCGAATTTAAAACAATCGTTTGCTGTTTAATAACTGACACTAGACCTCCAAACTAGCTGAAAAATACTCATATATGTGTCTGTATGTATGTTTGTATATATATATATATATATATATATATATATATATATATATCTGTATTAACATTTTTATTATCATCTCAGAAGAATTGGTACATGTATCATTTTTTAATTTTTTCAGGCTTCAAGTTCGGCACCACTTAATTAACATAATTAATTATGTCTTTTTCATTTAGAGCTTTAAAAATTTTAAGTTTGTCACTCTGTGCCCTCCACCACAAATTTAATTGAATTTAGTAATTTAATAATATATTATATTTAATAAAATCCTTTGATAAAAGTGTAAGGTTTGAAGATTTGACTGACCAAAGTGCTAAACAGCAATTAATCAAACAAATCGCAATTCTACGAACAATAAGCACTTCGGAACAAAATATTTACCCCCGCCTCTGCCAATTACAACCCGCCCGCCCTGATTCTACAGCTGTTGGCAAATTATTTAGAATTAAGCAGATTTACATAGAGATCCAATCAAGATCCGAGATATTCAAGCAGGTCTGTACAAACAGCCCAAGAGTCCGGGGGTAGAACTCGCCTACATTGGGCCAGGAAACCCTTCATGTGTACTCCAGTTTCCCAATACTCTTTGTGGGAGTCTGGCTTAGTAAACACAACAACACTTGTCTCTGTCTTAGCCTTTGTTCTCTTGAGCACCTCTCCACTGGTTCCAAGTCATTGTGCAACCAAGCTCAGGAAGCCTATTCCTATGTAATTCTTTCCTATAAATAATACAACGGGTATAACGCCATCCTCAGGGAGTTTGGAATTTTGTTTTTATTTTAGAAATGAAACATACATAATTTCTGTTACATAACAAGTAAACAGGTAACAAAACTTTCATTAAAAAATCGAATTGTATATAATATCGAAATGTAGTAACCTTTGGGATCTCCCCGTGGTCTAGTGGCTAGCGCCTTGGATTCATATGCGGGAGATGGTGGGTTCGATTCCCACCGGCGCACTGTGTATCGATTGTGCTAACTAGGTGGACAAAATTCATGTTCAGAATTCTAAAATTAGAGTTTCTTGGGGTGCTGATTTTATATCTGCTATTACTTTTTGTGTAAAAAAATGTAAAACTAGTTTTATCCAAAAGTAAGCATATTTTTCAATGTATTTGACGAAATATACATTATTATGATTAGATAGTTAGCCGTCGAGGTGATAAGTAAAGATGGAATGGTTGGGATTCGGCTAAATAAACCTCAATATGATTTTGTTTTAAAAAATCTATATTTCGGACGTTTCGGCTACTCATTGGTAGCCTTCGTCAGCTAAAATGACAAAAAAAGAAATTAATACAAAAACAAAAAAAATTATGATTGTGATAGGTAACAGAGCTATAGATACAATTAACTTATAAAAGAACATATCGTCTTAAATTCTTAGAATGAAAAAGTGAATAGGTACAATAATTGATTTTAATAGTAATTAGTAACTTTAATTGATTTTACAAAGAAATAAGAAGCTACATACCAATGACAAATATAGTAGCTAATAGTAACATTAATTAATTTTACAAAGAAATAAGATACTACATTCCAATAGAAATGCGGAGCGGCAGAGGAAGACCAAGGTTGGCAATTAAGTAACCATTGTAGAGTGTCTAAGGAGAAAAAGAAATCTACTGGGGTATAAGTAAGTGGAAACAGCAGGTGGTGGGGGAAATGTCGGTAAGGATCAAAAAGCATGTTTATGACATGTCGGTAAGGATCAAAAGGCATGTTTATGACATATTTATGCCAGGAAAGGAGAAAAAGGTGTTAATGGAAGGATACCCAAGGGGCATGGTAAAAATCTAGGTGGGAGGTCGGGAGAGTATTTGGAAAAAATTAGCGTACATAGGAGAAATGCCTTGTTGGTCAGTTTTGTAGTTTATATTGTTTTTGTTTAAGTTTATGTGTACACATTCCGAGATCTGTAGTCTTTTTTTGTTTCGTTGTGTAGCAAGAATTTTCGTGTCGTCGAAGTTAAAAGTGTGTTTTTGTGTAATGGCGTGTTTTGCAAGTGCAGATTTTCTTGGTCTTCCTCTGCCGCTCGGCATTTCTATTGGTATGTAGTATCTTATTTCTTTGTAAAATTAATTAATGTTACTATTAGCTACTATATTTGTCATTGGTATGTAGCTTCTTATTTCTTTGTAAAATCAATTAAAGTTACTAATTACTAATAAAATCAATTATTGTACCTATTCACTTTTTCATTCTAAGAATTTAAGACGATATGTTCTTTTATAAGTTAATTGTATCTATAGCTCTGTTACCTATCACAATCATAATTTTTTTTGTTTTTGTATTAATTTCTTTTTTTGTCATTTTAGCTGACGAAGGCTACCAATGAGTAGCCGAAACGTCCGAAATATAGATGTTTTAAAACAAAATCATATTGAGGTTTATTTAGCCGAATCCCAACCATTCCATCTTTACTTATACATTATTGTTTAACGATTGTATTTTTCATTTAATCTAATCTCTGAAAAAAATGAATTGTAGAAAGAACCATGTCGATATTATTTTCTAACTCGATATATAAAATAAAGCAATTTCAAACTATTTTATTTTTTGTCTCAGTTCCTAAGGCGCATTGGACGAAACTCTCGGGCACGTGTCGAATATTTTTCAACGTAGAATCACCAGGAAAAAAATGGTCCAAAACGGTGACCCCACCACTGTATATTCTCCTTGTTAGAATATTTGAGTTCTACTTTGGAAGGGTGGTTTCACCCCTTAAACGTGCGATTGACCCGATATAAAAAAAATACGTATAGATTACTTTCACGTGTTTAATAAATATACAGAGTTTCATAAAAATCGGCTCCGGACACTTGGGGATATTCCCTTGTAAGCTATACTGGTTATTTTAAGATACAGCTGGTATTTGATGAATGGGGAGCCTGTATGCTTCTAATACTTCCTATCCACCGATATATTAACTTCTCTGATAAACTCTAAATCGAGGAATTTCATTAGAGGGAAATCCTTCCACAACATTCGAAGTGAAATTAAACCCGAGAAGTGTATGTGCCTGCGGTCAGCTGATTTCTCGGATTGGTAAGCCTGTTTACTCAATGCCTAAGAGTGGTAAACCTTAAATCAGTAATAAGTCTGCTTACTGACAGTCGAAGTGTGGTAAACCTCAAAGTGTAGGCGGAACTACTGGAGTACAAACAGGGGCCTAGCCACAGATCATTAATTTCTCTACGGTCTACATATTAGAAGCCATTTCTTTTACTCCAAACCAATAAAAGAAAAAATACTAAATTGTTTTTTTTTTTTTTTTTTTTTTTTTTGACAAAATTTATCTGATAAATAATTATAGTAATATTGGTAGAAAAAGTTAATAATTGAAATCCTACGGACATGCTGCAACATCGACATAAAACCATGCAACACACGAATGGTGCAGCTGAATAACTGAAGATTATAATAGAACCAATAAAAATGCCCTGGACATAAATGATATTTATATTGTCAACCAGTTTTCTTTCTGATTTTTTGTTTTTATTATTAGCCTGACACTAAGCATGAAGATAAATTAGAGATGAGCACACTGCATCAGCTATACCAACTTCTTTAAGTATGGAATGTTGAAGATGCAATTGCATTTTTGTATTATTGCTTTAATATAAACACATATATATGTATATTAACGATTGCGCCGCTCTAAGGCTGCACCTACATTGCACCTGTATTTCTCCCGATCCGATTCGATCCGATTTCGTTCGACCGACAACGGCCTCTAGTCACAGCTCGTTAGTAATGAACTCGTAGTGAAGTGATAATGAGTCATTAATTTAAGAAATACCACCTAATGAGCAAAGAAACCTTTGATTACCTTTTTGGAGGTATAAAGTAAGAGTTATAACGATAAGAGAAGTATTACTATTTATATTTTAAAATTATTATTATAGAAGGAAGGTTATAAACAATGGATGGTTATAAACATCTTTCCACGCAATTCAATAAACAAGACACAAAAATGTGAAGTGACAATGTTGTTCTAAATTTAATCAGCTTTCATTTAAAAAATAAATGCATAGAAATATAGATCTAGAGGCTGTAGACCTTTTTGAAACACAATATGTCGTTTATACCGTGTTCAACCATCCATTATTTGGTTGTTTATCATAATCCCACAATGAGACTACTGAAAGTGGATGGAATTAATTCATAGCCGACCACATCTAAAGGGAACATACAATAAAGGTCTTAACACATTGAGTGATCGGATGCCTGTCTTTGTGTCTACATCCGGCTCTTTGATGGATACTCATACTGGCAGCGGATTGGCTCACTCGTCTGTGAAATCCCATTTGACTGCAACCATTTGTATTATCTACATTTCTATTTAAGCAGGAATTTCTATTGGTAGTGATATGGGTCTCCATCAAGTAACATCCATTATCTGTAATAAAAGAATTGGGTCTTCTTGCGAAGACCACATCCAGCTACATTTGAAGTAGCAGTAGTGATTTTTAACAGTGATTCAGCGCATGCGCATAACTCCTTTGCATTTGTATTGGCTGATTCCTATGTGCAATTCTATTGGTTCTTGCTGGGAGTAAAGCAACCTTTAACAGTGAATTAGCGTTTTTTAGATTGACTAGAGTCGCTAAAATTAATAGTGTTCTAATAATTTTAGTGAGTTGGATTGACTAGAGTTTTGATATCTTCTTGAGCAAGAGAAACGCATAGCACGTATGCCCATAATGCTAAATAAATGTAAAATATCTGAAAAGAGAGAGAAAAAATGAATAAAATATGTGTGTTTACAAATATCATTGTTTATGTAATCCTTCATAACCTGCAAAACAGTTACTTTAGCGCTTAATAATTTTTTTTGTAGTCGAGAGCGATTTTTTTGTGTAAAGGATTTGTCTTTAGTGCATCAAAATACAATATAGAATCAATGGGCCAAAAAGGAGGCCCCTTAATTTCACAATTACCATTGATTTTGATCATATCGTCAATACAAATGCAAAGTATTGAATGTGAAAAAACGCATTTTTCATTTGAAATCTTTACTGATTGCTGTTGGTCTGATGGATGACAAACTCTCGAATCTAAGTACACACAGTGAAAGGAGGATGTCACCACTGTTAAAAGGTCGAATCTGCCTACTAATTGACTGCCCAAAAGCAGAGTAATAAATAAAAGTATTTTCACTCTTGAAAGTGGTGATTTTCACATTCGTTAGTTTGCATTTGTATCGACGATATTAACTTTTTTATTAATACATATTGCTTGCCATTATCTATTATGGCCGTAGATAACGAGTCAAGTAGTAATAGATAACAAGAAAAGGACCTATTAGCTTATCAGTAAGCTCATTAGCGAGTACGAGTAACTGTTAAAAATCACTACTTCTACTTCAAAAGTAACTGGATGTGGTCTTCGCAAAAAGACCCAAAGAATTAAAAAGTCTGTTCACCTGGAACTAAGTAAGCAAGGTAACAGTTAAATAAACATGAAACGTTTTGAAATTTCTTATATTTCTTTAAATACCAAGCTAAGTGAAGTATTAAAATCCACATTAGCTGTTTTATATCCGTTGGAGAACTTTATTATTAGTTTCGGATATTATATAGGTAGTTTCGATGTAACAAGACAAAAATTACTCCTGCAAGATGTGTATGAATAATGTAATCTAGTATGGGGTGTACGTGGAAAACCACTAATGAAAATCAACCGATTATCCCTATTTTCTTGAAAAAAAATTAATATGATTTCTTGACTGTCTTAATATCTAGGCGCACGGTAGTGCGCCAGGCCAAGTTCCGGCCTAAGCATACTGTGTGTATATTACAGGCGGTCTTAGAGCCGATTTTTACTCTCTCATAACTTTCAACCAGGTAACGATAAAGTTATGAAATTTTACACAGGTATTATACTACTAGATGTGAGTAAAACTGGAAATTTTAATAATTCTACATCGAATAGCTTCTGAGATATAAGCGATCGAAAATCGGGATTTATAGGACTCACTCACTCACTCACTGACTCATCAAAATTATTAGGCACTTCCCATGATGCTAGAGACTTGAAATTTTGCATGAAGATAGATATGAAGACGTTATTAAAGGAAAAAATCGAAAAATCGCGAAAAGTTGTGTTCGACTCCGCTTCCGGGGCGGGGGCGTGCCAGTTTTGTACTTCCTTCGGAAACCCATCATTCCGTCCGAAACCCATGATGTGGGGTATCAAATGAATTGTCTCGGTATGAAGAACCAATATTTGATGTTTCAAGAAACAATTAGACGCATATAGGCTAGGTAAAAATCTTATACCAGCTGTCTGTCTGTATGTTTGTTCCTCTAAAAAATCCGTACCGTTTGACCAATTTTGACCAAACTTGGGACACAGATGGGTCTTGATATGGGGAGAATCATAGGCTAGGTTAAAATTTCTATCAGCTGTCTGTCTCTCTGTTTGTTCCTTGTACAAATATACATCGTTTGACCGATTTTGACAAAATTAGACACACATGTCGGTCTTAACCCGGGGAGTGTCATAGGGTAGTTCAAAATCGTCTATCAGCTGTTTGCCTAACTGTTTATTCCTTATACAAATCCACACGATTTGACCGATTTTGACCAAACATGGTACATAGGTAGGTCTTTATCCGGGTAGTGTCATAGGCTAGGTCAAAATCGTCTATCAGTTGTCTGTTTGCATGTTTGTTCCTTATACAAATGATACGGGAGTGTCATATTACCTATGACGTTTTGAACTTTTTGTTCCATCGGAAAGCCATCATTCCTTCAGAAACCCATCATGTGGGGTATCAAATGAATCGTCTTGGTAAGGAGAACCTACATTTGATGTTTTAAGAAACATTTCGACGCATCATAACAACAACAGTTGTTAAATGTCTTTCTTAAATGTAGTAAATAAAGTCGTAGGGGCAATGTTTTTTTTGTGCCGAAATTATCTTTAGAGAAAAACTAAACATTGCCAAGTTTAAGAATATACCTGGCTGAGGAAAGTGATATTTTAGTAACTGGATATAAGTATTTTTATTGTTGTTTTTAAAGGTCAGTTGAAGTGTCTTTACTGTTCTTAGTAAGTAACTATGAGGTCTTCCAAGTAATGAACTTGGACATTTCTTTCTTGTATCATCTCTTGTATTGGCAAATATTTTTGGTTGAATTAATACACCAACTCATACTACTTTTTTGGAGTGTAGAATGGTAAGGCGTTTTTGGGGGCTTTTAGGAGGGGATATTTTTGAGGAAGGGAGTGTTTCTTTGTGGGGGCAGGAACTTGGCCTCTATTTCACATATATGTTTTTTTGGGGATAATTATTAATTGTATTCCTCAGAAGAGATAAATATGCCGGATAGGTTTTAAAATCAAATCCTATTAAAACTCGCACATATTATCAAAATTGGCTACCATAGATTATTATTATCTAAACGTTTTATTTCTCAGTATTTACGAGAAACTCGCGCTTCGCAAAGTACAGGATATTTAGAGTAACTGTTAAACCCAATAATTAATATTAAAACCAATAATTTCCACAACTACCTACGATAATTCACTGAATAAAGCACATCAGTGCCTAATAAAAGAAGTACAATAATTAAGTACGTTGTCCTTATTTTTTACAATTTACTTATTATATTTTCCTCTTTTTATCAATTTTGAAGCACATTGATTTTACCATATTTTTTCTCGTTATAATTTGTTTTTATATCCTGCAAAATATTCGACAATTTTTACTACTTGTCGTCTTAAACAAAACAGCGCACGTTGAATTATTCAATTATTTTGCCACTTAAGCCCTAGAAGTTGCCAACGTGCTTACCCAAGTTGATAATTAATATGAATTGTATAGTAGTATAAAAAATGGCATATTCTTTGGCTTAGGTGGCAAAATGACTTAGTAATTTGTATGCGTGTATTTGAATCAAAACAATAATTTTTTATTAGAAAATAAATCATTTAACATTGGCAAAAATTGTCTGCCTGTGGTCCTGTGGCTAACGCCTTGGATTCTCATGCGGGAGAAGCAGGTTCGAGACCCGCCTGTAGTAGGTTGAGTTTCTTCATATCAGGGCCCGTTGAAGGAATCCTCCTCTGCTCCATGGATGTTTAGGAAGGAACATATAGATAGCCCGCCCTTAAATGCCTAGATGAAGAAGTTCCTTAAAAAATAAAAATTGTCAGAATTTACAACATAGAATTTAAATCTAAAATGTTCAGGAAATATAGATGTTCTCGGCTTCCAAGACTAAACTTAGCTTTGCTAAAAGAGCTTTGAATAGGAGCTTTAAAGCTAAAGGGCCTTTGAATGGATGTGTGCCTTTAATGTCCGGCGAGCCTTTTTATAGAAAAGGGTGGTTTAATAATATATCTCTCAGGGGATCTCCTTTTCTGTCGAGTAGTTTATCCTTGACACCTAAAAAACTAGTCCTCGCTTTGAATAGGATTCATGTCATTCAGAAAATGGCTTTTATGCTCTATAACAAAACAGATCTTAAACAACGGAAATCAAAAAGATTAATAGACCACACAATAGATTTCACTGTCCATGAAAAGCTTTGGGGTAAATACTTATTAATATTTGCCGAAGAATATTAAGAATGCGTTACAGATTACTTTCTAATATTAATATATACACAACAACAAAGCAAGAAAACATTTTTTTTTTTTGATTATTTATTTATTCATGAGCTCTCGCAACAAAGGCGACTCACCCAATATAACTATAACATATATACAATGGCAATATTGACGTTATAACACTAATACATCGTATACTTATTATCACAGTACATACACTTATTATCATATACTTCACATAGTTTAAATTATTAGCTCAATATAAAATAAAACAATTAATTAACTCAATACAGATTAACTACATGTTAACAACATATTACAAATATAACTTAAGGATGAGACGGGAAGCAATACTAATCAAGGATTTAGTTCCTTAAAAAAAAAAAAAAAAAAAAAAAAAAAAAAAAAAAAAAAAAAAAAAAAAAAAAAAAAAAACATTTACGTCAGTATGTGGTTATAATTCTGGAAAATATTTTAATTCGTTTAAGATGTTGGAGTACTGTGTTGATATATGGACTACCTTCAGTTAGTAAGTCGTGTAAGTGATGTGGGATGAGTAAGTTCTCTAGTTTCCTGCAGTCTGTCAGTATGTGTTTTATAATGAACAGTTGACTATAAAACACATACTGACAGACTGCAGCAAGAAAACAAATATACAAAAAATCACCCTATCCAGACACTTTACAGACAGACATAATTTTGACTTTATAATTTCTCCATCCTTTCCACTAAACCTGAGAAACGCCTCCTTTTCCAAATCCATATATATATCCACCTTGAAAACAGTCCCGTCAACGATAAGTAATATATGTTGTTGTCTTGAACTTTTTCCTACTGTTTGCGTGAGATCAAGTGTAGAAGAACTCACCATTTTGTTTTATAGCCTACAAATTTTAAATTATAGTAGATCCGCCTTAATATTATCCTAACGCATCTAATATTCAGGAAAAAATGTATAAACTTTCCCTTTGGTATTATGATTCTTTTAGGTCATAATAATTAATTTTCTGTGTAAACATATTTGAAACAAGTTGTACATTTATTCACACGAGTAAGCAGTGTCTGAACTTCTTGTATTATAATCTCTAACTAGGGGCATTTTTGTAGGACTAAGTAGATGCGAAGGCTCCCATTTTTCGCCTAACAACCTGTAATTTTATATACACGTACTCTAAACAATTTAATCTCTCTTTTGCCCCTTGAATTAGCGACAGGTGTTCACCTCTATTACTCCAGTAATAAACCACAAGAAGGCGTTGCTCCAGTAAAACTTCTAACCACTAGGCAGTATAACCACCAGACCTAGTTTCCAAGGGGGTGGTTGGATAAAGATTGTTACTGGGGAAAGTCCAAGGGTTGTCCCCGACGAATAACGAACAAATTCGCTGATTAGAACAAGATTGTTTTTTTTTATATCGGAAAATCAATTCGAGCCCGAATTTAATTCTTAAAGTTTGTTGAGCCATCTGATGAGAGAATAATACTGAATTATTTTAATAATAAATATCAAGTGTAATTTTGGCGATATCCTTTATGACCAAACACCACCGAAATATATTAGCATTTACAGGGGCAAAAAAGTGTAATATTTATTAGAATATTTTTATTTTTTACTAGCTGTGCCCGCGACTTCGTCCGCATGGATAGTGACTTAGAGCAGCATTTTTGGATAAATCTGTTGATTTATTTTGGACTATAAATACCGTCGTATGGGTATTTAAACAAAATATATTCTTTACAGAATCGCTTCCCTATACACGATATTACAGATCGTCCCTAGGCCAACCCAGCGTTTAAATTAATTTATCAATGGGTACCTTGGTGCTAATGACAATGCAG
>OX328126.1:68385289-68510615 GCA_946811695.1 Gonocerus acuteangulatus | reverse complement strand
TAAAAATGCCCAACAAAAAAACGCCCGTAAAAAAAGTAAAATGAAGAAACAAAAAAAAAATCTATAATACTAAACCTTACAAATATGAAACAGATTTTTTCCTATGTTGTTTGCAGGTTGCAAAGGTTTTTGGAGTTTGTTTATGTTTTAGTTTAGTAACAGATTTCCAGTTCTATTCTGGCCTACTAGTGGGCTTCGCCCAACCATTTCCACTCTCTTCTTTCTGATGTCACTCTGTGTTAGGTAGCTCAAACAATGCTATCCTCAGTTCTAGGTCCAAAGGTATAGAAGGTTTTTGTATAATTATCCTATCGAAGTTTATATCTCAATATAATGCACTCAATTCAAAATATTTCAAAATAAATGCACTCTTCATAGGGATACTATGAAAATATATATATATATATATATATATATATATATATATATATATATATATATATTCAATGAGTTGGTCCCCTACTTCTCTGGTAGCCGCGGGGGTACCACTTTATAATATCTTTACACCACCGGCCTTCTGTCCTAATGTTCTACCCAAGTCCATTTTCTTTTGTGGCTAATTTGCGCTACATCTGGAAAATTTGCCTTGAGCCTGAACCACCTTTTTCTTTTTCTATCCATTTTTTAAACCTGTAGGATATAGCGTTCCATACCTCTTACTGTTGTACGTAAATATATCCACACACTATTTTTTTTCTTTTTTACGGCGCATCTACATCTAGGACATTAGCGCCGAGATCCAGAGTGCAGCGAGGAATTTTCCCAGCGAGGCCTGAGATGAGAAAATACCTGCCGGAGGTGGGAATCGAACCCACCATCTCCCGCTTATAAATCCAAGGCGCTAGCTACTAGACCACGGGACACCCCCACACCCTATTGGCCCAAAATATCCCTTGGCTAACCTCTGGCAATTCATTTTGAAGCGAACTTATTTAAGGCCGGATTCCCTAAAATAAGTTGTGCAATCAGGCTTCCTTGTTTGATCTACTGGGGTAGGCAAATTATCGCGGAGAAAGCTCGCTTAATTAGAGCGAACACAATTGAATTTTGGCGTAAATGAATCAACAGGGAGAATCGTTGAGAACAAGATGACCCGAGTGATTCACTCTGCATGTTTCACTCAAGCAGAGGTTCTGCCCTTTTCTGGAAGACCAAGAATCTCCCACGCCGTCTGACATCATTCCCAGATAGAACTTGATCTTCCTTACGCCCAAACGGGTTCAACGGACGAACCAACTTGAAAACAACATTATTTATTAGTCCCAATTTGTTTATCATCCTCATCAAGGCGAACTTGAAGTAAATCGTATTTTCATGTCGGTCTAGACGTTTTTGCAAATTGCTTCTACCGTAGATAGTTTTATTTTATATTTTTACACCCACAACGAGGATGAAGCTTCGTTCATCATTTTCACTTGCAAACAGTAACACAGTCTGGTTGTCTGCTTGCTTTATTCGCTTGCTTTTTTTTTTTTTTTTTTTTTTTTTTTTTTTTTTTTACGACTCCCTGGATAGGTTTCATGAAGAGATCTCCTTTGACAAGATACCTCATGAAGGAACATTGTTCGGAAAAAGATATGATGGTCCACCCAAACATATTTCCGGAGTTGTAGCATTATTTATAAATATATCTTAAATGTAAACCTTTTTTACCATCTAAGGAAGTGCTTGATTGCGTTTCAGATCCAAACTTCAAATTGCACGTTCCTCTAAACTGGTCAATATGCTGTGAAAATATTGCCTCGTCACCGGATAGATTTATCTAGTCCCTGAAGCGGGGATTATGCAAGTTTTGCAAGCCAGGAGCAACGGACTCTAGAAAGATCCTTTTGCCCTTGTGGTTTTACGCAAGAAGGCAAGATAGGACCAGAGGGGGGCGTTGTATGTCGAAACCCGACGTGGATAGCCGTGTCGGGCAAAATCCACCTCATTTTCCTAGGACCACTAGCTATAATTTGTATCATAAATCGTTTGAAGCATAAGAATGCTCCACTTCCATTCTAGGCTAATTAATTTTTATTTTTTTTCAGTAAATTATATTCATAGGAACGAGTTATGATTCAGCTTCATTGTGCAAACATTATGGATGAATGATCTATATGGTAAATGTGTGTTATCGCTAGAGCTAAAGGTAGATTAATACAGACTAAACACATAAATTACTAACATAAAAGTAGATATAAATTGAATAAGTAGATGAAAATTAGCTTACCGATGAGAAGAAGAACTGTGCCTTACGGATGTGCAATCATTTCTCAATCAGGTGGACCGCGGTATCATTGAGGAAAATAACCCCCTAAGGTATAAAAGTGAGGTGATAATGGAAGGGAGGCAGGCATGTAAAGTTTTTTTATTTGTTTATTAGAGGGGTGTGGATTTAATGTTTTAGCGCGGTTCCTCCCTCCCCCATAGGGAGGAACCCCGCTTATAAGGATGATACAATGAAACAATCCGGAAGTGCCGACAAGAAAATTTCGCGTTTCAGAACCCCTAGAGACCGAAAATAACAGTGGTTCAAACTTGTATATATATATATATATATATATATATATATATATATATATATATATATATATATATATTTGTCTGTTCGCTCATTTCTGGCTTCCCTGATGGTCTGATTTTGATGAAATTTGGTAAAAAAATCTGTCGTCCAATTTGAAAGGTCAAGTTCGTTAACCAGCAAAATCCGCCCACTGGAAGATGACGTTTGGGGAGAAATTCGCGCAAAAAAAATCGTAACGCTTACGTTCTTGAGTTCATAAGCTTGTAAGTACTCGTTTTATAGGCTTCTTGGGCTAGGAAAACGAATGGAACCATTTTCAAGGCGATAGCTTTAACCGTTTTCGAGAAAACTGAAAAAATAATTTTTGAATGCCGTTTTTGGTTTGGGTACTTAGAATCATGGGATTCTGTTGAAACATTTACTGCATGTTCTACATTCATTGTAACTAATATGTTGAAATTTTGGTTGCGTTTGGAGTTAAGGAAGGGTTAGAATAAAATATTTTATTAACAGACATAAAAAAGTTTTGGTAACTTTGTATACATTCCTTAATATCTCGAAAAAGGTTGAGAATTTGGGAAACGGAAGAATACCATTAGAAAGCTAACTAAATGCTCTACAAAAAAGGTTCTAATGAAAGCTTTGATTAGGCGATGTCAATCGGAGAAATAAGTGCTTAAAACATTAAAGTAATTGATTTCGCTTATTCGAACTGTTCTTTTTGTCTTTGATTTTGATACTTAAAATTATGGGATTCAGTTGAAACATTTTCTGCATTTTTGAATTTCATAAACACTAATATGTTAAAATTTTGGTTACGTTTGGAGCTAAGGAAGGATTAGAATAAAACATTTTACTAACAGACATGAAATGTTTTGGGAACTTCGTATACATTCCCTAATATCTCGAAGACGGTTAGGAATATTGGTAAACGAAGGGTTACCATGCGAAAGCTTACTAAATGTTCTACAAAAAAGATTCTAAAACAATTTTTGATTAGGCTATGTCAATCGGAGAAATAAGTGCTTAAACTTTGAAGTAATTGATTTCGTTTATTCGAACGGTTCTTTTTGTTTGTTTTTATTCCTTGTTATTTTTTAATTGCTT
This sequence comes from Gonocerus acuteangulatus, assembly GCA_946811695.1. Classification (NCBI taxonomy): domain Eukaryota; kingdom Metazoa; phylum Arthropoda; class Insecta; order Hemiptera; family Coreidae; genus Gonocerus; species Gonocerus acuteangulatus. Next base: position 68,507,002 of record OX328126.1, on the reverse strand, counting down.
AAAGTTGGATAATGTATTTGACAATAAAACAGATTAATTAAAATAAGAAAAACAATTCATTGTTAAAAATATATCAGGCTGTAATGTCAGTTTTGGATTTGTCGATTTCCTTCAAATGTCTTGAAACTGTCGAGGCTCCTACTCCGAGTTCTTTGACATATTCCCTAGTGTTTTTAATTGCTTATAGTAGTCAAATGTATTTGTCAATAAAACAGGATACGTATAATTAGAATCAATATTTTGTTTGTTAGAATTCGAAGATGCCGTATGAATATCTAGATTACAGTACTGGTTTCGTTCTTTAGAATTATTCTTGGTATTCCCTATTTTCATCTGTTACCCATAGTTTTTTATTGTTAGTAGGTTTTTCTTATTGATTATAGAATATAAATCTATTTGGCTATAAAACAGGATACGTAAAATTAGTGACAATATTTCGGAGATTTCTGAGCGAAATACTTTTAAGATTTTCTACCACCACGAACGGCTTTTTTCCTCTATTTTTATCCACTAGATAGGCTTTATTTGGCATATTATTCTATATATGTTTTATTTAGCAGGGGATTCTGATGAAATGTCGTGTTTTTGCTGTGGATTTTAAATACGATGTGTCTAAGATGGGATAACATTAGCGAGTCTACATAGTTAAGAACCGACGACGGAGGATTACTTCTTGCTATGATTTAGTCTACATATGTATATTAAGTCCTAAATCCAAAAAATAAACTTCACAACGGTTAGATACTATGAGCGAATATGGCGGTTCAATGCCCGTAGAAACAAGGGGGCCGCAGGAAATTTACCTGCTAAGAGTTAATCCTCAAGAGCTGTAAATATACCCCAGGTATCTGCCGACACAAATACAAAGCCTAGGCGGAGAGCACCCCAAAAACTCAGATCCAAACATAAGGTTATATACTAAATATTCATAAAGACTACTTAGTTGTAAACCGATTCATCAATTAGCAATCAATAGTTTTCAACAAAGGTTATATACTAAATATTGATAAAAAGTATTTAATTATTTTTTATTTAAATTTTAACGTCCATTTATTATTAACTAGGAATTTTAGGACGGGTTATCTATAGGTTACCACCCTTTTCTAGCCAGGATAGGGGTAATGCCTTTTCTTTTTTCGAAGAAAAGCCACCGCCCCTAGTGGGAATCGAACCCACGACCTTTGGCACGGAGTGTTAAGAGCCCACGCCTTAACCCTCACGGCTACCGGGTCTCCAGTATTTAGAAAAAAAAAACAATATTCCACAAGACTTGTTTTTGGTCCATTTGTGTCTACTCCATAGACTTAATTAGCTATATTATTCTATTGTAGTTGGGCAACTAAACTTTGTTTTATTTTGTTAAATAAAGTTTTTTTTCTTGAGTTGTTATTCGTCAAGACTTTTATTTGTCCTTGTGTATTTACTAGATAGGTTTTATTCGGCATGTTATTCTATATAGGCTATATTAGGCAGGGTATTCTACTCAATCTTGTGTACTTCTTCTTGATCCTTCTGTACATGGGCGTATATAAAAACAATTTCGGGGGGGGCTGAGACCATTTCCAGGGTATGGAATACTAAATATTTAGAGCTTGGAATAGTTTTAGGCAACTAAAACGCTATTACACGTAAAATAAAATATGTTTTATGAACTAAGTGATCTTATTTAATTTATTTTTAAGGGTTTTACGAGAAGTTTTTATCATCAATTCAAAATTTCGGGAGGGGCTGAAGCCCCCTCAGCCCCCCCCTCATATACGCCCATGCTTCTGTATCCTCTAGAAAGGCTTTATTAGGCATATTTTGTATTGATTTATAGAGCTTTGCTTTAGAATGAGAGCCGGATTGTGTAATTTCCGCTTCTGTGTAAAAGTTAGCTACTGTCGGTGTCCCTGACGCCTTAATATCACTTTTATTCGAGAAGTTCGAGAGGATTTTGACAATTTTCACGAGATATATAAAAAAAATAAGTTTATTTCTTTTCTAAGCTTATCAAATGGCACTAGGGACATGAACGGAACCGCGCTAAGATGCTGCAGTTCCTGCGAGTCGGACTTTTTATTAAATCTACGTGAAATAGGGCAATTCATTTATTGTAAGATCTGATTGTATTTCAGTTCACAGAGAAACTTCTGTAAATATTGCATAATGTATTGGAAGTGTTTTGCTCCGTGTTCTCTCTCCTTTAAAGGGTCGGCTGATGCATTAACACATTCAGACATCCATTAATCATAATCCCAGCATTGCTAATCCTCATGCTCTTTCTGATTCTCCTTGGACGGCGAAATGCTGCATCTTCAACGCCATATTTAGGTCCATGCAAATCTGGGCCGTCCGACCGCTAGCTGTATCAAGCCGCTACCTGCTCGGGCGAGGCCGCCAAGCGAAAGTTGATCTCTTACGAGCGAATAAATTAAATTGGTTACGTGAGTGAATTACCCGTGCGGCGAGCAAGGAGAGCGGTCAGCAATGCGTCAATCCTGAAATAGTCTTAGTGGTTTATGATGACTTTCACCAGCGAATAGCCGTGGAAGGATCTATGTTGACTCATTATCACCATTTATGGAAAACATTTAAATGTCGGTATTAAGTACCTGGTATTTCCGCGAATAAAATAAATACTACCTACTAATTAAAAAATATACGATAACTTGACAAAGGAGCCAACTATGCTGCACCCTAATAGGAAAGAATCTGTCTCGCAGGAGCTGCATCTAGCGTGTAGATTAAACAGAGAGGCCATCAACAAATAATAAAAGCTTTATTTTTTGTATTTTTAGATATAATAACTAGCCAAGAACCCTAGCCATGCGGAAAACGTCGGTTCCCATGAATCATCGAAGTTAAGCAAAGTCAGGCATGGCCTGTACCCGAATGGGAGATCGGCCACGCGCTGTGTGGCATTACAACAGAGAGGCAACCAGTAGATAGCCCGTCATTGTCACGTATAAATCATCATTTTCAGCATATTTAACTTACCCTGTTATGATAAATTATCAAGAGCATTGGATGCATTACATTTAACAACATTTCATGCTGTCAAGTAGTGTAATTGGGGTCCAAGTGTAAAAATAGAGTTTAAACCACAAACAGGCGAGTTAATCCTTCTTCTGTTTATTATACAGAGGTTTAATAAATACGAAGTTTTGATCGTTCAAATAGTGAATGTTATAAACAGCTTACTCACGTATAAGTATTTATTTAATTAAATTTGTACATCCGTTTGCACATAACTCAGATTTTTAGGTCCTGTTACCAATCTAAACTCGTTTATTGTGACCTTAAATATTACTAAGTTCACAAAAATGTGGCGGAAGGTAAAAAAAGTCCGTCTCGCAGGAACTGCATCATCTTAGCGCGGTTCCGTTCATATCCCTAGTCTAATTTTGAAAGATTAAAATAGAAGCAGTTATTATTTTGGTTCCACTAGTCTTTTTTTTTAATTAATTATTATAATGGCGTGTCAACCCTTAAGGTCACTAGTGCCATTCCTGTGAGTAGTAAAGTCTTGAAAGGTCATGATTTACAATCTTACCTGGAAGGGTCGGCTACACTAGAAACGGACCCGCTAGTGGCAAGGTCTATGAATCTTGGAAATCTATATTTCTAACAATAAATTGTTTTTGTTATTTTACTTAACCAGTTTTATTGTCAAATACATTATACATAAAATATTAAACGTAACAAAAATTTCAACATATTAGTTTTAATGAAAGTAGAACATGCAGAAAATGTTTCAACTGAATCCCATGATTCTAAGTACCCAAACCAAAAACGGTATTCAAAAACTATTTTTTTAAGCACTCATTTCTCCGATGAATCGATAATTGCTTCAGAATTATTAGCATTTAGTAAGCTTTCGAATGGTAAGGATCCGCTTATGAAGATTTCAAACCGTTTTCGAGATATAAGGAAAATAATTTAAAAAAATAAAAAAATAAAATTAAGGAAAATATACAAAGTACCCAGAACTTTTTAAGGGTGTCCAGAGAGCGATCAAACACACACACACACACACACACACACATATATATATATATATATATATATATATATATACCAATTTGAAACACCGTTATTTTCGGTCTCTCAGGGGTTCTTAAACGCAAACTTTTTTGTCGGGACTTCTGGATTGCGTCATGAGGCCTCCATTTGGAGGGCAGGGTCCTCCATATGGAGAGAGGGAGGAACCGCGCTAAAATTATCTCTTTACGTCTAACTTGCCTGGAATTTAAGGTGCTTAGCCTGATTGCCACAGAACTGAACAAGGTTTGGCTATTAAAACAATCAAACCTTACTCAATTCCTTCTCCCCAACCGGAGACCTGAATGTCAGGTCCGCCTCGAGAGCCACCAATCAGTTGCCCGTATTCTGCCACGAGGAGGCGCACACAGTGCCCAAGTTCACTTAGAATACATAAAAACAAATACGTATGGATATTCTTAATTAGTTAAATTATGTACACATATATACAATATTATTATTATTATTATTTTTTTTTTTTTTTTTTTTTTTTTTTTTTTTTTTTTTTTTTTTTTTTAACCGCGCATTTACATCTAGGTCATTAGTTCCGACATCCAGGTTGCAGCGAGGAATTTTCCCAGCGAGCCAATCTAGTGGATACAGAAGGATCAAGAACAAGTTCTCAAAATTGAGTAGATACCACTCCCTAATAAAGCCTATATAGAATAATATGCCAAATAAAGCCAATCTAGTGGATACAGAAGGATCAAGAACAAGTTCTCAAAATTGAGTAGATACCACTGCCTAATGAAGCCTATATAGAAGAATATGCCTAATAAAGTCAATAGAGTAAATACAAATTGAACAAGAGCAAGTCTTGAGGAAATCTTTTTTTCTTCTATTTAAATACTTTTATCAATATTTAGTCACTAAACCTGTGTTTTTTAATCGCTAATTTATGAATCGGTTCATAACTAAACAGTCGTTATAATTGGTTAGTATATATCCAGTGTTTAAAAATATTGATTGCTTATTGATGAATCGGTTTACAACCAAATAGTCTTTATGAATATTTAATAAATATCTAATACGGAATCACCTGCAACTTTTGATCGCTAATTTATGGATTGTCTCATAACTAAATAGTCGTTAATAATAGTCGTACAAAGAAAACTGTTGATTGCTAATTTATGTATATGTTGACAACTAATTAATCTTTATCAATATTTACAATATAATTTTATGTCTGAATCTAGGTCAGTTTAAGAAATTTTAGTGAACGAAATCTTAAAGTTGCTCTACCTACTCTTGCAAGGCTTTGTATTTGTGTCGGCAGATACCTGGGTTATATTACCCTACAAGGGTTACTTCTCTTGAGGATTAACTCCTAGCAGGTAAATTTCTAGTAAACCCTCTGTTTGTTTGGGACTGAACCGACTGTCTATTCGTTCATAGTATCTAACCGTTGTAAAGTTTATTTTCTACATTTAGGAATTAATATACATATGTAGACTAAATCATAGCAATTGTCTACCTTCGCTGTCGGTGATCTTAACAATGTAGACTCGCTAATGTTACCTGACCTTAGATAAATCGTAATTACAATTTGCTGCGACAACACGACATTTTATCAGAATTCCCTGTCTAATAAAGCCTATGAAGAATAATATGTCTAATAAAGCCTATCTAGTTGATAAAGAAGGACTAAGAACAAGTCTTCAAGATTAAGTAGTATCTCCTGCCTTATAAAGCCTATATAGAATAATACGGCTAATAAAGCCGTATAAAGATTCATATAATTACTCAACAATAGATTCTAATTTAAAAACAGCTATTTTCGATATCTACCTGTTCTAAAACGTTAAATCATTTATTAGGCACTTCGGATTACGTCATTGGGTCGACGTCAGAAGCGTGTTTCCTATCTGTGAAGTGAAGCAGGAAACAAGCTAAAAACAGCAACCAATTAAAATGTGAGGTAAATAGAGGAAAAACGCCGTTCGTGGTGGTAGACAATCTTACAAGGCATTTCGCTCAGAAATACCCGAAATATTGTTTCTAATTTTACGTATCCTATTTTATTGCCAAATAGATTTATATTCTATAATCAATAAAAAAAAAAAAAAAACAACTAGCAATAAAGAACTAAGGGTAATACATGAAAATAGGGAATACCAAGAACAATTCTAAAATACGAAATCAAAACCAGTACTGTAATCTAGATATTCATACGGCATCTTCGAATTCTAACAAACAAAATAATGCTTTTAATTATACATATCCTGTTTAATGAAAAATACATTAGACTACTATAAGCAAGTACAAAAATAACGAGCAGTGAAAAAAAAACTTCGGGAAACACATAAATAGATCCGTTTAAATAAAGGAAACTAACTAAGTTTTAAGCACTTATTTCTCCTAATGTGACGACCCCATCAAACATTTCTGTGAAACATTTTTTGTAGAGAATTTAGTAAGCTTTCGAACTGTTACATTTCAATTGCCACGATCTCCTAACCCTTTTCGAGATATTAAGGAAAAAATAGGAAGGGGGCCTAATAGATATTCATAAGGGATCTGAGCAAAAATAAAATATTCTAATTATACGTATCCTGTTTTATTGGCAAATACATTTGACTACTGTAAGCAATTGCAAACAATAGGGAATATGCCAAAGAACTCGGATTAGGAGCCTCGACAGTTTCAAGACATTTGAAGGAAATCGGCAAATCCAAAACTGACATTTCATACGGAACAGCCTGATATATTTCTAACAATGAATTGTTTTTCTTATTTTAATTAATCTATTTTATTGTCAAATACATTATCCAACTATAAGCAATGTAAAAATAGGAATAAAAACAGACAAAAAGAATTGTTCGAATAAACGAAATCAATTACTTCAAATTTTAAGCACTTATTTCTCCGATTGACATCGCTTATTCAAAACTTTCTTTAGAACCTTTCTTGTAGACCATTTAGTAAGCTTTCGAATGGTAACCTTTCGCTTCCCAAGATTTTCAACCGTTTTCGAGATATTAAGAAATTATACGAAGTTCCCAAAACTTTTCATTATTTCTGACAACAGAAAATTGGTCTCATTTTACCTATCCTGTTTTACACACACATACATTTTCCTTACAAATACAACATAAGAAATTAAAAAAATAAAAAGCAATAAAAAACCAAGGGAAAGAGACAAAAATTACAAAAAGAACGACAAAAACCCGTTCATAAGAACAAAACAGACGTATTTGAAGTTTTAAGCACTTATTTCTCCGATTGACATAACCTAATCAAAAATAGTTTTAGAATCATTTTTGTAGAGAATTTAGTAAGCTTTCAAATAGTTTCTATCCACTTTCCACGATTTCCCAACCGTGTTCGAGATATTAATGAAAGTATACGAAGTTCCCAAAACTTTTCATGTCTGTTCATTAAATATTTTATTCTAACCCTTCCTTAACTCCAAACGTAACATAACTTTCAACATATTAGTTTTAATGAAAGTAGAACATGCAGATAATGTTTCAACTGAATCCCGTGATTCTAAGTACCCAAACCAAAAACGGTATTCAAAAACTATTTTTCCAATTTTCTCGAAAACGGTTAAAGCTATCGCCTTGAAAATGGTTTCATTCGTTTTCCTTGCCCAAGAAGCCTATAAAAAGAGTACTTAAAAGCTTATGAACTCAAAAACGTAAGCGTTACGATTTTTTTTTGCGCGAATTTCGCCCCAAACGCCATCTTCCAGTGGGCGGATTTTGCTGGTTAACGAACTTGACCTTTCAAATTGGACGACAGATTTTTGTACCAAATTTCATCAAAATCGGACCATTCGTCTTCTATTTAGAGAGCGAACAGACAAATATATATATATATATATATATATATATATATATATATAAATAAATATATACATATATATATATATACAAATTTGAACCACCGTTATTTTTGGTTTCTAGGGGTTCTGAAACGCAAAATTTTCTAGTCGGCACTTCCGGATTGTTTCATTGTATCAACCTTATAAGCGGGGTTCCTCCCTATGGGGGAGGGAGGAACCGCGCTAAAAGTAAAATCACACCATTACTTTAGCTCCAAAATCTTTATTCGCTGCTCGACATGTTTCATGCGTTTCTGGCATCTCTTCCTGAAATACATTTAACTAAAAATATTTCTGATCACATCAGTAAACATTATAGGCAACCCACGGGACAAGACCTGCTATCAATTCAGGCTGAGTCAATTGAAACGTGTAGAGCAGAGAATAGAGGGTTCCGTCTCATTTATTCAAACTTTATTCGCTCTCCTTGTCTATCAAAATGTAATTCATTAATTGACGGAGCCCCACAGCATCAAGGTAATTTGCTCACATAATTACTAAAAATAATTAATAAAAAGTTAATAAATAACTCCAAACAAAGTAGAAAATGTAATTTAAAAACTGACTAATTATTTTAGAGAAGACGTAATACCTCCATAAACATTCTAATGGCACAAGCTCTGGTCCTGTTACACAATAATTCAATTAGTGAATAATTTCCACCACCAAGTTTCCCGAGTGGTAATGGCTGTCGATGACGTATTAACCGAAATTTCTCATTAAGAAACCTATTACAGCCTGATGTATTTTCATTAAAAACTTCACATAGACTTAATTATAATTAACTTTATTATAAATTTAAAAAATATAATTTAAAAACTGCGTCGTAATATCAATTTTCTCGTCATTTTTATTATTTATTTTAGATCGATGTATAGTGTTAAACTGTATTTACAATAGTTTCAGACATTCTGTTCAAAAGCCATATGTTTATACCTATATAAATAAACGTATTAAACCACTGTATAATCATATTAACATAAATTAAATCATATTATCTTCATTGATTCATTCGAATTTCTAGATATTTTAAAAATAAAGTACTTGCAAGCATAGTTTAGATTGATAGTTGAAAAGCATATGGAGCTTGTTTAATGAGGGCTATTTTTTTATCTTGCGGATGTTGTTTGGATAATAAATGCGTTCAATTGCATAAATGCATGAAGTATAAATATTTCACGTCCCAATATTGGTTTGTTTAAAAAGTAACAGCACTTGCCTAAACACAATATTCTCTTACTTACTTAAAACTTTAATATCTCAGTTGTAACCATCTGGTGGATACCCAGAATCGTCCAAGCAAAGTACAGACATTTTAAAACCTCTTTTTCTGGGGTTAAAGGGATCAATTAAATTCTGATCTAAAGGCTGGTTCATTAGATAATGTGGGTACAATGGCTCCGTCGAAGAAGTGCGATTCACTCAAGTAATATCAATAAATGACAGAGCATAAATGTTAAAGTAATAATAACTTTTTATTCTTAAATATCACCACAACTTTTCCTATGGTTTTTGAAAAATGCGCAGAAGGTCAAATGTTATAATAAAAAAACGTTTACATATTTGTCATTTTTATTAAAACTGCTCTACCGGTTTCGCATCTACTTTGATGCCTAAGTGTGGCGCTACGACCGTTTTTTTTGTTTTGTTTTTTACAACGCTTCGACATCTAGGCCATTAGCGACGGGGTATCTAATAGTTAGCACCCTTCCTAAAAATACCTTTGTGCAGCAAGTTCTTTTCTCAATGGGCCCTGAAATGAGAAAAATCCGTGCTGCAGGTGGGACTCGAACCCCCCCATCTCCCGCATGAGAATCCAAGGCGTTAGCCACTAGACCACAGGGAGACCCACTGAGACTAGTAAACTAAGTATACAGCCTAACTATAAGAAGGCGAACCATCTGCTAGAAGGGCCTTCTCCAAAGAGCCGAGCCCCTGAAGTTGCATCAAAATGAATGCCAATTTTTGTTTTGTTTTTTTTCTTTTTTTCGTTCATTCAATTTTAATCTATTTTTTTTTTTTTACTGTTTATTTATTTTTGATATATATATATATATATATATATATATATATATATATATATATATATATATATATATATATATATATATGTTGACTGGCGTTTAAATAGTTTGTCGCCTCATTTGTGGAACTCTATAAATGAAATAACTAAATTTCAATCCGGTTGGAAAGTTTTAATCAAATTTACCAGTATCGAAGAAAACTGATTTTATTTTAGCATTTGACCTTTTGCTTATTTTATTAAAATAATAACTTGGATTCATTTAAAATCATCTACAACTTATATTTACATAGATGTATATATTTTACAAACCTCTCTAATAATGTCTTCATTAACACAGTCCTCACATTAACACAATGCTCACATACCTTAGACAAACAAGTGTCTACAGAAACACTTAGAGCTAACAGACAAAAAAAAAAAAAAACATGTAAAAATTAACGTAAAGTGAAATAATGTGTGCACTTGCCAAACTAAATAAGTTTTTATCAACTCCTATTTTTAACATTTACAATTTTTAATTCTCATTTCTTTTTTTTTTTCTTTTCCATTCTCTTCAGGTTTTATGACTATTATGATAAATCTCAAATACATTTTAAGTATATATATATATATATATATATATATATATATATATATATCAAATTCTATCCAACTTTGAAAAAAGCAAATCGCACATTAGCGGGCTCTACATCCACAAATAAATAATAATGTCTTTGGCTTTAAGAGTCATGAATAAAAATTAATTAAATTTACTGGACATATTAAATGTGTTACATAAATTATCATGTTTATAAACATCTATATATACGCTGAGGTAAACTCGGCTGACTCATGCGACAAGAAATCACCAAAATAACAGTAGATTGAGTAGCGCTACGCTATTTTATCGTAGGAGATCTATTTCTAGCTTGTTACCGAACTATTTCTGTCCGAGTATAGGATTCACCTCTGTAGATCGGGTATCAAACCGAGCACCGCAGCCAGGAGGCGTCTTTGTGGCTTTTTTTTTTAAACATCTCAGGTTCTTAGTGAGGATAAAAGGTAAGTCAAGTATATTCTGCATTTTAAACATGTACTCTGCTTCAGGGCGTGCATTCAGTTTATTCAAAGACCTATCGGGTGTTATTTAATAATTTTTGTTAAATTTTACATAACAGCTACGGATGAAGGTTTTATTTACAATTCAGTCATATCGTCCCTACCATGTCGAATTCTCGAATATGTAAAATCTCGTTTTTGAGATTCGATGCTTTACTCTTGCATTGCGGAAGATACGGCTTATGGCAAATTGTCAAAATTCTAGCCTCTTTGGAATCGCTGGAAATGCGTTAAATAAAGTATCGAATATGACCATTTTTCAATATATTACCTTGTCAATGTATCGAATATGTTCGTTCGCTAGTTTGCTCCTAATCGTCATACTTTTCAGACCAAAAACTGACTTGACAAACTAACGAAAATGTTATATTCGTTACTTTGATTTGTAAGTATCACTAAAACTATAGAATTAATACAATACATAATGTCGAATGCGTCACATTCGTTAGTTTGAAAGTGTAAATACTTATACAGTTACTCTATCGGAATCAGGAAACTATCGAAAATACTACATTCGATAATTTGAAACAGCGATCCAAGAAAAATCACTTATTAGCACCAAGATGCAAGCTCATGAATATGATTTTTCGTAATTAAAAAACAGTAAAACGGTTTGTCCATAATTTTACCTTAAAATGGTTAACTATATTTATAAAAAGGAATATATAAAATTGTCCTTTTTGGAATGGGTTGGAATTTTTAGAGATTTCGGAATCACTATTAAAGCTTTATCTTGCACTCTTGAAAAGTACCGATTTTCATATTCTGTAGTTTGACATGGTAGGAACGGTATATTCATATCACTTTAGACAAGACTTGTTGTAAGAAACAGATTCAACGGGTTTCCTCTCTCCCTAGGGCCTCCGAGAGGATTCACGGGCCCCTGTACAAATAACTTTATAGGGCTCTTAAACCCTCTCTCCTCATAAACTTAAATTTAAGAATAGAAATGACTTATGCTTCATAACAAGGCGTTGAATCTCTTTGATTTATCCCAACAGAGTGTGCTAACGACACCATTAGAGATGATTACTAGCCTAGAAGAGATCTTGTTAAATGGCAGCCTTCAATTTCTAGGTCAAACTCTACCGATTATAATGGAGATTTCTCTCCTGAAAATCCTAAACTCATCGAGCAGGGAAACGACGGCGTCTATTAGGGACAAACAACAATTAAACTGAAGACAGGTCGTTATTTTAACAACCTCTTATCGCCCGTACACAAAGAGTCTCTTTCAGGATACGATTTATATTACAGTTCTTGTGTTTATCACTTTCCAAAAGAATTCAACTATTAAGGCGAAATCATGAATGAAGTTTTAAAAACAAAATAAGAAAGTCCTACCGCTTTGGGTGATGAGAGTACTTAGAAAGATATTTGGAGCTATGAAAGAACAAAATAGGTGGAAGGGTACGGAGTAACGCAGAAACCAAGGATTGTATGGGGTCTGGATATCATCTGGGTTATGCGGAAAGACAGGTTAAGATGGACGATTCATGTAGATAGGATGGAGCTGATAGGTAAACGAAAAAGATGTTGAACTGCCTTAAGACCAATAGGAATGGTCAAAGATGGTAGCGGACTGTAGCACCCGGTTGTTAATTTGTTGTTAACACAACAGTGGACACGAGTTTTGTTCTTCGTAAAGCAAGTAAGAATGCAGGAACCTCATCAAACTGGATGTCGGTCTTGTCTTATCCTGCTGTAATAAAACAAACTACAAGTAGACTCTCCCTTATTCGGCGTTCTCTTATCTCTCTAATCCGGCGGTCTCCGAGAGGAATAAGCGTGGGATTTCGGAATTCGCTGGAGCTTGACTGGCTCGAGGGCTCCTAGAAAATCTTCCCTTCCTTCCTTGATAAACATTTGTTTCGTGGTATTTCAAAAAATGGAAGTCAAAGAAGGCAGTTTCGTTTGAGAGTCAGGAACTCTTGTTTCTACTAAGAAAAGAAAAGTTTCTACATAGGCACATGCGGCTCGAACGCCTGATTTTAGCCAGTCTAGATCGATCATTCACCGCGAGTGGAGTGCAAGTTTTAAAAGTAATTTATTTTTTTTAATTTGCTCTTTTATGACCACGAAAATGAGGAAGGTAACTCTAAAGATCCAGCAGAAGTTAAGAGCTTTTCTCGAACAGTTTGATAAAGGGGCGACAGCAGCCCCCTGGCATAAATGGTACATATTATATTCTCAAATAACGAGGTTTTTCAAATACATAAGTGACCACATCTAACTGAATTTTCTAATCCGTCTACTGTAGTATCCGGAGTCTACTGTAGAATTATTCTATGAAAATATACAAAATAGGATCTCGGAGAGAGAAAGAGAGAGAGAGAGAGAGAGAGAGAGAGAGAGAGAGAGAGAGAGAGAGAGAGAGAGAGAGAGAGATTGCTCAGAGGTAACACAGGAGTTGAATACAAATAAAAATGTCCCATTTTGCCGCTAGAGCCTGCTAATGAGGAGGGTGCTTACAGGGGACCAACTGCTTAACCATCCCACAGTTTCACTATTTATTCGTCCACCATCCACACTGCTTACTCACCGCTCCTTTCTCTCTCTCCACTAGCAATTACACTCCCTAGTCCCCTCATTTACATTGTTAGCGCTTTCTTTCATCCCTCACAGCAAAGAGAATCCAATAATTGCCTTCAATTAACAAATTCTGACCGGTAGCGTATTTACTCTTTTCGCCTCACTGAAATTGATTTTTTATTTTTTATTTTTAGCGCGGTTCCTCCCTCCCCCATAGGGAGGAAACCCGCTTATAAGGTTGATACAATGAAACGATCCGGATGTTTCAGAATCCCTAGAGACCGAAAATAACGGTGGTTCAAATTTGTATATATATGTATGTATATATTTATTTATATATATATATATATATATATGTATATATATATATATATATATATATATGTATATATATATATATATATATATGTATATATTTATATATATATATATATATATATATATATATATATATATATATTTGTCTGTTCGCTCATTTCTGGCCTCCCTAATGGTCCGATTTTGATGAAATTTGGTACAAAAATCTGTCGTCTAATTTGAAAGGTCAAGTTCGTTAACCAGCAAAATCCGCCCACTCGAAGATGGCGTTTGGGGCAAAATTCGTGCAAAAAAAATCGTAACGCTTACGTTTTTGAGTTCATAAGCTTGTAAGTACTCGTTTTATAGGCTTCTTGGGCTAGGAAAACGAATGGAACCATTTTCAAGGCGATAGGTTTAACCGTTTTCGAGAAAACTGAAAAAATAATTTTTGAATGCCGTTTTTGGTTTGGGTACTTAGAATCATGAGATTCAGTTGAAACATTTACTGCATGTTCTAATTTCATTGAAACTAATATGTTGAAATTTTGGTTGCGTTTGGAGTTAAGGAAGGGTTAGAATAAAATATTTTATTAACAGACATAAAAAAGTTTTGGTAACTTTGTATACTTTCCTTAATATCACGAAAAAGGTTGAAAATCTTGGGAAACGGAAGAATACCATTAGAAAGCTTACTAAATGCTCTACAAAAAAAGTTCTAATGAAAGTTTTGATTAGGCGACGTCAATCGGAGAAATAAGTGCTTAAAACTTTAAAGTAATTGATTTCGCTTATTCGAACTGTTCTTTTGTCTTTGATTTTGATACTTAAAATTATGGGATTCAGTTGAAACATTTTCTGCATGTTTGAATTTCATCAACACTAATATTTTAAAATTTTGGTTACGTTTGGAGTTAGGGAAGGATTAGAATAAAATATTTTATTAACAGACATGAAATGTTTTGGGAACTTCGTATACATTCCCTAATATCTTGAAGACGGTTAGGAATATTGGTATACGGAGGGTTACCATGTGAAAGCTTACTAAATGTTCTACAAAAAAGATTCTGAAACAATTTTTGGTTAGGCTATGTCAATCGGAGAAATAAGTGCTTAAACTTTGAAGTAATTGATTTCGTTTATTCGAACGGTTCTTTTTGTTTGTTTTTATTCCTTGTAGTTTTTTCATTGGTTGTAGTTGGATAGTGTATTTGACAATAAAACAGATTAATTAAAATGAGAAAAGCAATTCATTGTTAAAAATATATCAGGCTGTACCGTATGAAATGTCAGTTTTGGATTTGTCGATTTCCTTCAAATCTCGAGGCTCCTACTCCAAGTTCTTTGGCATATTCCCTAGTGTTTTTAATTGCTTATAGTAGTCAAATGTATTTGTCAATAAAACAGGATACGTATAATTAGAATCAATATTTTGTTTGTTAGAATTCGAAGATGCCGTATGAATATCTAGATTACAGTACTGGTGTTGATTTCGTTCTTTAGAATTATTCTTGGTATTCCCTATTTTCATCTGTTACCCATAGTTTTTTATTGTTAGTAGGTTTTTCTTATTGATTATAGAATATAAATCTATTTGGCTATAAAACAGGATACGTAAAATTAGTGACAATATTTCGGAGATTTCTGAGCGAAATACTTTTAAGATTTTCTACCACCACGAACGGCTTTTTTCCTCTATTTTTATCCACTAGATAGGCTTTATTTTGCATATTATTCTATATAAGTTTTATTCAGCAGGGGATTCTGATGAAATGTCGTGTTTTTGCTGTGGATTTTAAATACGATGTGTCTAAGATTGGGTAACATTAGCGAGTCTACATAGTTAAGAACCGACGACGGAGGATTACTTCTTGCTATGATTTAGTCTACAT
Source organism: Gonocerus acuteangulatus (assembly GCA_946811695.1). Classification (NCBI taxonomy): domain Eukaryota; kingdom Metazoa; phylum Arthropoda; class Insecta; order Hemiptera; family Coreidae; genus Gonocerus; species Gonocerus acuteangulatus. The sequence goes on along the minus strand of OX328126.1, from coordinate 68,491,308 downwards.
ATGTATATTAAGTCCTAAATCCAAAAAATAAACTTCACAACGGTTAGATACTATGAGGGATATGGCGGTTCAATGCCCGTAGAAACAAGGGGACCGCAGGAAATTTACCTGCTAAGAGTTAATCCTCAAGAGCTGTAAATATACCCCAGGTATCTGCCGACACAAATACAAAGCCTAGGCGGAGAGCACCCCAAAAACTCAGATCCAAACATAGGTTATATACTAAATATTCATAAAGACTACTTAGTTGTAAACCGATTCATCAATTAGCAATCAATAGTTTTCAACAAAGGTTATATACTAAATATTGATAATAAGTATTTAATTAGAAAAAAAAACAATATTCCACAAGACTTGTTTTTGGTCCATTTGTGTCTACTCCACAGACTTACTTAGGTATATTATTCTATTGTAGTTGGGCAACTAAACTTTGTTTTATTTTGTTAAATAAAGTTTTTTTTCTTGACTTGTTATTCGTCAAGACTTTTATTTGTCCTTGTGTATTTACTAGATAGGCTTTATTCGGCATATTATTCTATATAGGCTATATTAGGCAGGGTATTCTACTCAATCTTGTGTACTTCTTCTTGATCCTTCTGTACATGGGCGTATATAAAAACAATTTCGGGGGGGGGGCTGAGACCATTTCCAGGGTATGGAATACTAAATATTTAGAGCTTAGAATAGTTTTAGGCAACTAAAACGCTATTACACGTAAAATAAAATATGTTTTATGAACTAAGTGATCTTATTTAATTTATTTTTAAGGGTTTTACGAGAAGTTTTTATCATCAATTCAAAATTTCGGGAGGGGCTGCAGCCCCCTCAGCCCCCCCCCCTCATATATGCCCATGCTTCTGTATCCTCTAGAAGGGCTTTATTAGGCATATTTTGTATTGATTTATAGAGCTTTGCTTTAGAATGAGAGCCGGATTGTGTAATTTCCGCTTCTGTGTATAAGTTAACTACTGTCGGTGTCCCTGACGCCTTAATATCACTTTTATTCGAGATGTTCGAGAGGATTTTGACAATTTTCACGAGAAATATAAAAAAAAATAAGTTTATTTCTTTTCTAAGCTTATCAAATGGCACTAGGGACATGAACATGATGAGTATACTTAATATGATTCGGAGAAACATTTACTTTGTGGTAAACTTGAGTTGACCCTTGATTCCGAAGTGTCCACGTACCCTTAATGAGAGCAAAAAGTGTGTTCCTATTGTGGGAAGGATGGGACATCACTCTAAAGAAAATTTATTGGTTTTGACTTGGAAATCAGAAAAAATTAGACTCAAATATTTTTTTTTTCTAAAACAACGAGTTACCATTTGAAAGCTTATTAAATAAAGAAGCTTTTGAGGCGGAGGCAAACCTCTAAGTCTACAAATAGCTAATTAGGAAAATATTGAATATGTTAAGAAAAAACTAATAACAATAGTAATTGTTATCTCTATGGCTCTTAGTATAGCTCTTAATTTGCATAACAACATTTCAATATCGGTCGTTGTTTACGATAAATTAACCATAAATCCGGAAAACACAGTTTTTCATTTAAAAAAAAAAAAAAAAAAAAAAAAACAATAGTTTTGAAAACAGGCAAAACTTTGAATAGCTTCGCTACATATTGAGATAGGACGCTCATTTCTTCGCCCCTGAACTACAAATGAGGTGCAGAATAAACCCCTAAAGTTATGACATCTCATTGCGGGACACCCTGTATATACATACCTAAATTATTGTTATTTTACTTGTTCCGAAGATATTCCCGCAAAAAATAGCGCGCGCCCTCTCAACTCAAAACAGATGCGCCCTCGACTATAATATAAAATCAGAGAGCGACCAATTGCTTATAAGATTGTTGCCAAGCAACGGTGAGCCTGACGACAAGACAATGATCCATTGTCTCAATCCTCTCGATCTGACTTACAAAACCGCTTTAATTCCTAGAGATGATTGCTGCCTCATTGATTAGTTTACCATTTTTTTATCGGTCATTTTATAAGCCCCATTCTTGTCTTCTTCTTTCTTTTTTTTTCTACTTCCACGTCCAAGATCGTTGTACAAACCACTTAGGTATAACAGTCCCGAAATTTTAAAGCCATTGTTCGCAGACCATTGAATAATAATTGTTGTAATTGTGAAATCATCGCTTTAAAGTCGTGTTTTTGTGCTGTCAATGACCGCATAGATGTAACACTTATTCTACAGCAGAGAATATTCAAAGTTAGCATATATTATCGATGAATTCCTTAGAGGTGATGCTGATAACGGAAGGAAGCTATTAAGTTTCATAGAAAACAAACCTTTAAAAAAAAAATTAAAAACATACGAATAATCAAATAGTCAGTACCTATAATAGTGTTTGTTTTAGGGAGCATATGTGAGTGATGGTTCATGCACATTCATGAATGGGTGAGTTTGCGTCTGCTGTGTCTTTGTGGGTGCATGAGTGCTTCTGTGCATTGTTTTTTTTTTTTTTTTTTTTTTTTTGTTTATGTCTATTAACGTGAAAATTATATTATATTAGAAGTGTTCTTGAAAGAGTATTTTTGTTTTTTATTTGCTGGTGTTCCGCTTCATGGCGATGTACACCTTACATTTCATGTTTATTAAGTACCTACTTTATGTATAAATCATTACATTATTGTGTGTATATCTACATTGAGTATATATTATTACATTATATTATGTCTAAATTAATTGTGTTAATGTATTTACATTATACATTACTATGATTACATTACACATTATCATTATTATCTTTATATTCATATTATACGTTATTTATTTATCTTTTTCGCTGCAGAGTAATTTATTATGTAAATAAGTATTTTACGCTACAATTTGTTCACAGCAAAAAATTTAATGGTTTAAGATATGTGGTTTTGTCCAATGATAAAAATGTCCATGAACCATTCCTTTTAATATTAAAGTAATAAAATTCGTATGGTAGGAACTGCTGTATATTATTCTGACGGATCGTAAAAAAATTAATTTTTGAAATGTATCGGATAATAAGCCGCTCATTCTAAGAGTTAAGACTGAATATAAGTTGAGTATGAATGTGACAAAGTTAATCTCTTGAGCGCAAGAATTAAATGCAATTTATAGGGGAATAAAGGAATTTAATTTCTCAAGATAATTGGAGCTGTAAAGTATGACTGTGAAACTTTTTATTATACCTTCAACCCTTTGATATTTCTTTTTTTATAGCTCTAAGAAGAGAAAGCGTCAACTCTTATGTTTCATTGCGTTACCTGTAATTAAATTCATTATCACTTAGGCATATCTCATTAAGATCATGGAATATCAGTGTTGTAAATTGACATACAGGTGCATGTATGTATGTATATATGTGTGTACATATATATATATATATATGCATATATATATATATATATATATATATATATATATATATATATATATATATATATATATATAAAAACTTGCCACCACAATATTTCTAAAACCCTTTCAGAGATTCTTAGCCGGATTTAAGGTTTTACTCACAAACTTCAAAATTATGGACCTTAACATGAATTTATCAACATTATTATTACAAATTTTATTTATATTGGTATAGTGACATAGGAGTATATTCTCCTCATTCTTGGTTTTCGCACTTTCCTCCGAAGGAAAGTAGCTATTGAGGTTGCACTCATGACGGAATTTTTGAAAAATTTCTTCGAATATTTATCGATCCTACCTAGTAAACACCGAAAATGATCCCAGTTAAAATTTATACACTCATATATATATATATATATATATATATATATATATATATATATATATATATATATATAGTTATATATGTGTCCGTTAACACGATACAGGCCAGAGTTTTTGTTTTTTCGCCACGAAACTTGGTATGTAGTATTCCCCCATCAAACGATTGAACGAGTTCGTTAACCAACAAAATCAGTCCATCCGGAGGGGGGGGGGGGGGGCACTCCGGAGCCATCGTAGTTATTTCTCAATACCAGCCATAATTTTTGTTATATTTCAACGAAACTCGGTATTTGTTGTGGTCAACTAAAGAGGAACATTTTTTGTACAAATAAACTAAATCGGTGGACTAGAAGGGGGGTTTACTCCAGACAGAAATTACTAATTTCCTTATACCGGTCATAATTTCTGTTGTATTTTTACGAAACTCTGTTTACGTCCTGGCTATCTAATATGAAAGAATTGTTGTGAAAATTGGTCTATTGGAAGGGGGGGGGGGTTGTCACTTTGTACTATGTTTGAATTGAATTCTCCCGCCAAACGTAGGTTCGCAAAACTCATCAAGATCAACAGATGAATATGTGAAGCTTTGTGTATTTATTACTTAGTGTAGTACCACGCATACACAAAACTCTGGAAGGAAATTAATTACAAAATTAATAATTTAAACAGCTGATCATAAAAGCAAAAGAGCAGAATAATTTATGTTTTTATTTTATTTATCTATATAGGTTATTTTAAGCAAATTATTCAGGAATGCACTCGACACTACCCAATTCTGAGGAAAGTGGTTAGTTATGCGGCTCCTGTTTACTTTACATTGTAGATGTCGGATGATGAACCTAAACAGGTTCGAAACGTCACAAGTATGACCGAATGTTTAAACAATTTTGGGGAGCGAGGCCTGCTTGTTATTTGAAGCATCCATTGACCCTTCCCCACCTTCAACTTACATAAATATTTTCTCATTTATTTATTCAGCCTTATTTGAAGTTAGGTACATTTATTCAACATTATAATTGTCGATTCACCATTTCACTAAATATAATGTAGAATATAGTTTTCCTTTGTGAACTAGGGTAAACAATTTCTTTTGGTGATGTTTTACTACTAAGTTTTTTAAAATCAAATTTATTAACACAAAAGAAAAACTTGAAGAATAGGTAGGTATAAATAGACTTCATTACAGAGACGATGTTGATTGGTTAAATCAGACGAAAGGAAAGGAAATATCGGTCCGCCCCTTGTTGTCGATGAATGGAGAGAGGACGGACAGGAGGTTACAGTGACGTCAGTACAATAACTTTCTTATCTAGTCAGCAGATATCGACCTCTTTGGTGAAGAGGGTATTTCATTCAGTAAGCAGCCCACCCCCTCCTTCCTCCACTGCAGGATGCTTTGTAGTGTAACGTCCCTTTAGAAAAAAAAACCCTCAGATATTTAACATTTAAGGCTACTGCAAAAAATGTGGGTTTTCTGTTATTTATATATTTATAAGAAATGTTCAATGAGGTCAAAAAGTTTCGTCACTTAAGAAAAAGTTCGCTGCTTAATTAAGCATTTTCCTTGGCTATATTACTAGTTTACTCCGGTCTTCTGAAAAATGTGCTCACTTAGAGTTCGTAGTAGGATTATTTGCTACGTATATTGCCTGAGAATTATATGCCGGCTATATAGAGGATTCTAAAGAAGACAGATTCATGCCGAGCTACAGGGTATGTAGCGTACATCTTGTCCATGATGTCTTCATCACCTTTTGTAGATTATAAAATGTTATTACATATTTCTAGTTTCTTATCTCCGCCTGCTATAGTGATTCTTCATCCGACTGATCACTTTATGTTTCATGCAATGATTTTAAATGTAATGATAACCTTTACATTTTTTTCCAATTAGCGAGGCTCGGCCCGGGCCCGGGACAACAGTACCCGGCAGTCCCCCCCCCCCCCCCATGTGGCGGCCCTGTGCAGAAAAAAAAGGTTTTCCGTTCGTCAGACACAGCGCCTCCATTTTGTTTTCAGCTTTTTTATTCGTTACTTTAACATCCCGTTTATATCATAAAGAATTGAAAAATATTGATTTATTTGTTATCAATAAATTGGAGAAAATGACTTAGATTTTGACTACACAGGGTAGTGTTATATCTTAAGTGAAAGTTTCCACTCGCGCCGACAACTTCCTGAACAAGAGATAAGCCTGTAAGTTACCGTAACTCTAACTCGTAAGCTATTGGCGAATGATGTCTTCCTTTATAACCTTAACATATATTGTTCATTCGCCTATTGGGTCTTTTTGCGAAGACCACATCCAGTTACTTTTGAAGTAGCAGTAGTGATTGTATTAGTGATTCAGCGCATGAGCATAACTCCTTTGCCTTCCTATTGGAGGATTCCGATGACCAATTGTATTGGTTCTTTCTGGAAGTAAAGAAACCTTCAACAGTCGATTAGCTTTTAGTTTATGACAAAACTCTGTTTATGTTAGTGAGAAAAAAATGTGTCGTTTACGATTAGTTCGCGATGTTCCTGAGAAAGAAAAAGCGATTTTAGCGAGTTTGATTGCCTAGAGTTTTGATATCTTCTTGAGCGAGCGGAAACGCATAGCACTTATGCCCATAATGCTAAATAAATGTAAAATATCCAAAAGAGAGAGAGCGAGAGAAAAGGAATAAAATATGTGTGTTTACAAATATCATTCTTTATGTTATCCTTCATAACCTGGAAAACAGTTAACTTTAATGCTTAATAACTTTTTTCATAGTTGAGAGAATTGATTTTTATAATATTAACCTTTTCATTAATAAATATTGCTTGCCATTATCTAATATGAATTATAACCGTAGATAACGAGTCAAGTAGTAATAGATAACCAGCAAAGAACCTGTAAGATAATCAGTAAGCTTATCAGCGAGTACGTGTAACTGTTATAAATCACTACTGCTCCTTCAAAAGTAACTGGATGTGGTCTCCGCAAAAAGACCCCACCTATTTAATTATTTTTCATGCAGATGATTTAAAAATCATAATGTTCTTTTTTTTTTTTTCATCTTCTTCTATTCAATCTATTTTTTTTTTCTGTTCTAGTGCTGGATGTCTAAAACTACACATCGGATACCAAAAGAAGCGATGTTCTCCAAAATAAAGGTACGTAATATATATATATATATATATATATATATATATATATATAGTCGCAAATACTTGAACAGTTTCACATGTCGCAAGCGTTACAAAAAAAAATATGTATTTACAGATTCTTAAATATTTCCTATTAAAGTTCCGAAATCCCCGTATATGAAGTATGATCGTTCAAAATCATTCAGAAAATGCATATATTTTATACGAATACTGCATCAGTTTTAAGTTTCGATATGACCATCTCTATCGAAGAAAATGGTGCTTCAAGTTAGGTAATTCTGGATTTGTTTCATTATGAGCTTCTTAAATGGCACCAGATATATGCATTACATGCAAAAACGCTAAGATGACACAGTTCCTATAACAAAATCGTTCGTGCCTTATTCAAAGGATAAATAAAGATTTCAAGTTTTATTTTATTTTATTTTTTTATTTTTTTTTCGAGTGCTTTTCTCGTTTTCTCTATTCTTACTTCGTCTAATATTTATATTCATTCCCAAATCTGTTATATCATTTGTTCGCAGAAGTTGCTTAACCAATTCTTATTTTTCTCTCTCACGAAGAAGTTGTAATCAGGCAGTTTGCCTTTGTAAATAAGAGAAAAATGAAATTTGTAGATTTAGTCAATGATTAATTTTCTTTTCTTTTTTTATTCCAAGAACTGACTTGTTTCAATGAATTTTGTTGTCATTTTTTGTAATATCTTTTGATTTTCATTTAAGTTTACTTTATATAGTTTAATTATAATTGGATATGTTTGTTTATCATTGCACTAAGCGAATTGCTTTAGTTGCAAATTCTCATGAATTAATTAATTAAAAAAGGGAATAAGTATTTTTTTGGAGGGGGGCACAGGGTCTAAAACTCGAATATTATAAAACAAAATTAAAATACATTTTTTGTGTTGTTTTTTCCGGATTTTAAGGTCTGAGGGTCGAATATCATTATTATTATAACGAGCTAACCTTAGGTTGGCTAAACTGGTGTTACCCCTTCTTTCAATGAGTGTTGCCATAAAAGGGACCAGCCACGCCTTCATTCGAGGCCGCATTCGCTTTATAACCTGTACAAGAACCTTTCATCGGCCTTAACCTCCCTGAGCAATTCGAACAATAAGATAATGAGGGCATAAATCATTTTGAAAATTAATCCATACTTTCTAATCAGAGCAAAGAGCAAGGTTAGCAGTAGTGTAATTAACTTATCACTTCCAAGCACGTGTTTTTATTTTTTTTTTACGATAACCAAACCTCATTACGGTTATATTGCACAAAACCAGTTCCCATCAAAATTTACTCATATGTACAAAAATATTTCAGAATTCCACATCTCACTAAACATTTTGGTTAGCACTATCCGATGTATTCGTTAGGAGAATTAAGAACAAGACGAAGTTGTATTAATATGGCTTAGGATAGGACAAACAAGAACACTCACTCACACTCTTCCACAAGAGAAGACAAACCACTATTTGAGACTCCCAACGTACACTCACTGAGTGTATTAAAAAAGACACCTTACAAATGCCCTCTCTAAATCTCTAACTATTATCAGTTAAGAACCCTCATTTATTTAATATCTTAATTAATACGTATATATTAAATAAGTGCATTAGATGTTCTTTAATCAATTACTTTGTATCCTGTGCTTCTTCACTCTTTCCTCATGTCACTGTTAATGCTTTGGTAATAAGGGAAATTTTTCAGAATTAATGACGGTAACATTTTAAGTATATTTCATTATTATTGCTATTTATCCATAATTAATTTACATTATTTATTTATTTCGTTTAACGATGCACCACTTTGGGGTGAATTACATCGAGCCACTTTGTAGCTACATGCTGTCCATAGATATGTTATTATCCTACGCCAGTTAAGTACACTGTATTAATATTTACATATAAAAATAATAATTTAATAAAAATATAATAAATAGAAAAACAAAAACAAAAAAAGCACAACAATTGAAATATTTGATAAAACGTAAAATTATATAATTCTTAAATAAAAGAATTATCAGAATTTTATATTTTGACGTACAGGTTTATGTTTTTTAAATGTTTAAGTGTGTCATCAATATGGTGGGTGCTGTCAGTAAGTAGGTCAGTAATGCCCCATGGTATGTCCAAGTTCGTTATAAGAAGGCAGTCGATTAATATATGTTTAACTGTTAGTTCTGTATTGCAAATTCGACATGTTGGTCTTTCAGGATTAGTCATTAAGTATTCGTGAGTAGTCCATGTGTGGCCTATTCGCAGTCTCGCAAGTACTATTTACATTAAAGACACCAAATGATTTCTTGGCTATATCTTAGGCCACTGTCGAACGTGTTCGATTCGTTTTGACTCCAAGGCTAGCCTAAATCCGCCTAGATCTTTCTAGGACGACTGAGGCTCGAAACTAGGACGAACAGCCTCGCTGAGTTCATAATGGTATTATTATTCCTGGCATAGCTTTGCAGCTCTTCCTTTATCATTGTGTAAACAGACCACCAAAACAAACGACCTGCTTTTACTGATAAGGAGCTCCTCCTTGAGAGCCGTACCATCCCAATGGTGTAATTACAGTCTGCGTCAATTGGCCGGGATTGGTGTAATGGCGCATATCCTCTCGGTCAGCTATTGTGTGAAAATTGTACCTATCTTCAGCTGTGACTATAGCAACTTACAATCTTATGTCTCCTTCTGGTGAGATATCCGGAATTCAGAGCACTTTTTAGAAGATGAAATTCTTCAAATAGTTCAAATGATGATTTCCTGATTCATCTGAAGTAAAATGGTAAGTTTAACAACTTTTTTGGTTCACTTTGGAGTCGACCCCAGTAGCTGCGTAAATTAAACATATTTTAATAAATCTGAATATTTTTTGCTATATAATATTTGTCTATAATACAAATATAAGCTGTAAATGCCAGTCGAAACGAGTACTAAACAAACAATTCAGTCTGGTCTTACTTTGCTGGTGTACAGAACTTCTACCACGATGACGCTCTTAGGGGACCGATTTTCTGGTTTTCAGAATACATATTTCCAAGTACTATTATAATACATTATATTATTATTATTATACACTATGCATCATGGTTTGCTGGGATAAAATGAACATTATGTTCTAGGGTACATTTAGAATTTGGCTAATGATGGCTCATTATCCTGAAAAATTATTGAAGATCGATATGCGAAATAACTGAAGGTAAAATAGCAAGATGTTTGCACATCTTAGAGAAGGATGCTTGAAAATCATGCAGGACTGATACTTGCATAGAAAAGAGTAAGAAGCTTGCAGATCAACGGCATGAATCCATCATAGAGAAAGATTTTGCTTCTCATTGGGCAAGACTCTTGCAGGTCATAGGACAAGAATTGTGCAGATCATAAGGCAAGAAATTTGCAGATCATAGTGCTAGAAGCTCGAAGATCATAGGTCAAGCTGCTTACTGATCATCGGGCAAGACGCCTGTATATATTAGGCCAAGCTGCTCGCGGATCAAAGACGCATGCAGATCACAGGGCAAGATTTGCTGATCATTGGCTAGATACTCGTCCGAGGCCAACATAGCTGCCGATAATAAAGTAAGAGACATGCAGATGAAAAGAAAACAAATTTAGATACAAGCTCAGATGCTTACTCAGCATCTCACGCTTTTGTTGAAAGAACGAAGGACAATTACAAGAGATAAAGATAATCCTGGTTTTCATATGTCCTGGTTTTGATATGATAAGTCGCTAAATAATCCAAGTTTTCTAACACAAATTAATAAAAAATAATATGTTCCAGCTTGGAACATATTATTTTTATTAGCTTGAAACTTCCAAGAACTAATGGCCAGGTCGCAAAGTCTTGTTCTAGTTTTCTTAGGTTTTCTTTCGACCAGTCATTTGTTGTATTTTTTATTTTCCGCAGTTTGGTTTTAGAACCAAAATATTAATGGGTGTGCAGTCCAATCCGTCTGCCAGTCAAGTCGCACTAGTATTTCTAAAGTGAAACAACTCAAAAATCGGTTTTATTCACACCGTCATAGTTAGGACTATGAAAAACATGGTCAATAACTCTTTATCAACCATCAAAACTGTATGTACCTAGCTTCAGAGCTTGTACATCATAGGGCACTCGTTTCACCCTTCCTGTCTTAATGCTAGGTCCCCTACACAGGTAAGAGTAGGGTAAACGCACCAGTAGCTGACAGGTGCACCAGTAGCTGACAACATCTTCGAAAAATATAAATAATAAAGGTTCAAAACCTTTCAGACCTCCATCTCAATAATCCAAGGCTTCTATAGGTATTTCTTCGTTATTAGGTTGCCTATCCTGCTTATTTTGGCGAGAATTGTAATATCAGGTAATAACAGCAACTGCATGTTCTCCGTCACTTGTTCAGCGCCTTCCAAGTAGAGAACACCCGGCTAAGACACCAAGCTACGGTTCGTCTTCTCCTCTTTACTTATTCTGTTATATTCTCAAATTAGCGTGTTGTTTTTTCTAATGAGTGTTTATAGATTGTGTTTTATCTGCCTTTCAACCTTATTTTACTGTGACTTAGGAAATTCTATGGGTGTCAGGTATTGGACCCTAATATTGGGCATATCACCAATAGCTGACAGACCCTGTCGCAAGAAGAAAAAAAAATTGGATGAGCCTCAGACTCTCAATACAGCTCTTCCCAGGAAGGGATCCCAGTTTTCAGAAGAAGAGAAGAACAAGCAAGCCCCAACCGATGTTACAAATTTAAGACTTCCCAACAATCTATCAGATATGACGAAGAATTTGGGGAGCACGATGATTCGATGTAGCGAGTAACTCACCAAGAACAGCTGGTTGTCCCAAAAAAATCCTGTTTTGTCTGCTATTGGTCATGAAAGAAGTTTTGCCATAATTGCACTAAGAAACACAAGAAGAGCTTATGAAGTTGTTGTTGCGGGATGTGTTCATGAAAATTGAAAATAAGCCTTGAGTTCTAAACGAAAATTTGATCATGGAAAACAATTGGATATGAGATAATAGTTTCCTCAATCTGTTAATGTAACTTTTTAATTTAAAGACATAAATTGCATAACTATCATTATTTAAAAATGTTCATTTTGTTCAAATGTCTGATCTCTGTTGACGAAAACCGAAGTTATCTGAGTACTAAGTTTATTTTGCCTTTAATAGAAAATCTTGTTTACTTTAATTGGTATATGGGTATTTTACTCCCTAATATGATACCTAATTTAGATTGATAAGAGGCTAAAAAGTTTCTGATTATTTGTGAACGTAACTGGCTATGAGTAACCTGTCTTGAATTTAAGGTAGATAACAGGCAAAAAATAGATAACTCAAGTTCCTACTATTGTAATACATGATAAATTTATAATTCCTGTTTTAAAATAAAGTAATACTAAAGTTTAACCTATTTTTTGTATGACTTTATTGTCCCTGTCAACTACTGGAGCAATCCCTGTCAGCTATTGGAGAATTGCCTGACAGCAACTGGAGCAAAGTAACTTTTCTCAAAATTGGCATTTATCCTATCATTGAGCGAAGGTTTTTCAAATTTGAAGGTGTAGTAAGCAAGAGGAATGGATTTTGGACAAGATAAAAGTGAAAAAAATACACCGACATCACCATTAGAATATTTAAAGCTAAAAATGGACTGAAATTTCCTTAAGCATGTCAGCTACTGGTGTGTTTACCCTAACACATTTTTAGTTGAGTTTTATTTGGAGTCGAGTCACTTTAAAAAATACTAGGGCGATATAATGTCTTATTTTTGGTTAATTTGCATAAGTAATTGCTTTGTAATTATCTACAGGCTAGGTAGAGGTTGTAGATATTGCTAGCTGTGCTGTTGCTGTGCTTGTTGATAAGCTATCAAGTCCCGGTAACCAAAACGTCGTGATTTGTTTGTAGCCTGAATAAATGTGTTAAATCCCAATAACGATAGGGGGTGTGCTTTAAATTTTTCTCATAGAGTGTAATAAGTGGGTGAATTTTGTCCATGTCTGTATCTTCTATGTTTTTAATGCTAAAAGAATTGCATGTAGTATTTCTGAGAGTTTATTCAACTATTTCTGCGTTTCCAGTCAACTATGTTTATTCACATACCATAGTTTTGAAAAACAATTACTCATGTTAGGCGTCCTTTTCCAGACTTCTGCTACTTTTTCATAACAACTCAACTACTGTGTGTCCTTCTTCAGATCAAAAGGAAATATAAATCCTAGCTTGTGCTTCATAAAACAATTTCTTCCAACCAAATGACCACCTTCAACAAAGAAGAACAAAAAACAGAAGCCCTTATCTTTTGTTCCATTCTATATAGAGCTACTTTTGTAGAGAGTTTGTGTTTAATCCCCTAGGAGTAAAACTAGCAGACCCCCCCCCCCCTAACGAGAGTGCACCATTAAGATGCTCAGTGTTGCCTCGCGCCCTTAGTTTCTTCCCTCGGGGTGTGTACTCTTTATTCGAGTCCTTGTCAAGAAACACTACTTCATCTCTGGCATTTTTTTCCGCCACTTTCAAAAGGGGGTATATATATTTTTTATTATTTCCCCCGAAGGTAGCATTAGAAATTCATGCTTTTAAAAATTGAATGCATTAAAGTACTGCCTTAAGTTTTTCTTCAACGACATATATTTTTTTTTTTTTTTTCATTTTTGTTTTGAATTTCTTTTATATTCGAATTATTCCCTTGGAAGTATATATGTCCTCATAATCCATTCCCATGCTCATCAGAAACAGATCATTTTCTCATGACATAAATCTTTGTTTTTCGGGACTTCTAAAGGTTTTTCTAACCCTGTCTTCTAAAGGTTTCGAACTCTTTCACTTTCTGGAAAACTTTTCCGTTTAATAACCTTTAATTACATAATAAGGAAGTTAATGGCTGCTTGGTTATTAAGAGTTAAATGCCTCTTGATAATTGAAACAATGTGTTTTTTCCTTTTCATATCTTGTTATTGTAAAAAAATCCTTAAAAACGAAAATGTTTATGAATAACCTAAATTTCGCTTAGTAGACCACCCTGGAACCCCTGTAAAATGGACAAAGTGATATTACTAACCTTGGTTTCTCAAAGGAATTTATTCTACTTTCCGATGGTTTGGTTGGATTTTATTTACCATAAACGGTTCAGTAATCACTACTTACTCGTAAAAAAACATCAAAAAAATTTGAATTTACGCCTATTCTGTTGGGAATTGAGCCATTCTGTATATGAAATTTGTTTTTGCACTTGAGGTGTACTATCATCACCTCCTAAAAGCTTGAATATTTTATCCATTAACCCCTGAGTATATATATATATATATATATATATATATATATATATATATATATATATATATATATGGGGGCGAGGTTAGCTCAGTGGTAGAGCACTGGACTAATAAGCTGGAGGCCTGAGTTCAAATCCCGAGCAAGCACTAAAGATTTTTTCTTCTAGTGTCTTCGTTCATGGGTTGAATTCGGCCTCCCTGGCCGTCCCTAGGCCAACCCAGCCTTTAATTAATTTAATAATAGGTACCTTGGTTGGTGCTAATGACTCTAGCAGTCGAAGCAGCCAAGGGGAAAATCAGGCGGCCGGAGCATAGTACTGACCATACTATCTCCCTAGTGTGCCGTATGGTCAAGAATCAGATACCTCTATAGTATCTGCCCCTCAGGGCCCTCGTGGCCTGTTACGGGACTGATTTTTTTTATATATATATATATATATATATATATATATATATATATAATATAATTAATGTACAGTAAATGTGTTTTAGAAGTACAAAAGCTAATTAGATAGCTACGAAATCTCTTAGGGTTGTTATCCTTTGATGATTTCATTTCAAAGGAACGCTGCTCTTTCTCGAACTTTCCATTGATTTAGTATCTGTTCAAGATAATTTGAAAATCTATTTTAGTAGCAGTAATGTTCAGACTTGCCAATAGTTTGAAATCCAAACTATATTTTACTTTACAAAAAGTTATAATAAATGCCATAGAATTCAAACATTGAATATATTAGCTGCTCGGATTGCTAAAATGCGACAGAGCCACTAAGCTGACCCCTTAGGGATTATTAAACCCTAGTGTGTATGGAGTGTCCGACTGACAGCAAACATACAAAAAAAATCATTATTTTGGGTACTATCGCATATGTCTTCAATGAACAGACAGCGATCCGTTAGAATTTTATTATATCTATAGATTATTAGTGAAACTTTTGGTTGGCGATAAGATAATCGAATTTGTATGAAGTCATCATTATTGTCTCTCATATCCTAAGTCAAGAGAACCAATGAATATGAGGAGGGAGCAGAAATACGAGTACAAGCAATGACATTCATAACCTCGGACAGAGACTAGAGTGACATTTCGAATTGTGCAATGAGGTAGAGATTTGCAAGGAGCTCGGCTTAATGACATTAAGTAATTGTTGGCCTGCAAATGTCAGTGCCACATGTAGTGTCGAGAGACTGATGACGTAACGAGATATTGGGGAAGGTGGGGGGCTCTGAAAACCCCTTCTCCGGTGACTCTCCTCCCCCGCTTACATAAACTCCAGGGGGTCTATTACAGTCCAGCTGACAGGCAGGCAAGGACTGACAGCCAATCCAAAGCAGAACAATAGCTATACATCTTCTGAATATTTCATTGCGTAAAGAATGAATTATGAATTTAATTTAAAAAATAGAGAAGATAACCACTTTTATAACAAGCGTAGGGTGGCAAATAAAAGATAACCCGTCCCAAAATTCGTAGTTAATAATAATGGACGTTAAAATTTAAATAATAATAACAAGCGAATTATTAGTCAAGCTAGTTTAGTGCTTGAGTGATGTCATGTGGCCTGGTATCCAAATGCCAAAGACTTCTGAATTTAAATGCCAGCGCGATGTTTACTTTCTGATGAAAACGATTTAAACAAGAGATGGGCGATCTGGATCTATATTTTAAAAGATTGATCTTTTTAACACGATTTTTCGTTTTTTTTAATCGATCTACAGTTGTTTATACTTTAATCTTTTTAAAGAATAGACAACCTTTCTAGTATCGTTTCAAATTTTAATCAGGCTTTTTCCATGTCATAGACTGTTGGAGGCGATGATTTGGAAAAAAACCTGCCACGTTAACCAAACCCGATGGCGGCCTTATTGGTTGGCCAGATATCTCTGAAGGAGTTGTACTTTGTTTTTAATAGTTTACTATTTTAATAATTTTAATTGGAAATAACTGGTATGTGCACAAGAGTTCGAAAATGGAGGGTGATTCTCGAAAATGAATCGATCTTTTGAATCGATTCGAATCGAACTTTTGAATCGATTCGAATCGAAATGAAAAGATCGATCCAATGAAACGATCGGCAAGTTCAGATCGATTAAAAATATCGATCTTCCAGTTTCAGAAATATATGGGTATTATTACATATATATTGTTTTCAAACCCATTTAAAAAATAGTATAAAAT
This sequence comes from Gonocerus acuteangulatus, assembly GCA_946811695.1. Taxonomy (NCBI): domain Eukaryota; kingdom Metazoa; phylum Arthropoda; class Insecta; order Hemiptera; family Coreidae; genus Gonocerus; species Gonocerus acuteangulatus. Next base: position 68,475,000 of record OX328126.1, on the reverse strand, counting down.
AATAATAATAATTGTAAGAAAAATTGTAATACAAATTAAAAGCACAGTTTGAAACCTTATTTTTATTATAGTGCCTTCTAGTTGGAGAAATGGAAGGTATTGAGTCCTATAATTTATTGGTGTATTAAAAGTTTCTGGACATACGACACTTCTGTAAATATCTTCTTCAGTTAAATTACATATTTGAATATTTGAAAAAAAAAAATTTACGGTATTCTAAATAGATCAATTCTTTTAAAAGATCGGCCCTTAAGAGATCGATTCTTTAAAAAGGTCGGCCCTTCGAGATAGATACTTGGAAAAGATCGGCTCATGGAGATCGATTCAAAAAATCGATATATCGCGTTAAAAAGATAGATCTTTTAAAAGATCGATACAGATCGCCCATCTCTAGTGCACAATGCCGACCTGTTCGGCGTTTGGATATTCCAATTGTACAAGAGCACATTTTTCTCTACTTTTATTATTTTATTCTATTTTTTCTCATTTGATAAACACATGTATGTAATATTGCCCATATATTGTAATATGATGTAACACTAGTAGTTTCATTATTTATTATTGTTGATGAAAAATACTCTCACTTTTTTCTATTTTTAGATTACAGATATATTTTTGATATTACCAAGTGTTCAAATCGACCTATTTAGGTCGATTAGTAGTAGTGATGGGTGATTCCCGAATGTCAATCGATTCGAATCGAAATGAAAAACCAATTTCGTAGGTAATTGTTAGTAATCGTGAAATCGATCCATATCGTATATCGATCTTCTGTGCCTAGAAGATCGATAAATAAGGATTCACATCTTCGCTTAAAATCCTGATATTTCCTCCTGCATATGTTAGGCTTGAAGAGTGGAAAAAAGTTTTTAGGCCTAAGCTTTAAGCACTTCCCTACATAATAATAATAACCAGGACTTTGAAAAGCTTCATATTCCTTTTCTTTTAAGGAGGAATGAATTTAATAACAAAGAGTTTAAATTTCCTCTTGTCGGTTGAGATAAAGTAGCAATTTACAACCCAACTTTGTTTGAACAAAGTTTTCATCTTGGCGTCATTTCATCATGTCTTTGTTACCTCAGAACATCGAATACCCGAATGAACTTCAAAATTTTATCGGTTATCTTTAACGAATCAATATAAAACTTTTAAGATTGTATTATATTTTCATAGAATTTTTATGAAAAAGTTAAGGCCTATTGAATACACTAGTTTATTTTTACATTACATCTGTACTTTTATTACGCCGGGAACTATAACTGTTGGAAATTTAGATAAATAAATTATTGTACTACCTACTCAATAACACACCAAGACTTGAACAATGTAATAAAACAAAATATTAGAAATGATCGGCAAGACATGTAGTTCGGCTAATTGACAATAAGTTACGTTCGGTCAAAAATACAACTCAGGAGTTGACATCCAGCTACCGTGATAACAGGCTAGAAGAAATTGTACTTGCTTGACTCCGAATTGGCCACACAAGACTAACCCACAAATATCTCAGAACAGAATTTAACAAACCATCCTGAGATATATGTAATAGAATCTTTCTCGTAATACACTTTCTTATGGAATGCATAAGACGAAACAAATTAAATATCCCACATAACATGAACGAATTGTTGAAAGACGGCAGCCGGTATATAAACACAATACTCTCTTACTTACTGAACACTAAACTATACAATCTTATTTGAAGACACCTTCCTAATAACCAGTGGCTATCATAAATTTAAAAGAATAAGGGTATTACATTTATTATCACAATGCTGGTTCATTAGACCATACAGGTGACAATCTTGAAGGAGTGAAATTGCCTGACGAATGAATATAGTTTAAAATTTAGGCACAAATCTAAACTTTTAGATAGACCTACCATGTTACTGCCAAAGGTTGTAAGAACCTCCACACAAATCTTTTCAGAGCCCTGATAAAAGCATGAATATGAACCCAAAATGTTGGCTACAAACCTATTTTGTATTAAAAAAAGATTTAGTTTTATTCAGCCGTTACAACCAAATCGCTTCTATTTCCATCTCCTTTATTTCTTAGTTACATCATTTTCTTTTAGTGTTCTTGTTATAGGAATATTACCTATCGCTAGAATAAAGTAAATAAAGAAATCCCTTGCAAATTTCAACAATATATTTCATTTTCTAAAACCTGCTTGTTCAATTGATCGTCCTCATTTTTTGTACATTTTTCATGGTCAGTTCTAAATTAGAATGTCTCTTGAGAAAATAAGGTTATATTATCCACAAAGACTCTATTTTGTTTGCGTTTCAGTATTTTCATAAAGGGTCAAAGCAGTTAAATTTTACCTGTGAAATCAGGATCTACCCCTCCTCCCAAATCTAAGAATTCATTACGATGTAATATTTAAAATTCCTTTAAATTCTATTACTTAGCTCGTATTCAGTGCCAAAAATAAAGAACCTAAAATGCCAATAATTTAATAAGATCTTAAGTTTCTCGCCACCGATCAGTGATAATTATGCGTCTTCTTTTTTAAAATATACCGGAAATCGAAATGCACGACCAGCCATTACCGGATAAAAAACGGAGCGTTGAAATGCATTGTCTGCTTTCCGAACACATCCCGCCAAGCGATTACATTATGCAAACACCACTCCGCCCGTGAACGTCACCCTGACACACACATTAGCACCCGAGCCGCGACAGTTATCGTGCGCTATATCCCGGACTCCGTGACCCGTGACATTTGGTCCTCTAGTCGTGGATGTTAATGACTCGAACAGTAGGAAATAAAACGGTCCTAGGTGGTGTCCTTGCACAACACCCGGTTACCTTGAGCCCATCTAGCCTTCACCGCTCGCTAAGTCCGCGCCTACGCCCAGCTCCCGAAGCAAAAAGTATACTTATTATATAAATATACATATATATAGAGGATATAACTGTAACGCCATGATGCAAGGATTATCATACTATCAATCTTGCTTTATATCTATCTACAGAATAAAATGATTAAGCCAATCTTTCTTTTGTTCTCATTCCTGTCGTAAATCCCATTATACTTGACATTTTCAAGAATGAAAATAAAACTAAATAAATATATATACATTCGCATCACAGAAAAAAAAAACATAGATTCAGTAGTTTTTCGCTCTTTTCTCTCTTATTTCCATTTTAACGTACCTTTTTAAATAACATATATTTTGGGCAGGTTATAAACAGGTTACCACCCTTTTCTACCTAGGATACTGTTGATACCTTTTCTTTTTTCAAATGAAAAGCCATTATTGGGAATCGAAGCCGCTGTCATCACCCTCAGTTATAATTTATTTGAACGCTTTTGTACAAATAAAAAAATATAACGAAGAAAATATAAATGAGGCTATATTAATTATTATTTATGAATAAAAAAGAAAAATTATCGATATTTGTTTAATTGAAATATTTTTATTTGTTTAATTACATAATCAATATATATATATATATATATATATATATATATATATATATATATTCATGCTATATTTCGCTGGAATCCCCTCCAGCTTCGTCAGGCCCCAGTGGTTGTCATTTCCTTGGCTACCACCCATGAAGAAACAATGGCTTGTCTGACTAAGCTGGAGACGATTCCAGGGAAATATAGCGCGAAGAATTAGAAGAGGAGTACCACCGCTGGAGAAAAAAGCCGTTCCACCTAAAAATATGTGTATGTGTGTGTACGTATCAGAGGGAATAAGTTGGTAAGTAGGAAAATGGGCAAAATAAGTTGGCTATGATTATCTTCTCATTTGATGGTGTAACGATGTCACTAAATCACCGCCTTGGTTGTTTCTGACTTAAAAATATATGAGCTTCTTGCCATCTTGTAAAACAGTGAGTTTTCTCTGTTAAAGAGCTGCCCCATAAAGGTGAGATTTTGAACTTTGAATTAATTAAATAAACAATAAAAATAATAACAAAAATTACAGAAATTGGCCAACATGGCCAACCCTGGTCGATTCAGCATTTACATACGTTGTGGTAATCTACTAGTAGTAGTAGCAGTACTGACCATGATATCTCTCAGCAATGGAATGCGACTTGAATCAGGCGCCCAGGGTCTGTCCCTTACAGAGTTAAGAAATTATATTTTTAATTTCATAAATGTTTATAATATAAATTTAATTATTTCTTTTGTCATCCATTAACAAAGAATGCTTCTTCATGAAATCAATTTAGGATAGATAATTGAGAATGAAGATTCGAATAGAAATAGTTTTCCGGAAGAGAACTATTATCATTATAGAAAACAATTAGTTGTCGGATTGATTCTCCGGCCTTCAATTGAGGTCGCGTTTGTTTCAAGTAATTAATCATTCGAAGATTTAATCTATCTCTGATCATCAACAAAAAAAAAAAAACAGTTTGGAGTATCCTCAATGAAGGCATTAGTTATAATTTTGTATTTTGTATTACTGGTTGATATTTTGTGAGAAAGTTAAAAGCTCTTTACATAAACGTAGATTGAATACATAAAAAATCAGCAACAAAGAAGCCCCTCTTTTAGACATAATTTACAAAAACGTATGGAGATTTCTCCGTGGGAAATAGCTTGTATCGTGCATATGTCTAAAGGGTACATAATGAGTTTTCTTATTCATCTGGAAGAGGGGAATGATAGAATAGCTAATATTTTCCATGAACATAATATTTATTGCCCATTAGTAATGCTTAATGTTACGCTGTAACTAACTCCACTGATTTAATCTCCAATGATTTTACGTCATAACCTATAAAAATGTGACGGATAAGATAGTACGGTAACCATGTGGGTTAGTCGCCATAGCAACGGAACCCCCGTGTACCATCATCCGGACGAAGCCAAAACGTTACAGGTTTTGCGTCTCACTAGGCTGATACATATCCATGTCAAAAATAAAAGCGGACAGATTGTCAAATTCATGTGGTGAAATTGTTGGCATTAAACTACTAGGTATTGTACCCTACATGGTTATCTTTTGGCATTTTCACAGAAACGAAGTGGTTCTTAATCGACTTAGTATTGGACATAGCTGCTTAAAAATATTCTTTGGCAAGTTCTGACAAAAATAATTTGTTCTGATAGACAGTTAGACGCCTACCGACTGACTACTTTGAATGAAGTTAGGATAATGGGAACTGCACGCAGTATTTGTTCTTTTTTTTTTTTTTTTCTTTTTTTTTCTTCTGTGAATGTCTCTTAGATGTTCAGCTTTTGAATTGAAAGTACGAATTCAACAGTACTCGCGAGATCCTTCAGGTTTCCAAGTATCTTAACTACCAACTCACCAGGCACTTAATACATTTCGAGAGGAACTTATAAAAACTTATAAAAACGTGGATTACAGCGGTTTTTAGATATCAGTAAAAGCTGTTTGGTCTACTGTGAAACCAGTTCGTAGCCAAAGTGTTTCAAAAGCACCTAACTAGAAAGGTTAAGAAAAGGAAAAGTGAAACAGGGCGAGATAAAACTGAGTGAAAGGTCAAAAGATCAGACAAAGTCTTGAGCCACGTGCTAAGTCTTATGCAGACCAAACACTTTCAAATCCCTTCTCGAGTTATTTCCTACAAATAACAGGGTAAAAATCTCCCAGGAACAGATGATCCTTCAAGCTCTGTATCGCAAGAAATCTAAACCTAAATCATGGAAGGAAACGTTGAACTTTAAATCTGTCGTTTCGCTGTTATTACGAAAGCGAAACCAGTCTTACCTTTACCTTTACCTCACGCGATGCGACAAGTCACTGGTTCTTCTGATACGTGACAATTTATGTGTTCGGATTACCCAGTTTACAGGCGAAACCCCTATGTTCTTCACTGTCCCAGAACAACTTACTGAGCCTTATAAGCAGTTCTACAATATTTTGTATAAAAAGGAATAATGTATGGTTTAAAAAGATTAGGCCTGCAAGAACGGGGAATTTTGGAATTTTCCCCAAGAGGGGACAGAAATGTGTACTATTTAAATACTATAAAGAAATTTTATGGAAAATCATTTATGCACATGTCACAATAACTGCAACGACTATCCAAATTTTGCATACTTCCGTAAATTTTGTCAAAATCTAGGATACTAGCTATCCACAGATTATCATCGCTCAAAATGCTTAAAGCGGGGTTCGAATCTCCATCTCCTTCGTAACAGTCTGGCAGAATAGCCATCCTGCCTCTGGGAGATCCCAATGTATAATTATTTCAAGAAGCCTAGACATTGAGTATTTACCTTGATTGAGTTTAAATGATAAAACTTAAATTAAATTTTTAACTGTCCATTATTTTCAATATTCTATTTTAAATTCTTAAATGAAAAATTTAATGTACGGTGGTAAATATGTTTATTTGTTGTAATTGCGCCATCCTCAGAAAGCGTTAGATTTAGGCAAGTCCGCCGAAGAGTTACTATAATATAAGGCACAATACTTGTTGGGTATGATGATAAAGTTAATTTGTTAATGAGAAGTTATTACTACATTATTATTGACCATGAGCTTCCGAAATATAGAAGAAAGAAGTATAAATATACGTAGATTGTGTATAAATTTGACACATCCTGTATTTTTGTTAATAGTTGTCGGTCCATTACAATTACAGAAATCTTTTTGATCGCACATTTTTATTTGTATTCACTATCAGAGTCCGCCACCCTCCTCTTGGTGAATCCTTCGTGATATCCTTCTCTACAAATATGGTTAAAGCTTAAAAATACAGTCGATAAGTTGAAGATTAAAACAAAACAAAAAATATTTGAATTCAATAATTATTATGAAACCCCAAATTATTTTCATCCTGGTGACCTTCATGGTCAACGATCTCTCCTGAGTTGTCTGTAGAAAGGGCACAGACAACAAAATGGAATCACCACCTACACGAAGGACAGCAAGGCCTTAAATCCGGCTGGCCAAGCAGACTTCTCAGTTCAAAAGCACCATTCTTCGACACTTCCATAAACACTACAACAGTGTTAGGAAAAAAAGGAACCCAAACTCCGTCATATCCAGTTCCTCGCGTTCTCCCTACTTATCCTAATAAGCAGATGCTACAAGGCTGTAGAACTATTTTCTACCTGGAAATCTCCAAGTAAACGATCTACGCTGACTTCCTGCATATACCGTAAAATGGGGCCACTTTAGTACTGTGAGGTGAAATTGGTACAAACCTACAGGTACTGTATACTGATAGGGTATTTTCATTTAACTGATACCAAAGGGTCTAACTTTGCCCAAAGAGTGCAAACAGACAAATATATACCTATATATTTGTCTGTCCGCTCTCAGACAAATATATAAATATATATAAGCAGTATACATTTGTACCAATTACAATGCGCCAACATTTATTTTATTTTTTATTTATTTATGATGATGCTCCGCATCTAAAGCGAAGAGCATTTAAAATCATTAATCTGGATCTGTGTCAACAGTTTCGTTTGGGAAAGATCAAACTGGCAAAATTTGAATCATATAATCGATTAGATTCCAGTGACTTTAGAATCCATCGGGCTAGCCGCTGAGCCACCAGGTGTCCTTTATAATATTGCTATATTTAAACTCAAAAACTACTCTTGCGCTGGATAAGGACGCTCACAAATTGCTCATAAAATTGGAACGATTTATGTACATAAATCAGGAGAAAGATATCTATATTATTAGTTACCATTCAACCTAAATTTGATTATGATTTGTTGACATTCGTCACGAACCCTGGTAAAACCAATTCGTAAAGTTTGTAAGATAAACAGAACTTCGTGAGCTTATGCAATCTAAAGTAGTTTTAGATAAGAAGACTGCTTTGTATCATGACAGCCATGAAGTAGATTATATATTATGTTTAAAAATAATTCTAAGCTAACACACCATAGGCGTATATAGGTAATAATTTCGGGGGGCTGGGAGCAATTCAGTGGTATGGAATACTATCAATCTAGAACTTGGACTAGTTAGCCTTCTAAAACGCTATTACACCCAAACAAAAATAGTTTTTCTGAACTTATTTCATTTATTTTTAAGGTTTTCATGACATATTTTTATCGATTAAATCAAAATTTCGGGAGGGGGCTTCAGCCCCCTCATATACGCCCATGTAACACTCAAAGCAAGCCAGTAAGAAGGAAGTCCTCCCCAACATGTTCGATAACAGCTGGTGATTTACGAAAATTGGGCATACGAATAAATTGTACGTTAACCATTTCTGGTGCAAGTTTTCTCATTATAAACCTCAGAAATTGTGAAGAGATTGCTTGCAGAAATAAAGGTCCTTTATGTGAACGCATGAAATTGGAAATCGTTGTCCTTACGAAAACGATTTCGTTCCTTTCTCGGCGTTCATTCCTTTCTCCTTGAGTCTCAAAGTTCGAGCGTTCACAATCGCGACAATTACATTTGGTTGGCTTGCTTTCTCTCAAAATAATGTCATAATTAAAATCTCGTTCTAATCCCACTGATTTAATGATGCTTAAAGATATTTACTAGTTTTGTTTTTCAGAAATCCCTTTAAACTTCTGCAAACATATTTCCACTTTCGGGCCGCCTTACATAAAATATGATGGCTTATGATTGATTATTACAAATATAAATCTAATAGTTCGTTAGTAACCAACACGGCTTTGAGGAGGGCAGGTTAACGGACCAGCTGACGGTTTTTGTTTGTATATAATATAGAATATCAAAAAGTTTTGTTTGTAAAACCGTTGCTTCGCTCTTCTCAGAGCGGGGTTGTGAAGATGGGGTTTGGAGTTATTAATATTAAATTCTGACCAACAAATAAACCGTTAAGGATAAGAACATCATTAAATCAAACATAAATCAAGAAACTTTCATTATGGACGATTTCAAAATCTGATGGTATTTAGTATGCCTGATAGCCTCTAAGTGCTTTGGTGGAAATTCCAGCGAAAATTCTCCGCTCTAGAAGGGAGCCCCCCCCCCCCTCCTAAATAAATAAAGGGTTTATTTGAACGAGGCGTTCACCCTGAGAGAGTAAGTGGCTAGAATTCCCAATGGAATCCTAATACTCTAGATTACTATCTTCCATCTATAAAGTGTTCCTCCATCACTCTACTCCTCTATATAGAGATATCTACTCTATAATGGACTACTCACTATTATAGATCCACTTGCTCACTAATAGCTATATTCTGATAAAGTAGGGATAAAAGGGACAAGAAATAACTAAAAAAATACGTAGTCTAAAACCTCTCTAGACTAGTTCTTCCAAACTAAACTTGAACTGGTAGTCAGTCCAGGCAACGAACAGTTATAGATAGAAATGTTGTGAACACAATTTTTGACTTTGTAACTTTATTTGGGCTAGTTTGAAGGTTTAACATTTCTCCCATTGAGCCGAGGGAGAGTGGGTTAGAAGGTCCTATTTTTCGGGGTTTGGCTTATATATAAAAAACCATGCATCCTAGCGACATGGCCCTTCTATAGCAAATGAAAGCTAATTAAATTTTCTACAAGTTACATTCAATCACGCTTTTCGAGATATCTGCTCTTTAAAGTCTGTAATTTTGGGACAAAACACTTTTGCGCTTTTTTACCGGATTCTTCAACGATGCTCCCAAAAAAAATAAATTCCGGTTACAGGGTTTTAGAGTATTATATTTATTTTGATAATATATATTACTTGACTATTTTATGTATTTTCCTTCAAACATTAAAACAATTTCAGTGTTCATCGTGAAATCTAGACTAATAGTCGAGGTAATGAAGAGTTACAGAGGGGAATGTTTGGGACACAATTTTTGACTTTGTAACTTTGTGTGGGCTAGTTAGGAGGTCAACATATTTTCAGTAATAATCTCCCAAGCAATGTTAAACTGAAAATATTTTAAAACATTAATATTATAATATTTCTATTATTGGAACAATGTTTTTACAATTATATTAATAATTTACCCTAAAAGACGTCCATATCCAATGCTCTCATGGCTTGTGCATACCAGGTATGATGGAAATTAATTATGCATTCCGCGGCTAAACTCTAAGCACCAACTAGTCTAGCGTTACTAGGAGAGCAATTGAATACATTAGAGGCTACACGGCTCTAGAATATATCCTCTTCCCTGGAGTCTTATCAACAGCCGATGAGCGAAATACATAAATTATCCGTTTGCGTATATATCCGTATATATCTTGACACCAGTTGGGAAATCTTAGATCAGCAAAGCATTTAGAAAGATTATTTAATTCCTTACAAATATGGTTCTTATGCGATTTTTGATATAGCTACCTCATTCGATAAAAATAGATGCTTAACTGGAGCAATGTCCTACATATGATACCGGTTGTATGTCCACAGTTTCCGGTTGTAGCTATTTTGCTTTGAGACTTTATTTTACATTTTTCACGAATGATTGAAACAAAATATTAACTGTTTCTATTCTAGTCTTTCCAAATGACACAAGGGATAAGAATGAAATCACGCAGTTCCCTACGTGCTTTTTAGCACTTTCCTCCGAAGGAAAGTAGCTATTGAGGTTGGACTCATGACGGAATTTTTGAAAAATTTCTTCAAATCTTTATCGATCCTACCTAGTAGACACCGAAAATGACCCCCGTTAAAATTTATATATATATATATATATATATATATATATATATATATATATATACATATATATATATATATATATATGTGTCTGTTAACACGATAGCGGCCAGAGTTTTTGTTTTTTCGTCACGAAACTTGGTATATAGCATTCAATTAACAAACGATTGAACGAGTTCGTTAACCACCGGAAGGGGGGGTTTACCCCGAACCCAAAACACTTATTTGACTATGTCAGCCGTAATATTTGTTATATTTCAACGAAACTTGGTATTCGTAGTGTTAATATTGAGAGAAAAGTGAGATATAAAAATGAACTAAATCGGTTCATTAGAAGGGGGGGTTTACTCCGGACCCACAATACCAATTCGCCACTACCAGCCGTGATTTTTGGTATATTTCGACGAAACTCGGTATTCGTAGAGCTAATCCACAGGTAAATATGTGTTGTAAAAATAAACGAAATCGGTTCATTAGGAGGGGGGGGGGTTTACTCCGGACCCACAATACCAATTCGCCACTACCAGCCGTGATTTTTGTTATATTTCGACGAAACTCGGTATTCGTGGTGGTAATCTACAGGTAAATATGTGTTGTAAAAAGAAACTAAATCGGTTCATTAGAAGGGGGGGTTTACTCCGGACCCAAATTCCTAATATACTCATACCGGTCGTAATTTCTGATGTATTGTAACGAAACGGTGTATACATCGTGGGTAACTCATGAGAAAGAAGTGTTGTAAAAATGAGCTGAATCGGTCAATCGGAAAGCGGGGGTTTAATTTGTAATATATTTGAATAGAAAAGCCGGCAGACGTAGGTTCACAAAGCCGCCGCAAGGAGCGCTTTCTACCACTAGAGTGACTGTATCCTGTTCCTGCATTAGATCAAAATAAGATAATATGAGGATTTTTGTATTTATTATGTAGTGTAGTAGGTACCATGTGTAAACATAACTCTGGATGCAAATTAATAATTGATCAGTTACTCATTACAAAATGAGAACTATTCACGTTTTTATTTTATTTATGTAGGATATTTTAAGCAAATTGTTCTGGAAAGCAGTCTACACTACCCAAATTCTGAGGAAAGTGCTTAGTTATGCAGCTCCTGCGTGACGGACTTTATTTATCTACGTCCGTACCCAGTCATTACACCTTTCGTGAGCGGATAATATTAAATTAAATCATTGTTAATTTCCTTAAAGCTTTATAATATTTGTTAGGTCCTTCTTCCTGCTAACTAATTTGTTTATTGAACACACCTAGTGGCGAGCTTAAGTTGTAGATAGTTTGCCGTTGAGGTGATAAGAATTCAAGGGATAGTGGGGATTCAACTAAGGGAAAACATCAGATTTTCATAAACTTGGATTTTGAAGCCTTTATCAATAAGGAATGCCTAAAAGCTATTGTTAATCTTTCTCCATCCCATAGGAATTTCTTTCTAAAGATGTCTGCCAAAGAGCAAGCCTAAACTTTCAAAATATAGATTTTTCGGAAAATCTGGCGTTTTCTCTTAGCCGAATCCTAACCAGTCTTTGATTTCTTAAGCTAATTTTCGTCTGAAGTTCTTACGCCTGGTAACTATTTCCTTGGAAGAACCAATTTCGTTTTGCGTTGAATAACCCCCCCCCCCTTATAAGTGATTAGAGCAGGCATATCTCTGGTTTAATTTGGACTAGACATTTTAGTGAGAAACACAATAAGAGACCGGAAGGCTTTGGGGAGCAAAGTCCTTACTCGTGAATCGTGGTTTTAATTAATTCCGAGTCGTACAGACTAGGGAAACTCTCAGAGAAAATTGTTTCTGTTTTGTGGCTCCACTCGACAATGATAACTCTTGACAAGTTCTTCTCCTACTTGCTTCTGGGGTTCCTCTTATTGTTTATTTAATCTTAAGCCACTTAAGCTAATAACATTCCGAAATTCAAGAGGTCGGTATAATTGAAATATCGGTACGGTTAAAGTTACAGCTCACTTCGGGATTTAATTAAGAGTAATTTATTTTCGAAGGATAATTTCAGTTTAGTTTGGCTAAAACGTTGGGCTTATATCATCTAACTCAAACATTTGATTTGGAACGAAGAAGAGAGAATTTGATGGTCCTCGTAAGGGGCTTTCGCCAACAAGATCTGCACACTAGTTTCGTTTTCATCATATTTGTGTTGGATCTGAGACCATCTGACATTTTAAAGCGTTTGATATCGCCTTTATTCAAAACATTAAGCGCCCTCAGCAATATTCGCAATATAGGAATTCGAAACATTTTGCAGACTAGAACCACGGCCGCAAAAATAATTGCATTAACTCAACTCAATCGCCATTAATTACGTGAAGATATTGTAATATGAAAGGATCTAATAATTCCAGTAATGATAACGCATGGAAATAACCAAGAGTGGGGATATTAGCATTGGATAAAACAGCTAGATTTAGTCAGGACTTTGACCCAAACAGGATTATCAGGCAGCACCACAAAAATATCCAAGTTCCAACAACATGTCTTGTCTTGGGTCTCCCCGCGGTCTACTGGCTAACGTTTTAGATTCATATGCAGTAGATGGTGGGTTTGAGCCCACCAGCGGCAGGAATTTTCTCATCTCACAGCTCGTTGGGAAAATTCCTCGCTGCACCCTGCATGTCGGCGCTAATGGCCTAGACGTCTATGCGCAGTAAAAAATATTATTAGTGCCGGGGAAATTTTGTGATTGAAAAACCCGCACCGCTGGGGCCATATTCCGGGAAGTAGGAGGAGATGTAATTACCAAGCCAAGAACATTAAAAGACAATAAATATGTATACATTTATATCTATATATACATATATATATATATATATATATATATATATATATATATATATATATATATATATAAATCACGTGTCTGTCTGTTTTTCTGTTTGTCTATTTGTTCCTTATACAAATCTACACCGTTTGACCGATTTTGACGACAGTTGCCACACAGGTAGGGGTTGATACGGGAAATCTCCTAGACTAGGTCAAAACTGTCAAATTTCAAAATTTGGTCAAAAGGTCAAAAGTTTTGTCCAAGAAAAATTGGCTACACTGAACCATTCAGATTGTGACGGCCATTTTGAATAATGTCTCAAATTTATTTGTTGATGTTCCTGATAATTAGAATTCTTTGATGACTTTACATCATTATATAATCATGTAATGCAGTTTATTTCAATTTTATATCACTGTCTAACTAAGTAGCGATGGCCTTTCTTTGATAAGAGCTATCTTACTCGCAGGTGTTGTAGCTGGTCTCTGTGGCCTGTATGATGAATTGCTGTGGTGCTGGCCTCTGTTGGCTGTTTCACGAGACAGCCCTAGACAGATATAAACAAATTCAAACCGTTCGACCGATTTTGACTTAACTGGGTATACAGGCAGATCTTGATACTGGGAGAGTCATAGGCAGAAAGTAGGTGTAGCATGGCACAATGGGTATCAGCTAGTATTTTATAAATGTCATTTTGTAAGATTTATTTTAGAGTTTACTCCTAAAGTGAGAAAGAAAACAGGCTAGGCGAGCAAGTTTATATTGGACAGAGGAACGGATCTTTAGAAAATAAACATTTCTTTAGGCAATTGTCAGGAGACATTGGATCATAACTACGTTGGAAACGGTGACAGCGAGGCTATTTTGTAACTCCATGGAGTTCTCTGATTTTTTCACAAAGGACTATGGAGACCTATTCGATATACGAGCTGGTTACAACATTCGCACGGTTTCGGCCATGCTCTTAAGGCCCCAATCATTCATAGCAAGAAAGGTCGACTTTCGAAAAACTCTTTATTTGTTGCCGAAATCCTATTATTGGTCGCCTTAAACACTATCTGCAGACAATCTGCCGGTAGACACTTCAGATCAAAGCCCACATTAAGCTCAGGGCCAACTAACCGGTATTTTCGGTCTTCCTCCATCCCCTAGGAATTTAGTGCTAAAGAACTCTACTAAAGTCCATGGCAAAACACCCAAAGTATAGATTTTTGAGCCCTAACATTCATCAATATTTTTCCCTTTTATTTTTTATTCTACGGCGCACCGTTCTTTTTTTTTACCATCAATCATACATAACATAAAATTTTCACAACTTGGCAATTCCAGATTGCGTCATATGGTCGACGTCATCAGCGGGTTTTCTCAAGATGGAAGGAGGGAGGAACCGTGCTCATGATAATTAACCCTCCGAATAATGACAAATATTGGATTCAAAGTGATACAACTCCAATGACCAAAATGGAGACTTCAATAAAAGGTATTTTGACTAAATATAAAAATATTCGTTACAATGCAGTCTTCGTAAATCAAATTTTGCGGATTTTTGTTAACTTCATTCTTATTTGCTTTACTCTTAAGAAACGTTTTCCTGAGTTCCTAAATTAGAACCAATCCAAACACGAGTCAAATATTGTTCCCTCATGTATGTTTAAAACTCATTGTAATATTTTTTAGTCATTATTATTGTGCCTTTCATACATTATGCATACGGGAAAATTAACAGAGCCGTTTTCCTTCACTAACGGAGTTCATGACATACTGTTAATTACATTATTATAATAACATGAACGCCTCATAATTAATTAATTTATAATTAGAGTAAACATATTCTGTAAATAAAGAAATCTGATTGAAGAAGTGAGAGTGAAAAGCCTAGATAAAATCTCCTTTAGTCTCGCACTACTAGTTCACTATCCCAACGGTCCAAGATAAAGTTAAATAGTCCAAGTGGAACATTATTCCAGTTCATCGAGGGAAAGAGGAGAAAAGTGGTTGATTTCTGGAATTGCTGGTTTCTCTTTGGACGAATCTATAAATATATAGCTTACCCGACAACGACAAAGCCACTTCGAATACACCGATTCCCGTTGATAACCAAAGTTAAGCAACGCAAGGCGTGGCCGGTACCTGAATGTGTGACGCACCTCGTGCTAGTGGCATTATAAAAGTGTAGATAAGCCGGCGCTCCCCCTTCGATGAAACAACAAAATATTTTAGATTTTTGTTTAGCGTTTTTCCTCATAAAAGGGAAACCCACTTACGGCGCCGACCAAAAACAATCCAGATGTGCTTATGGAAAATATCGTCGTTTAACAGTCGTTTCAAATTTATCGACATGTACATATCCATACCTTCCTGAGATTAAAAAGTGCTTACTAAGTAAGTTTATTATTATTGACAATGGAAAATTTTATGAATTGGACTTTTGCATTACGTGACACATGTTACCCAACCTTCCTACAAGTTGCGTATTTTGTGCTGTTTTCTGTAAAAAGATGCCTAAATGCTGGGGTTATTTAGCTTCCGGCGCTTTTATAATGCTGTCGTCTGATATCTTGTGAAATTACCGTCGGGTCTTTTTGCGAAGACCACATCCAGTTACTTTGAAGTAACTGTCGTGATTTTAGATAGTGATTTTACTACTTACGGATTAGCTTACTGCAGGTTATTTGCAGCATGGGAGTATATAGAACATACTTTCGGGGGGGGCTGGAAAAATTTGGGGGGCTGAGACCATTTCCGGGGTATGGAATACTAACAGTTTAGAACTTGGAATAGTACTAAACAACTAAAACGCTATTACACCCAAAATAAAATATTTTTTCTGAACTAAGTGATCTTAATTAATTTATTTTTAAGGGTTTATGAAACATTTTTACCGATCAACTCAAAATTTCCGGGGTCCTCCCCTTATATACGCCCATGCTATGCTATTACTTATTTACAGGGTATCTAAGGTTTGAAACCATGATACCAAATATACTAATAAGAGTTAATAAAGTAATGAAAAGTATTTAAAATCACTGCAATCAATACTAAAAGTAACTTTTTTTGACTACTATATTTATATAAGATGGTTTCTAACTAAACCTTAGGTAACCTTCATTTGTAAGTAATACTTCTAAAGCATAAATGAAAATAAGCAGAATATATTTCAGCAAGCAATATTTATTAATAAAGAGGTTTATATTATAAAAATCAATGGTATTTGTGAAGTTTAGGGTGAACGAGGCATTTTTCAACATGTTCCTAACGCCAGCCTCCCCCACCTAGCTAGGCTAGAGGGCCAGTATAGTCGGAGGAAGGTCCGAGTGAACCTCGCCCAGCTATAGGAGGTAGGTGTGGTTTTTAATTGGGGGGTATTTATGATTTGTTGGTTGTTTTTATTGATTGTTAGTACTATTAAATTTTATAAATGTTTTAATGCTGGCCTCCTGGCAACGATTGGTTTTTTAAATATGCCTTTTTGGTTTTTTTTTTAGAATTGTACTGTATGTTATTTTTATTTTTAATTTTTAATTGTTGACGTATTGTATAATGTGACGTACCCATGTGATTTAAGTTAAGTTATTTTATTTAATTGTAATGTTGCCTTTGTTGATGGGTGTTAACAGGACACTGAGGATGAGGTGCTGACCTCGAAAACGTTCTGTTAAAATAAAGGAATTAAACAGTGGAGGTGTGTTGACTTGTTTTGCACCCTATTTACTATGAGGAACCTTCACGAGCCAACCAAGGGGACATTCTCACCGATTTTTTTGTACGGTGGTTCTATAACATATTTATTTTTTAAGTTTATTTCGCATTATGGGCATACATGCTATGCGTTTCCGCTCCCTCAAGAAGATATCAAAACTATAGTCAATCCAACTCGCTAAAATTAATAGAATTAATTTTATCGAATTGGATCGACTGAAGTGTTGAAGGTTACTTTACTACCAGCAACAACCAATAGAACGAGTGCTAACGAGTTTTGCTAACGAGTTTTGCGCAAGCGCTGAATCACTGTTATAATCACTACAGATACTTCACAAGTAACTGTAAAAGTAACCGGATGTGGTCTTCGCAAAAAGACCCTTATCGTAGACAAAAAAAAAAGGATAACTTCAGACGCCGTGTAAAGTAAAATAATTGTCATGATGTAAACAATAGATGCTTCTAAGCCGGAATATAAATGCATCGAAGCTATGATCAGAGCTGTACCGAGCCCCTGGAACAAGACACACTGCCCCGTTACTAGGAAAGCGAAAGGACGGCCTTGAAGGACCGCTAAAGACTTCTCCTTTCTTAACGTCTTTCTGCTCCTGTAACCTGGCCCACTTCCTCCTACGATTCGCCACACCTCCTTCTTATAAAGGACCCCTAATTTTGCAGACTTTACAAAAGACGTAATACAGACTTGTATACAATAGAGAGAGAGGGAGGGGTTGCCGTATACACGAAATATCCTTACATAAACCCATATAGGTTTCGAGATCTCGCCTACTCTCTGAATGGATGGGTTTTTTTTTCTTAAGTTCCGAAAAAATGTAGCACTTAATACTGCCTTCAAATGTTCATTATTCTACCAACTAGGTATTCAAGAAAATGTCCCCAATTTTTGTATTTTTGATTCGATGTTCACTTTATAATAATTCATTAAGAAAAAAAACAGTCTAGTTGGACTGTTTTATTTTCGCAACATTTTTCAGTTTATACACATATTCTCAAGACGTATGGTACATTTCTGAATAATTTACTTTAAAAAAAACTGTAAAAATTAAATTCTAACATGTTAATGAACAGCTGACTCAACTATTAATTTGTTTTTAATATTTTTCCTGAGCCAAGGGTCGTGGGTTCGATTCGAGGGGTGGTGGCTTTGCTTTAGAAAAAAGAAAATGCATCAGCCCTATCCTGTCTAGAAAAGTGTGGTAACCTATAGATAATCCGTCCTAAAATTCGTAGTTAATGGACGTTAAAATTTAAATAAATAAATAATATTTTTCTGGAGTAACTTTTAATGGACCTATTTTAATTTTTTTGTTACAATAAATATTCCTCATAGGCAGGATACTTTTTATACCGAGTTTCATTGCAAGGAAGTGAAATAACGGCAAGAGTCTTACTCTCAATGGACCGATTTAGTTTATTTAAAGAACACATCTTTATATTTAGGTCTTTGTGTCCTATATCAACATTCGTAGCAATACAGTGGAACATGGATAATTCGAACTTTTATGATTCGAAATCGCCTTTAATTCGAATATTTCTCTCGGTTCCTAGAATTTAGGGGATAAACAATGTAAAAAAAGCATGGTTAATTCGAATAAAATTTTAGAATATTCGAATTTTTTACGAGTCTGTACCTCCAATGGGAAGTGAACAGAGAGACGATCGATCTTAAATCTTGTGAAAACATTCTCCTCTCGGGTATGGTGGATAGTAAGATACGGACGTAGGGGTTCCGGTTCAAGAAGCGCGGCCATGGGCGTATATAGAAAATAATTTCGGGAGGGGCTGGGAAAATTTCGGGCGGGGCTGAGACCATTTCCGGGGTATAGAATACTAAAAATTTAGAACTTGGAATAGTTTTGAGCAACTAAAACGCTATTACACGTAAAATAAAATATGTTTTATGAACTAAGTGATCTTATTTAATTTATTTTTAAGGGTTTTACGACAAGTTTTTACCATCAAATCAAAATTTCGGGAGGGGCGGTCTCATAGTCTAGTTCTTGGACTCTAGGAGTTCTGCAAAGTGGTGGGTCGCGCCTCCTCCCTTCCAGGGGTTGCAGTACATACACCATCCTGTCGTTTTATCCTAGAATTTCCTCCTACCATCCCTCCTATCTTCATTTCTTATTCAGTTATAAGTCTGTCAGAGCCTAAATCTGTTGTATTGTTTGTGCCTCGAATTTCTGGTGTATTTTTATTTATTTATTTGTTTTTTACGGCGCATCTACATCTAGGTCATTAGCGCCTTTCTGGTGTACAATGCGGTTCAGTGAGTTGTTGATTTAAGAAGTTGAAATCTAGAAGTTATAAAACTTTAAAGTTGTCAGAGAAAATAGCTGCAATTAAAGAAGGTGAAAAAGGAATAAAGAAAAAATCTGAAATTGTCAAGGACTTTGTCAAGGACACTCTCTCTCACACACACACACACACACACACACACTCATACCTTCGCTCTCTTTTCTCCATTTTTGTCTTTCAGGAAAAGTCCTTTGTTACACCATTTCCCGTTGCGTCATTTTTACACATTTTCCTCGTACTTTTGTCACAGCTGTTTCCCCCTTTTATTTAGAAGTTTCTTTACATCACGCCTCAGAGAAAGGGGAGTATTTTTAGATTTCGTTTGAAGCTATAACGTCATTTTTAGTAAAGGCCATTCTGCTTTTTCCTCCCACTCACGTGACCTACAGTCAATTACGACGCATCATCACTGAAATGGAGTTGCTCGTACCACCTGGACAATACTTTTCACAGCCTCCGACGGAAAGCTCTGATCAACCAAAGATTCGAAGAAATGAACAAAATGGTATAAGTCACGTGGTATCTTTGCAGTGTTCTTTCGGACTAATACAGATAATAGCCAAGTAACAGTTATTACAGGTCCATTAAAATCCAGTTAACCGGCTCTGGTCTGGCTGGAAAATTGAGATAATGATCTCTTTACTGCGTGAGGACCTAACCCTTGATCCACGTGCGGACCGCACGTGCTAAAGCGTCCCCACTAAAGAAAGACCTAGCGGTATGATATCGGGAGTCAATGCATCAAGATAAAATACTAGTAGATACGATGGTCACTATTATTCCAGCTAATTTTCCCTTTAACGTCACTCAATAAATTCAAGGCGGTTCCAATTCCTAATCTGGAGCACGAAAAAAATTGTATGCGCACTCGTAGATGGAACTCCAGCAGCCACTTTTCTTTAATCAAGTTAAATTCAAAAATATAACCCCGCGTAGTCAAACTATAAATATCTAAACCATAGCCCAACAAGACCAATAACTAAAAAACGGAATTCAATCTGCTTCAAAATGTTTATGAGATATGCCCAAAACTGGAAATAATAGGTCATTTCGATGCTTGGTTATGCTATAATTGAATATCATTCTGCAATAGCTGGTGAACTACAAGATTTGTGTCGATAAATATATATATATATATATATATATATATATATATATATATATATATATAACTAATAAAAATAATATGGGGGCGAGGTTAGCTCAGTGGTAGAGCACTGGACCAATAAGCTGGAGGACCTGAGTTTCAAATCCCGAGCAAGCACTAAAGATTTTTTCTTCTAGTGTCTTCGTTCAAGGGTTGAATTCGGCCTCCGTGACCGTCTCTAGGCCAACCCAGCCTTTAATTAATTTAATAATGGGTACCTTGTGGTGCTAATGACTCTAGCAGTCGAAGCAGCCAAGGGGAAAATCAGGCGGCCGGAGCATAGTACTGACCACACAATCTCCCGAGTGTGCCGTATGGTCATGAATCAGATACCTCTATAGTATCTGCCCCTCAGGGCCCTCGAGGCCTGTTACGGGACTGATTTTTTTTTTTTTTTTTTTTTTTTTTTTTTGAATAAAAATAATAGATTATTACTAAACATCTTCACAATGTTCTGGAAAATATGCCGATAAACTGCTGAAATATCAATATTGAATGATCTCTAAAAACCAGATTAACTGCAGTTGCCATCTTGAAAGGATTGATACCTAATACAACGTTTATTAATGTTAATCGGCCTGCCTTAAGTTATCGAAAGAAAAAAATATATTATATCATCGACCATTACTGGTCTGAACTACTATAATCATTAAAATATTTTTTATTTTTCATTTTATTGATTAGAAATATCAAACAATCGTGACAACCCAAAGTACCCCAAATGAGATACCCCCCATATGATAATAATAATTTTCATTAATTCAGTTTTAATTTGTTTCAGGTGAGCCTTATACTCTTGATTGAAGGCTGTTAATATATCTACCCAGTTGTCGTAAGTGCTTTCAAGAATTTCTATCTATCTTAATATAAAAAAAGTTTAAGTACCAAGTATTTTACTTCATATTTTTGTTTTCCCTAACTATACGTAAGAATGTCGGCAGATTTTATAAATAAAAAAAATATATATATCACACCAGGGGGGTTTAATATTAGCATACTTCAGGATAGAAATTTATTTATCTTCATTTATTTATTTAATTTCGGAATCAAATACATAAAATTAATATATGTGTACGTTATCTTTTATTATTTTAACCATTGCTGTGTAGTTTTTACTAGATTTTCGTATCCTACTCCGTATTTATAATTTGTTTTATTTAGAAGTAATATTTTTAGTTTTTTCAATTAGTAGTTTTTAAGCTTTACCCCCCATTTTTTTGGGTTTAGTAATAAATTATAAAAATATATAATAATCCATCTTGACAAATGAATAAGCATAAAAGAAAGGATATGAAAACCAACAAATATAGTAAAATCAGAGTATAGAACATTCTGGGAAGAATATTTACCTCACAAATATTTTCCTTTTCCACACACTATAGAGGTGACGGAAAAACTCGTGTGTAAACCAGAATTTCCATCAGTTTTCCGAGAGAATAAGGTAAACACCGAAAAACGAGGGAGTATCTCTTGTTTACTAGTTGCTAGGATACGAGGATCGTCAAAAGGGGAGTGTGTCCGGGGTTACTTTCGCGCCGACGTAAAATACAGCACATAATGGTGGAAGGGTCAGTAAAGTATATAATACAGGGCTGGGTTTTTCCTACTGGAACAACAATAACTTAGTAATCTACTATATATTTGTCAAATACCACTCACTCACTCACTCACTCACTCACTCATCTATCATCCCCCAGCCCAAGCCGCTCGACAGAAAATTTTGAAATTTTGCATGGACACTCCCTATATAACGTAGGCACTCACTAAGAAAGGATTTTTTGATATTCGAATTTTTAAGTATTTTTAGAGGGGTTTAAAGTTTTAGTTGGTTAGAGCAGGCAAGCCTAGGTAGCATGCGTTGCTAGGACGATAAAGAACAGCTGTTACCGTACATTATCTATTTCATAGTATTATTTCTAATTGAGGTTAATTTCAACTATGATGGGAGCCTTGAATTACTAGAAATAAACTGTCCCTCATAGAGTTTACGCTATGAGGGACAAAATCACCGTTTTAATTGCGGTTCATTTCAATTTGTCCCCCATAGAGTTTTCGCTATACTTGTTGATGGTCCATCCGAGGTAATAATATCCCGAACCCTCACACAGCCTCCTCACCCATCAGCATCCCCTGTCAGAACACCTCTTGGTCGTGCTCGCAAATATAATGGGTCTTTCCAAATGACATGAGAACCATAAATTTTAACATACATGTATTATTGGCAACGAAATTTAACCTGTATTGGTTACACTGTTGTTACTGGTAACCATGGGCATATATCAGAAATAATTTCGGGGGGGCTAGGAAAATTTCGGAGGGGGGGGGGGCTGGTACCATTTCCGGGGTATGGAATACTAACAGTTTAGAACTTCGAATAGTTTTAGACAAATAACACGCTATTACAACTTAAATTAAATATTTGTTATGAACTAAGTGATCTTATTTAATTTATTTTTAAGGGTTTTAAGACACATTTTTACATTCAAATCAAAATGTCGGAGGGGGGGATGCAGACCCCTCAGTCCCCTCCCCCTTATATAAGCCCATGCTTCTGACTTATAGATAACGGGTTATCTCTAGGTTATCTGTTTCTTGGCACTGGCCGGAGCTCCCCAGTGTCAAGAAACATTATACTTTGATTACTTAACAATTGATGTATAAAATATAGTATGACGGAAACCGTGCTATAATACACTGCAAAAAATTATGTATTAGCGTTAATTTTGATGATACATTATTTAACGCAATTAAATAACTACTTTTCTGCCGTGACGAAGCACGGGTATTCGGCTAGTTTATAAATAAAGGGGATTTTACGTAAAGCGGTGTTTTTAAATGTTTTTTAATAAACGAGTTGTTTATTCTGATACATTTCTCTGCAAAATAGATGTATAACCAAAAAAAGTGATAACAAATCACTTTCTTATGTAAGCGTATATATATATATATATATATATATATATATATATATATATATATAACGTATAGCTACGTTTTAATACACAATCCTTGCGTGGGTTCAAGTCTCACTAAGAGTGGTGGCTGTTCCTTCGAATAAAGGTATGTTGTTAGCCATATCCTGGTTAGATGGGTGTTTATCAGTCAATTACACTTCCCAAAAATCTAAGTTATGTATAAGTAGACGTTAAAATTTAAATGAATGAATAATCTTTCTTCTTTTAAAATGAATTGAATTTTCTTTTATACTTCTTATGCTCCCTGCTACACCATGGATGTGTAGGAAGGCTGGCTACCTATAGGTACCCCGGCCTAAATACGTATGGCATCCTTAATATCTTACAAATCCTTACAAATATCTTAATACTTAATCAAGCATCATAATGAAATGGAAAAAAAAAATATGAATTTATTTCTTCGCACAAACTTGTAATGGATTTTAAAAGGTAAAATGTTTTAAGGACTTTTATTTGCCTAATGGATGAAGTCCTCTGATGTTCCTGTTGAATATTGGAAACAAATCCATTACTTGAAACTTATTTATCCAGCGCATTAGGGGAATTTTAATTTTGAGAAAAACTAGGTCAAAGCTTAAGGATCTCTAATCATATTGGTTTGTAGTTCTGCTTCGCTAATTCTCATCAAATAAAAAAAATGTATAACTTAATAATAATATGATAATGCATATATATATATATATATATATATATATATATATATATATATATATATATATATATATTCTTTTAAAAAAGAGAGAAATATACGATACTGATAAATATTACAAAAAATAAAATAGTAAAAATATGATCACAAACATTATACAAATAATCATGGCTTACAGGCTCTTTTGCGTTTACTGTTATACATTTTCATTGAGAGAACCCCAAATTCCTGGCCACTAGGATTGTATATCTATTTAGATACCCTCCTAGTAGAAAGATTTTGTTAAGTAAAGAAATCGTTGCGGAAAAAAACCAAACTAAAAAAAGCCGTTTGGTCCATTAACAAACATTCTTCACCATCAACACATGCATATGGGTCAATCCATTAGAAATCACCCAGACCATGTTGTTCGACATTTTTGATTTTCCTAATTTTTTTACCAGTTGTTCCACCATACTAGGTGAGCTCAAACCTGCAGTAAAAATATTTTCTGGGTCATCTTTTTTTTTTTTTTTTTTTTTTTTTTTTTTTTGCCGGCCATTTTAAGTATGCATTTTAACTAATTTTTGTCCGAAAACAAGTTTTACGAAAAAGTATCTAACTATTAATTTCATAGATATCAATACAGAATAAACACTAAAATTATAAGGACAATATGCTCTTGATTATTGTTTCCGCATTGTTTTTTGTAAATAGTATCGAAATTGAAGAAAAAAATCACGAAAATTGATTGAAATTTAACGTAAAACGGGAATTTTAGAGCTGCAAAATTATTAGAAGGAATAAAGACTTATGTATATATTCGTTT
This sequence comes from Gonocerus acuteangulatus, assembly GCA_946811695.1. Lineage (NCBI taxonomy): Eukaryota > Metazoa > Arthropoda > Insecta > Hemiptera > Coreidae > Gonocerus > Gonocerus acuteangulatus. The sequence continues at coordinate 68,450,071 of OX328126.1, read as the reverse complement.
CAGAACCCATAGGTCATTCAAGCAAAAGACGGTTATTCAACTTGATATTTATTTATATACATGGCTGTTCACTCTCCAGCTGGCTGGAAAAAATTTACCGATTTTAAAAACAGTTTGTAAAAAAATAGTTGTTTGATTTTAATGTTCGTTAAGAACTAGACGAATCACCAGAACATGCTTTTTCTTGGAAATTTCGGATATATTCTTATATATCTCGAAACCGGTTAAGAAATTGTAGTAAACGTAAAGTATCTGTTCAAAAGCTTATTACATTTTACACAAATACGGTTCTTTAGGGAGGCCCGGTGAGCACTTTACACTCAGTGCCAAGGGTCGTGGATTCGATTCCCACTCGGGGTGGTGGCACCTCTTTGGAAAAATGAAAAGGCATCAGTCCTATCCTGGTTAGTGACCTATAGATAACCCGTCCTAAAATTGTTAATTAATTATAATCGACATTAAAAAATAAATAAATACGGTACTTTAGCGGTTTTAGTCATAGCGATCTCAATCGGAGAAATCACTGCTTACATGGATTAGTTTCCGCATAGGATGCTGTCACTTTCCTGAGGTGGCGCCTGAGATCTTGATTCTATTTTTACATGTTTTTCACGAATAATAACGACAAAATATTATCAGTTTCTGTTGCATGCTTTGCAAATGACACTGTGGATAGGAACGTAAACACGCTAAGATAACGCAGTTCCTGTGAGTAGGAATTCATTTCTTAAATCTCCGTGATTAGTGATGTAAATTATTTATCAAATCAAGAATCTGAAAAAAACAATTGTTGTAAATTGCTTGAGGATGAAAACAAAATTAAAGAAATATTGCAGCCCTCCCCCTCCCCCAAAATTTTGTTGTGGTGAGAACATTTCGTGTAAATAAAGCCAATAACAACGAAAAATGTCTTCTACATTCACCCTGATCTATTAGGTGTCCAGAGGACCTTAAACTCACCATTTAACACTAAAATATTTAACATTTTCCCTACACCACAAATGCCTAGGTGCTCCCAGCCACCCCCCCTTGAAATAATTTTCTATATACGCTAGTGATCAGTAGAAATGGAGGGTCAGCATGAATTTATTCCGACTTTTTTTTTGTATTCCGAGTTTGAATTTGTATTTAAATTAATTTCTAATCATTTATTTTTCCGAGCTGTCTGTTTCATGACTTCTTTTCACTGAGATCTAACTATTTAAGCTCTATCTATCGGTACCACAGACTAGTTTCTCAGTGACTGTAGCTGAGTGCTCTAGAAGGCTCCACTTTCTCCTAGTGACGGTGGTCACACTAAAACTCAGCGATTATCTCAAAAGTAGAACTCGGAAACTGGTTATAGATTAATGAAGTCTACTTGGGTTTATAGAGAGTTGAAAATGAACGACCTTGTTTTACGAGTACACACACTCTCCCTTTCTCTCCCTCATTTTCAATCAATGCAGCGTACAAATATACGCAAGCCGTTACGCAAAGTGGCAGGTACGACTTTTTTAAGCACATTTAAAAAAAAAGAAAAACAGACCAGTGGGTGTTATCTGCCAGTTAACAAACTTTGTCTGTCTCTCAAATATTTCATTATTATCAAAATTTACTTTAAGCATTTATGGTTTATTAAAACGATTTTTTGTTTCATGCTCTGGTGCGTTGTCATTTGAGACAAACGACTCTGTGCTTAAAATCATTAAGTCTGAATTTTGGCATTAAAATATATATTTATTGTTTTTTTTTAGCAATTTAATAATTATGTCGGATGAAAAAAATAATAAAAATTTGTTTTAATGTTTCTTTCGGTTTATTTTTATATTTATTAACTTGTATAATCTTCTGTTAATCAATGTGTTTCAGTATTATATGTATGTATTAATCTCAATGGTATAGATTAAATATTTGATGATATAATTTATGTATATATATATATATATATATAGAGTTTGATTTTCAATCGCGTCTAATATTACTGCCATCGCAAAGTAGCTGTCAAATCGTGTTTTATAGTTAATGGGGTGTATAATTCATCTGTCTGTCTGCCCTGTTTTGTCATAAGATACAAATGCATCAGCCGTGAATGGCCTATTCGTATGAAGCATAAGACAACTATAGTCCGCCCGCAATCAAAAGATCCGGAAGGGGCGTGGCTGGAGGGGAGCTGGGCATTCCGACACATGGACTGAGTGCAGCGCGTGCGCACTACCTGGTTCTTTTGTTTGCTGGCGGAAAATAGGCGGGACTATCTTGGACCCCGAATCTAACCTTCTTCTTTCTTAACCTAATAGGATGAAACTAGAAGATAAAATCTTTAGTGTGCGCTCAATTACTGAGCTGCCCTCGCCCCCGTACATTAATATTTGTTTAGTTATATTTATAGTTATATTTATTTATAGCACTTTTAAAGTATGTTTTTTGGATAAGCTTATTATGATATATGTTTTCCTTTTTCCCAAGGTGAAGCTGTTTATTCACTTCTAATTTCATGAAAATGGAACGTGAGAATAGAGAAGGTGAGACCGCGGAATTTCATTATGTTACCGACCGCCAATACTCCATTATACCCAAGTTCCGATAGCCAAAGGATTATTTCAACTTAATATATACCTATATTCTAAGCAAATATTGAACTTTCAATATCCATATCTGTAATGAATTTTAATTATCTCAGATAGCAAATATTATCCTATGAAGTGCGTGTTAGATTTCTTAACATTATTTTTAACAATGGTACAGAGGCGATTAAACTTTTGATACAGGTTATTCATCAAAATATAAATATATACAAAAATCTCAAAAAGGAGGTAGGTTATATTAAAAAGTTGTAGGAATAGGTTGCACTGTAGAGTGTAATGTTCTTTATGATTATTACGTCTATAATTTGCTCAATGGTTATTATTATTTTCATCTTCTTTCTCTTTTTGGGATCAACCTTCAAGGACGATTTTGAGTTGTTCACGGGTTGCCATCCTTTGTTCGAATGATGGTAAAGTAAGAACTTAAGGTCCCATACCAGGTTGAACCTACCATATGCCCAAATGCATACCAAGTGCAAGTCACGATACATCATCCTAAAACAATTGCGTTTTCTGTAAGCCTTACTATTGCAATGGTTGCTTTTTGTACGAACGCACTTATGCGTACCGATATGGAATCGGTAAATCCCTTGAACTAAATTATATACTTCATGATTTATTTTATTTGACACATACGAGTGTTTACGCATTTTTATTATAGGTTTTTAGCTAAAAAAAGGGGTTACATCACGTATTTGTATATAAACTTTATTTACATTTTTCCTAGATATTGTGATCGTGGCCTTTTCCCCATTCCTTCAGGAGTTGGCCATCCGCCTTATACAAATGATATTGTTTAGGATGTTCTGTTTTTTTAATGTAATGCTTAAAGACAAAGGATAAAAAATTATCCTTTTTAAAAAACAGCTGCTGCAGTGATTAGGTGATCTTGAAATGTTTCTATACGTTTAATTGGGGCCATTCACTGAAATGGTGCCAGTCGTATAGCCCAGCGAGGTTCACTCGGGCCTTCTTCAGACTGTACTCTCTGAAGACATTACAGTCTAGAGAAGGCCCGAGTGAACCTCGCTGGGCTATAGTAGGACACCGAGGATGAGGTAGGAGGATTATCTAAATCGTTTTGTCAAATAAAGTAAATTTAAAGCGGAGGTGTTTGATCAGTTTTTCATCCTAGTTACTATGATAAACCTTCACTAGCCAACAAACCACAATAGTATCTTTACAGTAGCAACGTAATGCCTAGACTGTTACAGGTGTAGTCAGCGCATTATTTGATTGTTTTTCATGTAATTTAATGTATATTTATTACAATGGCATTCCCTTCTAGGTAACATACTAGTTTTTTTTTTTTTTTTTTTTTTTTTTTTTTTTTTTTTTTTTTTTTTTTTTTTTTTTTTTTTTTTTTTTTTTTTGCAATCCTTTAGTGATCCTGTTGTTCTTCAACCATGTTTGATAGACGTTTCAACTGGAGAGGAGTCTGAGGAGGAATTTATAGAAAATGATATTATTTTTAATAATAATAAGGGATAATTTGTTCAAACCAAAATGCAAAATAATAAGATGAAAAGAAAACATCCAGAAAATTGAATAAAAAATGCAACAAATCTATATATATAAACATCACAGGTTTGTCTGCCTGTTTGTTCCTGATACAAATCCAGTTCGTTTGACCGATTTTGATTAAATGGCACACATGTAGGTCTTGGTCCGGGAAGTCTCGTGGGCTAGGTCAAATGCGTCTAGGACTCACAGGTCGGAGGTCCCGGGTTCGAAACCGTGAACCTATTTGGTTGCCAATTTGTTTTTGTTTTTTAGATGTAGGTGTAGTATGGCATGCCGGGTAACGGTTATTTTATATCTAAAGATGACATGCGACAAATTTGTCCTAATCGTCCCCTCCCGAAAACCTATAACAAATTTTTTACACTTTGGCTGGTATTGACCAGCTGATGGAGGGCAGGGTTTCAGGCAGGAGAGAGAGAGAGAGTGAGTGAGTGAGGGGGAACCTTGAGGGGGCCCTGCCGGACTGGTTGGGAAAGCAGAGAAGAGAGAGGGGGGCCCCGTCAAGCAATGTGCCTCAGAAGTGCCTTGGAGTTCGTGAGTACCGCTCGGCCTCTTGCTGCCTCCGTGCTGGTGAGTACCCTTTCGCTTTTACAACGGGCCACTTTCTCGCCTACTCTACTCGAAGGTCAGGTACAACTCGCCATATGGCTGCCAAATCCGGATCTCGTTTCGCACTCTTCTCGTAAATGTCAAATACAAGATCGACTTTCTTGAATATATATATATATATATATATATATATATATATATATATATATATATATATATATATATGAATTAACCTGCACAATGACTTCATGGTCATTACTGCCGGGCTATCAATAGGTTGCCACACTCTCTAAACATCAAGGGTATAGCAGGGATATTTTTTAGTGAGCCCACCGCTAAAAAAAGTCAACCTGCCGTGACTCGAAACCAAAACTCCCGCATAAGAATGCAGCGTGCCAGTGATTGGACCAACGGGAGTCCCTTTTTATATGGACATAATATACTGAATTTCATAACGCACTAATGATATTTGAAAAACAGTAATATACTAGTATATGTGTTAATTGTTTATATCTGTTTTGCTTGTTTAATTCATCTTTTATGTATTATTCATTTAAACAACGTGTGATGGTGTAGATATGACATGTGTTACCTTTGAATAAAATAATTATGTCTAAAACGAAAGTGATTTGCCGTTTAATGGTAAATAATTTATTAGATATTAATGAAAGTGATTCGAATTATCTGAATGAGAAAAAGTTAATTATTTATTTATTAAAATTGTTGTAATTCAATCAAAATACAGTTTCTCTTCTTTGATTAGAGTTCCATGTTTTTTTTTTTATGCCTAGTGATCAATATAACTATTAATTTTTTAAAGTCCACCGTTTGTTTTTGTCTTGCCCACCATGTTCCATATCTCTTACAACCTCATCAGGGGAAGTTTTCATTTTTCCCTTGCAAGAAAACTTAAAATAAAAAAGAAGTGTACATTAATGAACCTTAGTTGTCAGCAATTCAGACAACTTCATTTTGGATATTAGTGAAACCGGTTATATAGCAATACCCGAACATTATTTTATTAGAAATTAATGAGTATGGCCATTTTCTGAACCTAAGAGAACTATCTGAATAATGCCATTACATTATTATATAATCAGTCTAACAAATTTTATTCTAAACTTAAGTGAACCTAAGGATATAAGTGATTAATATATTGAACATTAATAAAATCTTTTATATCCTAAACAAATCTTTGCCTTAAGGCTTATTTATTATTGCATAATATCGATTATTTTCTGCTGAACGAAAATTTATTCTTTTATTAAGTTTATTAATTTACTGAGCTTAAATTGTAACAATTAGTTTTTTAAACCTAAATGAATTTTCGCCATAACGTTTCAACATTTCTGCACACAATATAAATTGATTGTTTTGCTGAACTTAAACATAAGCTTAGATTAAGTTCATGAATTTATTGGATAAAAATTAAATGAATATCTTTCTTAAACTAAATGTATTTATGTATGTATGGCAGGGGTTTAAGGACGAAGAACGACAAAGGTTACCATCGTCCTGTGAAGTTTTTCAATGACAATTATTTTTGTACTATAAAGATATTACAGAAGTGAATTGCACTAAATATATTGTCGGGAATGCTCTTAAATTGCAATCCTTGTACTAATTGTAATCTTAAACTAAATGAATCCTCATTATTAGAATGTAATGTAAGGATTTTATTTGCTTAACTTAAAAGGATCCTCGGAATATGTTTAATAACACGTTAAATAACGAAATGGTATTTCCTCCCAATATATCTTTGACCCCCCCCCCCACTATTAGTTTGACAACTAAGTAAGCTTAAGATCCCCCTGTAAATATTGTCTCTCTTTTTTAGATAAGTGTTCGTTAAGGTGTAGATTTAAGCCCAGCACCCGGAGTCATGAACGAACCCGTTGGGAGGGTGAGAAAAAAAAAATAACGAAATTGTATTAACCTTTTGCTGGATTTAATTCTCAACGAATTCTAAACATCGCCAGCTGAAAGGAATTATGCGATTGTCTGTGTATACAGCCGTACGTTTGCTGTTTGTCTTTGCCTCTGTTTGCCTGATCCACATTTGACGTGACGTTTGGTTTTGCATGTAAAATAGTAAGCACCATCCTCGCTGCTCAGAATAAATAGAACTAATTTCAATCGCAAACGCAAGACGCCTCATCCTGTATGAATGTTGGAGCAAATTTTATATAAACTGTCACTGTAAATTAAATTCTAAGACTTCTGTAATTTCAGATTTTTTTTTAGCAATTCAATCTTGACACTGGAGCCATTGTCTATTTCAAAATTTTGTTTATTTATACGAAAATATACAAAAATAGGTTATGCTTAGACGTGATGTGATTAATTTTTTATAATAAAATGTCTCTCATAAATCAAAAAAGCTGTACATAGTCTTAAAGGGTATTTTTTTCGTTTCATTGCGGTTTTTGCTCAGAGATTATTTTGGAAACTGCGGTCTTTCTATAATCATTTGCATTCAGGTATTGAACGTTCAAGGTTATTTCTATTGAACCGTTCCTAGAAAAGTGTTGTGTCGAAATAGGTATCTGCTGTAATTTACTATTCCTTTAGTATGAATATTCAATAAAACAAGTGTTCTTTTCCTTCATTGAAACTGAAAGCTGTGAACTTTACTTAAAATGTCATTGATTTTTTTCCCCAAATAATTATACAATTCAAAATTCAAAATTGCTTCCCTATATGTATTTATTTATTTATTTTACTTTATTCCTCCATCCTAAAGATTCTTAACCGGGGTTACAATTCGGGAAAAAAGAAAAATGGAAAAAAAAAATTTTGAAAATGTGTCTCAATTTAGAGAAATTGTAAATAGAGATTTTTAGTGTATTTTTTTACGAATTCCTTATAGTCGGAGAGCTGGTAACGCACTTTTCATGAAGTGTTTTATGCACCTTGAAATTTTGCTGTAATGTACCTCTTGGGTAGATAAGAAGGCAAATATGTTTAGCTAGACTTCCCGTGGAACGCAAGGTACTATACCAGAATAGAGGAAAGTTGCAAGAAAATATTGCCCAAAATAGTGTTTTAATCCTCACCCAACTATATTTAACGTAAAATTAAGGCAATTTTACAATGAATAATAAATAAGGGAGACACGAATGATAAAAAAGGGAGTTAAAATGTAAATAAAAATAACCCAAAAAACCTAGTTTATTATTATTTTATTTTTTAATATTAAAAGAACTCCTTCAGCGTCTTCAATAAACATAATTGAAACAATTACAAAAGGGCAAACACTTTTTGTGGGGTTTAATTATTAGCAAACATAATAAATGTTGCCTATGATAGACTGCAATACACTGCGTGTAACCGTAATAGCGAGTGAGAGCACCGATCATCTGGGCAGTTGTGGTTGTACTCTGCGCTCTTATTCCTCACATGATCTTGTGTAGCACTGCCGGTTTAATTGGCAGCGTGGATAAAACACTAATTTAATATTAGAAAGAAAACAACTTCGTTTTTTTTTGTTTTTTTTCATGTTAACATGTTGTCCCCCTTAAAAGTGTCTGTCTTATTAATTATTCATTGTAAAATTGTCTTAATTTTACATTAAAGATAGTAAGTAGGCTTCTGAATAAAACTCTATTATTGGGCAATATGTTTTTGCTTTTTTCCTCTTTGCGTACCTGTTGTTCCACGGTAAGTCTATACAACACATATTTACCTTCTTATCTGCCCTTGATGTACATTATAAAATTTCAAGGTGCATAAAACACTTCATGAAAAGTGCGTTACCAGCTCTCGGACTATTAGTGCCCATTGAGTTTGTTGCCAAGAAAGGATTTTTCAAAAGTTTCGTAAAATCTTCATAAAATGTCCATCACAAGTATATGTTTGTATATATATATATATATATATATATATATATATATATATATATATATATAAGAAAGGTTATAAAATATTTATGTAAAATCTGTTGATTCAGCTGAGACAATTCCTTTTTAAAAAAAACTAATTGAATTAATTTAGTTACATTAATAATAAGGCATAAAACGTTTTTGTTTCATATCCATTATGACCGTAGGCTTGTTAATTCTCTTACTTACCTCCCCCCCTCTTATACTGACTATTGTTCGAAAAGATTCTATAAAGATCGCTTCAAGGCCTGTATCTAGATGCAGCCACCTAGCTGCACCTTGATTCAGCATTGCATTCCTATGGCAATGCTTAATCAAGGTGTGTTAATAAGACTGGCATTGCACCTTGCTTCCTTCTTCCGATGCCTTCATAATCACTCCTGGGATAAAATAGAATAGATGAATGTTCGTAACGAGATTATAAAAATGAATGCACTCATTATGCATTTGAAGCTATTAGCCAAGATATTAAATAACAAACAGTAATTGTGAGAAAACAAAATTGTTGTGAAAAAGGTGTTCAGAAAGAACAATAATTTATTTATTTTTTATCGCTACTATTACAGATGCATCAACTGCTAAGGTTATCGGCACTATAATTTCTTCTTTGACTAATCAAAACATTTTCTATAACTTTCCGAAGGTTGCAGTTACGAAAGGAATTCTGAAACATTTCTTCAAATCTTCATCGATATGAACTAATTGAAACCGAAAATGGCCCCCACTAAAATTTATATGTATTTGTGTGTGTCTGTTAAAACGATAGCGACCACAATCTTGTTACTAAAATTTTTATTTGTAGCATGCCCATAAGAAACCGTTGGACGAGTTCGTTAAGCAGCAAAATCGGTCCCTCTGAGAGGAAATGTTTATTATATTTCAATAAAACTCGGCACGCGTTTTGGCTATTTTAAGCGAAAAGTGTATTGTAATAATAAAATAAATCAGACCACTAGGACTGGTGGTTTACTTCTCAAATTATTAATTTTATTTTACCGCCCGTTTTCCCCTGATAAGTAGCATGCCCAACTACTAAAGGACATTTGCTGTAAAAAAAAAAAAAAAAAAAAAAAAAAAAAAAAAAAAAAAAAAAAAAAAAAAAATCTTCATTAAAAATCTTCATTTGGGGTATACTCCAAATAATAATTTAATAATAAGAGTCATCTGTTCATCACAGATATAAAACAGCAAAGTTATTTTATTATTATTTTTTTTTTTTAATATTTGAAACCTTTGTGTTTATTTTGCTATTATATGGTTTATTTTAAGAACATTCAGGAATGTTGTATAAAGGGAACACCTTGCTGAGGAGTGTGTGTATGCAGCTCCAGCGTGAATTTTTATGAGTATATTTCTAAGCGCCTTTCAAATCGGAATCTATAAATTTCCCTCTCTCCCACACTCTCCCTCTCTCTCTCTTTTTTTTTCCTATGATTTAAAAAACTGCAGGCGTAAGCATAATATTTCTAGAATCTCCTTGCATTAAATCCTTAGTGAGAAACATATAGTGTAAGTGATAAAATAAAGATTGAACAAAAAAAAAAAAAAAAAAAAGCGAAAAACTCAGATAAACGCTATTGGGTGCACTAATCAATGTCATGGACAAGATAGATTGACCCAAACTGCATTAAAATATTTACATTCACAAATTGGCAATAAGGCCATTTAAAGCATTACTTTGACAATTTTGCGTTAAAACAAGATAATACATTATCGTTTACCCTTATTCTGTTTATCGCTGGGAGTTGATGGCAGATAAAAGACGATAAATAGGGATCCAGTTTCCGTGGTGTAATTTTGAGAATGAATGAATGTTGACAACATTGAATAAAAACAAACAAAAAAAGCTATCTGTTGATATTATTGAATTTATTTAACTGAAACCAATAATTTTCAGTTTAATTTTGAAGGCCCTTAAGCTGGCATAAGTTTGTAGGACCCTCAGTCTTCAACAATTAAACATACTATAAAGAACTAATATAAATGCTCATCAGCTATATGAATAACTGTCGAAATAAAATCGAAAATAATAATAATATCTTACCGAAACACTTGAGAACAAATGAGGGCCTCAGAAGTGAATGGGTCTAAGCGACATTTTTGAAAAAGATTAGTTAGATACAGGATTGTATTGTGAACACCGTAATCTTGTGGGTGTGGTAGAGAGATCCAAGTGATTTTCTTGACAATTGTTCCCACCTACGTAGCTTGTGTTCTCTTGAGTATTGTCACTCTTGTAATATTAAGTCCAGACGGAAATTAAGGTGTCTATGTGCGGATTCTCATATGTGTTTGAATATCAATCATAAATCGGATGATGTACCTATTATGTATCATCGATAATAAACAGATCAGGGCCTGAGGATTCATCTACTATGATCGGAACTGTAAAAATCTAGTTTTTCCTATTACTACATATGTTCAACTTTGACTCCATTTTCCTCAGAACATTGAGTTTGTTACTTACACCCCATGACCTCCGGGGTCTTCAAATATATTCTTAAGGAGAAAAGGGATCATTCTAAGATAAACCATACTTCTTAAGATTTTAAAATCTCTACTAGGATTGTTAAGCCTTCAGAATCTGTGGAAAATGCTTTAACCTTTGGAGTGAAGTCCGGATTACTCAACTTATGCTACAAATGACCTATAAACCGTGAAGGGACTTTCAAGGACTTAGCTTGTAATTAGCTTTGCAAAGTCTCCCATCTATTTACACTCCTCGTAAATTCCTTTTATCCTCCCGTTGAACGTTTGCTTCTAGATTTATGAGCACACTCCGCTCAGGATCAAAGAGGAAAGAAAAACCCTTGACAACTATCAGAGGGAGGGATGATTTCGTTAGATGCTAACTAGTTTTTGAAGTTTTCTAGCTTTTTTTTTTTTTTCGCTGCTTGTTAACTAATTTTTATTTCTATGTACATTACTAATGTTCACCAGGATTCTTGAATTACCCTTGGGGTTTTCATTATTTTTTCTCCAAACTTTTAAATAGATAGAAGACATTTATTTGTACAATTTTTAAATATTTTTCAACGTTAAACGTTAAACATTTTGTAGCAATAGAATTAGTAGGTTGAATAGTATTTTTTATTTAAATGAAATGAAAATTGCTATTCTTATTCCGGGACACATGTCCATTAGGAAATAATTTTGAATTTACAGAATAGCCAATTTAATATATAAAATTAAATACTACAGCTTGTATATAAACTAGGGGTTGGGTAAAACTTGCAGGGATAAAAAGTGGTGGAAAAGTAGGGATGTAAAGGTTTCTGGGTTGATGTTATTTTTCGAATAATGCAGTACGGTGGGAAGGAAAATAAAGATCGGGAGTTACGGGAGGAACAGAGGATTTAAATTAAGGATTGAATTACTTGGTAAAGGACTGAGCTGAGGAAGTACTGTCGACGATAAAGACGGAATAGCCAATTTAGCTTCAGGTAGAAATGAGACATGTGGGGGGATCTTTATAACCCAAATGTCTCTGGGGATCCCGGGGATAAAACGAATGAAACACTTCATGAGGCGTTCAAGGGTTGGAATCAGTGCCCCATACCGTTTCTCCCAAATTCTACCCTGCCTTCGATGGGTATCAAACGCATGGGCGTATATAGAAAATAATTTCGGAGGGGGCTGGGAAAATTTCGGGGGGGGGCTGAGACCATTTCCGGTGTATGGAATACTAACAATTTAGATCTTGGAAGAGTCAGCCAACATGAACGCTATTACATCCAAAATAGAACACGTTTTATGAACTAAATGATCTTATTTAATTTATTTTTAAGGGTTTTATGAAATTTTTACCGATCAAATCAAAATTTCGGGGGGGCTGCAGCCCCCTTAGCGCCCCCTTATATACGCCCATGATCAAACGTGAAAATCAGGAGGCCGACGCAACGCACTGATCACACCATCCCCCTAATGTGTTGTAAGCTCAAGAATCAGATTTTTCTATAGTATCTGCCTCTCTGGGCCCCCGAGGTATCTTATGGGATTTATATATTTTTTAAATTATATATATATATATATATATATATATATATATATATATATATATATATATTAAATATTTATATAATTGAAGTTCTCAAGTGAATACCCAATTCTGAAAGCTCGCCATGTCTTCAGGAAACCATATTTAAATATTTATTTGTTTAGGTTAAACCATTATTCTTAATCGGATATTGTTTTCATAAGGTACCTCATTAACTTTAAAATTTATATAGCAAGTCTCCTCGCAAGAAAATATAATGCAAGAATCCTTTAAAAACTTGACATTTTAGCCTGCAGTGGGAAAATTGTGCTTAGAGTTTCGAAAGAGTAGTTTTAGTTTCTTTGATGGTGAAATCAGTTCTTATTTATCAACAATTTAGAATGCTTTATTTTAAGCATTCTAAATTACACCAGATTATATCGTCGATACAAAAGCAAACTAACGAATATGAAAATCAACACTTTTCAGAGTGGAAAAGTATTTATTCATAACTTTTTTTTGGACAGTCAAATATTCGGCAGATTTGACCTTTTGATAGTGGAATACTTTCCCATTAATAGAGTGAAGTCAGATTGAAGAATTTGCCGCAAATAAGTCCAGCAGAAATTATTAAAGATGGACAATGAAAGATGCATTTTTTCATATTCGTTAGTTTGCTTTTGTATCGACGATATGTACACTTGTCTAGATGAGTTCTTGCGATTCACGGACCCTTTTTAACTTCACTAAAATTTTTAGGCATTTAGACATCAAGATTAGATTTAGAATGATTTAATGTTGTCATAAATCGCTAGATCTCTGACAAAATGCCAAGAAAGGCAAAATCGGTACAACTGATTTTACCTTTCTTGGCAAGATTGCTAAGTATATAATGTTTCCCTCTGCTAGAAACATCCGCCGCTGGAAGAAAGGTTATCTTCGAAGAACGAAGACAATCAATTCGTTCAATTGATGGAAAATGCTTGTGGAACGATTGAACGGATTGATCAAGTAAAAGGACTAGTCGTAGTGAGTTTGCACTCGTAGCCGTAGCGAGATATCCGGACGGAGGAAGTCGGCCGTGTAATGTCGGAAATGGATCAAGGAATTTGGTTCAAAGCCGTCCGGATTGTAAATCCATCTAGAAGAAAATGTCAGCGCCGCTCCTAGATAAAAGGAAAAAGTCAAGGATTAGTTTGGAATTATTATACTTTTGATTATTATGTGGAGGGAGTTTGTCAACCTTTGATATTTGGGTAAGTCCGACTCGCAGGAGCTGCGTCTTCTTAGCGTGGTTTTGTACAAAGCTTATTCCTGGTGTGATCTGAAATCTTAGAACAAAATCTCTTATTATTCCACCGTCAATGGAATGAATCCAAAATTTTCGGAAATTCAAGACCCGTTTACTCCGACTGAGGTGGTCTACTTTACGCTTAAACCTATTTAGTCAGAAACTTATTAAACTATCAAATCTCGTTTAGCCACCGTTTTTAAGTATATTTAAGAAAATATTCGAAAAATCCAAAACAGCTCATGTTTTATAATATAATCATCATTTTGACACCTAATGACTAAATAATACGCACCAATATGTAGAAAATGTAACAAACTGCTAACTTACATATACTTACAGAGTCGGCGCTAATGACCTAGATGTAGATGCGCCTAAAAAAAAAAAAAAAAAAAAAAAAAAAAAAAAAAAAAAAAAAAAAAAAAAAAAAAAAAAAAAAAAAAAAAAATACAGCTGTCAAGGACGAGAACAATTCCACATACCGACCTTTGATTACTTTTAACAGATAGCAACTATTTTGTGGACACAATATTTAAACACCTAAATAATACAGGTACATATCATAATATTTCCTTCGGAGGATAGTCCTAAAAATTTACCCATGGTACTCTTTTCTTGTTGTTGTTTTTTGTTCCCGTTTTATTTTATGTTTGTTGTATTTTTCTCTTTTTTTTCAGTTTGGTTTTTATATACATTTATGGTGCATTTCTACTTTCTCGAAATTATCAAGACAAATATTATAATTTATTCATTATTTAGCCGAAAAAATTTAAAAGATTTAAAACCTCACGTTCCCATGCACACCTTCAAATTTACAAATCGCCATCGTGGAGTGCAGTGAAACTAATAAATAATAATAATAATTCTTTTTTAATACTTACTCTTTTCCAAAATGCCCAATATTTTTTTAATAAAAAATAACGAAAACCTAATTCTATTTTTCCAAGTTTTCCATTGAAATAGTTTTGGCCAGTTTGTCCATTTAAGTGACCGGATTTTATGAAACAGGAGTTAGGTTCCTTCCTGTAGATATGTGGGAAACACGCCAAAAACTGAAAAGAAAGTAGTCCAAAAAGAATAACGAAATATAGTAATAACAAAGTAGAAGTGAATATATTATTATTACAATTATTACAGGGAAGTGGGGAAAGGTATGCAACTCATAATAATCAAAGGAACAAGGCCTGAAGCATCTCTTACTGCCTTTATCTTGAATTGAATTAAGGTTCATAAATTTTCTTAGTTCATTGATTAATTTTAATATATATATATATATATATATATATATATATATATATATATATATATATATATACATATATATATATATATACATATATATATATATATACATATATATATATATATATATATATATATATATATACATATATATATATATATATATATATATATATATATATATATATATGGGGCGAGGTTAGCACAGTGGTAGAGCACTGGACTAATAAGTTGGGTGGACCTGAGTTCAAATCCCGAGCAAGCACTAAAGATTTTTTCTTCTAGTGTCTTCGTTCATGGGTTAGATTCGGCCTCCCTGACCGTCCAGCCTTTATTTACCAGGGTACCTTGGTTGGTGCTAATGACTCTAGGAGTCGAAGCAGCCAAGAGGAAAATCAGGCGGCCGGAGCATAGTACTGACCACACTATCTCCCTAGTGAGCCTTATGGTCATGAATCAGATACCTCTATAGTATCTGCCCCTCAGGGCCCTCGTAGCCTGTTACGGGACTGATTTTTATATATATATATATATATATATATATAGAAATCGTTTACAGGCAAGAAAAGTGACAAAACTAAAAAAAAAATCATTTTGCGTTTTATTTCAGAAATATTTTCGTTTTTGGTTTGCCTTGCAACTGGACTTGGAAAAGTGCCATAAAGGTATCTCAGCGGGAAAGATTTTGTTGTCTCATTTTTCCATAGTTTTAGGCGCACGGGGAAGCTGGAACCGCGAAAGAGGTAGTTTTAACCAATTTTTGACGGTTCTGAAGGTGCCTATAATTTGTATTACGGTTTATTGATGCTCTAAAATACATAACTACTTCCGTTTTCTCAGTTATAAAAAATCTCTAAAACTTCTTTTACCTCTCCTGTAAAATGTTACGTTTTTGAGTTGTCTCACTTTTCTTGCCCATGAGCGATATATTTAAACATATATAGCTGCGTGGCCTTTGACTTTTGCCAAATAGACCATCCTTAAGGATTCACGAAAGTAAAGAAGGTTAGAAAATTTGAAAACAGGTGTCCATTTTCATTCAATACTCTTAGCCTGATCAGGAAATTATTCTCTTATATAATTAATTGTCTAGGAATTTCCAGATTGTCCTCCTACACGACTCTGATTCATCGAGAATCCCGAAGCTATATATTCTACCACTAATTACTAACAGGTGGTATGATATTTAGGTGTTTGTCTGGCCTTTGTGGTTTTATCTTCCTGTGTCGCAATCCATATAAACAGGAGAAACAAATATAGAAAAACCAGTTTTTCGAAAGAAGAGCTAGACATCTGTCGTAAGTATAATCCCACGTTCTCGAGATAAACTAGGCAACAAAGCAACATAACTAAACCACAACGGTTCGTTCCCTGATAAAGGAATATATAAAAAAATCACAGTAAGAAATTAACATTTAACAATATAGGTTAAATGACAAGTTATGGATATCCTATATAATAATCTTATTTATTTTAATTTTTACGTCCATTATAATTAACTCAGAATTTTATAACGGGTTGTCTATAGGTCATCACCCATTTCTAGCAAGGATAGGATGGTGCCTTCTAGTTTTTCCAAAAAAATCAACCACCCCTAGTAGGAATCGAACTCACGATCTTAGGCATGGAGTGGTAAGTGCTCACGCCATTACACTCACGGCCTTCCTATACTAATCTAGATCGAATAGAAAAACATGTTTTTTTTGTTATTTTTTTTTCAACTAAAGCAAAAAATCTATGCTTAATTATAGAGTAACATTGTTGGTCTTACCTCAACTGTGATTTGAACACAGTATTATGTCAGATAGCTCAAAAGTCAATATTACCACAACTAGATGCACAATATCGCAGTATTTTTTAATAGTATCATTTTTCAAGAGAATTTCTCATAGCTGATAAAATATTAGTGAAACTAAGTACATATATATATATATATATATATATATATATATATATATATTTGGCAACTAATAATAGTTATTGTAAATATTCATAACCTCTAGTAATAACAGATAATAGAAAAACAATTTATTTTATCTTAGTTAAAGTAAAAGTCCTACTTAAAAAAAACATTAGGAAATTAATATCTTCATTTATTGTTAAAACATTTTAATACAAAATGTACAATTGAAAAAACTGCTAGTTACAACTACAAAATAATATTTAGGAAAGAATTAATAGTAGGCATTAAATTATTTAATTTATTTTTAAATCGTTGGAAATTACTGCAAAAAAAATGCATTTACTTCTAGATTTCATATTTCTATATGCTTACAGCTAAAGTTTCAATAAATAGCAATTTTTCCGCCATAGTCATTTGCGTTGGCAAGAGAGCCGTTTTGTGTCACTTCAATAAATGTTACTTCTTATCATACTCTAGGCTATTAACTTTAGACACGTTTTCTCCAGTAGAGATCGTCCTGCCGAAATTCGGTTTTCTGACATTTCGGTGTGATAAATATAATAAGCTTTCGACTCGTCACCTTCCACTTATCCCGATTTCTCAACAGTTTTTAAAAACCTAATAAAATATACGAAGCCCTAAATCACGAGAAAAATCTATTTAACTCACAAGGGGAGTATACAGCGATGGGGTCACCGATTTGGACCATTTTTTTTTCTGGTGATTCTACATCGAAAAATAGTCGACACGTGTCCGAGCGTTCCGTCCAATGCGCCTTAGGAGCCGAGAAATAAAATAAAATAGGTTTAATGTGCTTTATTTTTTATATGGAGTTTAGAAAATGATATCTACATGATTCTTTCACCAATTCATTCGTTTTACTGAGTAGATTAAAGGAAAAATATAATTGTTAAACAATAATTTATATATCGTCAAATAAATTCAAAAATATGCTTACGTTTTCAAGTAAACTAGTATTATACATTTTTTTACACCAAAAATAATAGCAGATTTAAACTCAGCACTCCAAGAAACCCTAATGTGGTGAATATCATGGAAAACAAAAAATAATGATTTTTCCCAGTCTAGAAGAGACTAAAAATTTGTAAGCGAAAAAGTAACCAGACGTTTTGAAATTCAATATCTCCCCTTGAGATTATCCGATTTTTACGTCATTGAAATATTTCAAAAGAAGAAAGACTCCTTTTTCTAACCATATAAATGACTGTTGTATTATCTCTAAATGTACTTGCCAAAATTGGTTCTCAATGTAAAAATAAAATGTAAACGTTTTTGCATATATCGTCAATCCCAGAACTCGTAGAAACACCCCGATTGGAAGGAAATGTGTCTCATTAGGCCCTTTATCGACCCTCCAAGTTTGGTTTGAATCGGGTAAATATTCTTTGCAATATGGCCACATTGTTGAATCTTTAACAAAATGTTAAGGGTCCCCCTTACCAAAATTTAAAATACATTTTTTTTTATTTTTGTAATATTCCCAAAATTTTAATTTAGGGGGTTTTTAATGCGTTAAAAACGAATCTGACATCCGTTTTTAAATAAAAAATTGTTTTACATACTCGACTCTATAGAAGTCATTATTCTGCCAAAATATTCCATATACCTACCATTAAAATGTTATCGATTATAAACAAAAAATTAATTTAAAAACGGATGACAGATTCGTTTTTAGCACATTGAAAACCCCCTAAATTCAAATTTTGGGAATATCCAAAATCAGCGCCATTACAAAACGACAAGATTGTTGAATCTTTAACAAAATGTTAAGGTTCACCCCTTATCAAAATTTAAAATACATTTTTTTTTATTTTTGTAATATTCCCAAAATTTGAATTTAGGGGGTTTTCAATGTGCTAAAAACGAATCTGTCATCCGTTTTTAAATTAATTTTTTGTTTATAATCGATAACATTTTAATGGTAGGTATATGGAATATTTTGGCAGAATAATGACTTCTATAGAGTCGAGTATGTAAAACAATTTTTTATTTAAAAACGGATGTCAGATTCGTTTTTAACGCATTAAAAACCCCCTAAATTAAAATTTTGGGAATATTACAAAAATAAAAAAAAATGTATTTTAAATTTTGATAAGGGGTGAACCTTAACATTTTGTTAAAGATTCAACAATCTTGTCGTTTTGTAATGGCGCTGATTTTGGAATCATTATTAAAGCTTTATCTTGCTCTCTTGAACAGTAACGATTTTCATATTCGATAGTTTGACATGGTAGGGACGATATTATTACTTAGCGCACCCATACATATTGTTGATAACGATGTTTAATTTATAAAACATTCCATCAAAATATGAATATTCTTGCACACAACAGAGCTACAATAGTTTCTAGACAATTTCATACTATTAAAAGTATAAAAAACATCCAAACTGGCAACAAAAGGTCATTTTTCAACAATAACCGTTTCCATTGCCAAGAAATACACTTTGATTGTTACTACAAGAGATGGTTACTTTGTATCGGTCTGCATAATGCCTGTGAAACCGTTTATTTTTTTAGAAAAGAGATTCCGGATTATGTATTTTATTATTCAGTTTTAGCTCAACAAGTAATAAATAAAATGTATTTAATATATTTTTCTTTGACATGGACCTGCTGTTATCAAATATTTTATCTCAATAAAAGAAGCCTTATATTCGTTCCAAAAGAATTCACTTGAGTAATAGATCTTAGGATAGAAACTAGTTAAGAGTTTATGTATTTCTTGAAAGGAGATTTATTTTAAAATGGCAGTTTGCTGAGATAAGTGGACACATAATGCAAGCGAAGAAACATTTCCTTCTCTTCGTGATGTAATGGAGTAATTAGATGCTCGTAATTTAAACTTTCATTTAAAAATAACATGCAGGATTTAAAAGGAATTTTTCCTCAGAGAAAATTCAGAAATGTAATAAGCTTTATTTAAATTTATTTTCGCTAAACCGCAATAACAGGTTCATTTCCTAGTTATCATTTCTAGGGTGTTCCATGATTAAATGAAAAATGAAATATCAACCTTCAAATGTTGAAAAAGTTTTGTCCTTTTTTTTTTTTAGCATAATTCCTTATTCCATGTAGGGAGAGAACCTACTTATGACGTCAATCGAAAATCTTTACAAATTGTTGGCCTTAATGGTTGACTGTTAAACAAAAGTTGGAACGATTTTGATGAAATTTGACACTATTTTTCAAACTTCCCGATCATGGAAAAATATTAACCACCTTCAATCAATGAGCGAATTCTTTCAAAAAGTTAATGTACCCATACTCCCTTCACTCCAGCTTCTATGCACCAGGTCAGGTTCCGATATTCTTAAATATTGAACAAAAAAATTAACCATCAATTAAAGTACTTTCCTGGAAGTTGGTTAAATTCCAATGAGCCTATATTTGCACCTCACGCACCGGGAACTATGTGGTGTAAAAGGAATAAGAAAACATGGCCTAATTACTCAAACGGCAAAGCCCGCCAAGCTCTTTTGAACAAAGGGGCCATTTTATTAATTACAAGCTGTTACCCGGTGTGCCATGCTACGCCTACTTTATATTCAATAGCTGTTACCTGGCTACCAACTACACTTTCCCTATGTATATGTATTCAGAGAATACAAAACCTGTTTCATTAACCAGTTAAATAATAAATGTGCTTATAGGTAGTGCAAAAATAAATTATAATCCAAATTAGTAGGTGTTATTAAAATCTAATAACGACTGTTAAACAAAAGTTGGAACGATTTTGATGAAATTTGACACTATTTTTTAAACTTCCCGATCATGGAAAAATATTAACCACCTTCAATCAATGAGCGAATTCTTTCAAAAAGTTAATGTACCCATACTCCCTTCACTCCAGCTTCTATGCACCAGGTCAGGTTCCGATATTCTTAAATATTGAACAAAAAAATTAACCATCAATTAAAGTACTTTCCTGGAAGTTGGATAAATTCCAATGAGCCTATATTTGCACCTCACGCACCGGGAACTCTGTGGTGTAAAAGGAATAAGAAAACATGGCCTACTTACTCAAACGGCAAAGCCCGCCAAGCTCTTTTGAACAAAGGGGCCATTTTATTAATTACAAGCTGTTACCCGGTGTGCCATGCTACGCCTACTTTATATTCAATAGCTGTTACCTGGCTACCAACTACACTTTCCCTATGTATATGTATTCAGAGAATACAAAACCTGTTTCATTAACCAGTTAAATAATAAATGTGCTTATAGGTAGTGCAAAAATAAATTATAATCCAAATTAGTAGGTGTTATTTAAATCTAATAACGCAAATAAAGTTGAAGAATAGAAAAAAAAATCTACAGGGCGACTCGAACTTAGAACCTTGCAGTTATCTGCAAAGAAGGAGATATTTAGGCATATTTAGCTTTGGAATTCACTTGCCAAACCACTGACAATATGTCAAAGATGATACAATAATGATCCGTTACGGTCCGTCTTGGTGAATATCTCTTTTTTTCAAAAATGACAATTTACTCTACGATTTTGACCTAGCCTACGACATACCATATGACACTCCCCGGATCAAGACCTACCTGTGTCCCAAGTTTGGTCAAACGCTGTGCATTTGTACAAGGAACAAACAGCTGAATTTTATGTATACAGGGTGTCCCACATTGAGATGTCATAATTTTAAGGGTTTATTCTGCACCTCATTTTTAGTTCAGGGACGCAGAAATGAGCGTCCTATCTCAACATGTAGCAGAGCTATTCTAACTTTTGTCTATTTTCAATACTATTGGGTTTTCTTATGAAAAACTGTGTTTTCCGGATTTCTGGTCTATGTATCGCAAATGAGGACCACATTTTTAGAATCTACATTAAATTTCCAATAAGAAACACCCGTTATTGAAATGTTGTCATGTAAATTAGGAGCTACACTAAGAGCCATATAGATGTGAACTATTGTTATTTGGGTTTTCTTAACTCCTTCAATATTTTCTTAATCAGCTATTTGTAGACTTAGCAGTTTGCCTCCGCCTCAAAAGTTGCCTTATTTAATAAGCTTTAAAATGGTACCCTGTTTTTTTAAAAACAAAAATTATTTAAGTCTATTTTTTTCTGATTTCTAAGTCAAAACCAATACATTTGCTGTAGCTTGAAGAAGCCAATCTGAACATATTATTTAATTTCACGGGAATATGGTGATGTACCTTCCTTCCAACATTAGGTATACACACTTTTGATAGGATACTTGAGATAGGACGCTCATTTCTGCGTCCCTGGACTACAAATGAGGTGCAGAATAAACCCTTAAAATTATGACATCTCAATGTGGGACACTCTGTATAGATTACTTTTTTCCTTTTTATGAATTTTTAGCATCGACTCTTTTATCAATGAAAATGGCTAAGGCTGTTGGATTATCCCTTGTTCTCAGCATTACCTTCGATTTCTCGGCAAATACAGCCAAGATTTGACCCGCTCAATGATAATGACACCCATCCGGGTGCATTCTTCGATTTCATTTGCATGATTGTTTTACTATCATTGTTCAACTCAAGGTCATTTCCGCCCAGCCTATGTTACAAGTATTGTGCAAATCCTATCCTACTACTCACTACAAGGGTCTCATCAAATCCATACAGGTTACTGATTTTGAGAATTTTTTGGCGAAATTTGTCAAAATTACTATGTCGAGGTCTAACTTTTCTTTCCAAGACCATCCAGATAATCCTCCCAGGCGGCTTAAGAGGCAGTGGCCCCGAGATAAACTTACATAGCCGATCCTATTGTGATAACTGAAATGTTTGAAGTATGTACCAACAATGGTTGGCTTCTTCCAAATACTGTATTGTTTTATTTTTCCTATTTTAATCAACTTGTAAGTAATTATCTGTGTCAACAACTTGGCGATTATACATTTGATATATGTTCAGATTTCAAATAAACAAGAAATAATAATAATAATAATAATAATAATAACAATTTAAAAAAAAAAAAAACCTAATTGAAGTGTTAAAATCACAAGTTATCTCAGGTTCTGTTATATTCCAAAATAATCTATGAATATTCTTATTATATTTTCCCACGAAACCATTATAAGATAAGGGCGTTGGATCCAAATGAATAAATAAATCCTAATAAAGAATTCCTCAATCAAAATAATGAAAGAAAATATTAATATAACCTCAATATTAAGAAAATAAAATAATCCGTTGGAAAAGCATCCACTATATAAGATTATATTTAAACATTTCAGCCATTAAAATTTTCTTTCTTTTAATATTCAATGTAAATGAATAAAATCTGTTCATCGGCGTGCACTCCTTGGCACACGTCTTAGGATAGATTTTTTCTTTATTCGTCCGGTTTATCAGTTCTAGTATATTCCTAATCATGGGATTATCGTTGTACATGTTGTGGATATCTTTGTACATCTGAATCACATATAAATGGACGTTGAAATTTAAATCAATCAAATATCATTATAAATAATAATTAATATTATTAAATTTCCATTTAATTCGAATTGTTTTTCATGCAAAAGGTAAATAAATAGAAGTAAAAATTAACACAAATATCAATTTATTAAAAGTACTCTATATGTTTCACATTCCTAGATGCCTCTTCAGGAGCCTAGTACATCCTAATGGAATGTTGGCGAACCTACCGCTACAAAGACCATGTTAAAAGTAGGTGTCATCTTCATAGTGTCAGTCAGCTGTGTGAAATATCGATTTATTCCAAATGTAAAATTCGATTTTACAGAGAAGTATAAAAAAAATAAATAAATAAAAAATATCAGACCCGTAACAAGGCCACGAGGGCCCCTGAGGGGCAGATACTATAGAGGTATCTGATTCATGACCATACGGCACACTAGGGAGATAGTGTGGTCAGTACTATGCTCCGGCCGCCTGATTTTCGCCTTGGCTGCTTCGACTGTTAGAGTCATTAGCACCCAAGGTACCCATTATTAAATTAATTAAAGGCTAGGTTGGCCTAGGGTCGGTCAGGGAGGCCGAATTCAACCCATGAACGAAGACACTAGAAGATAAAAATCTTTAGTGCTTGCTCGGGATTTGAACTCAGGTCCTCCAGCATATTAGTCCAGTGCTCTACCACTGAGCTAACCTCGCCCCCTCAGAGAAGTATAAGTCAGTGAATATAATCAATTTGAATTAATAGTTTTAGATAAAATGTTCTTTGAAGAATAAATAGAATAACAGAGCCCTGTTCACAACTACACTCTAACATTTGCTCACGAAAATTCGTTTCATCCTCTCGACCCTTGGCCGTTTATTGAATTGACAATAATTTGTATATAACTTGACGATAGTGGAGAACTTAGTAAGACTATAAGGGAAAACAATAAACACATTGCAGTATAGTCTATTTCTAATGAATAAAAATGAAAGTATAATCCATTTATTATGTTGTTGTATTATATTGAAATCATAAATTTAATCATGATTTAGGAAGAATTAGTGAATTTATTCGCCTAAGTGAGAGAGAACACTCTAATAAATCCAGAATTAAGTTTGCTAAGTCGGTAAGTAGGTGGTAAGCTGTACGTGCCCTAAACCCCAATTGCTTGTGATAATCAGATGAAAGGCCCCACTTAACCCTATAGGGGCGAAGATATGTTAATTATAAACGAGGACTTGGGATTCTAGAGTAGATACCGCTGGTTCAGGGGGAAGCTGTCTAGTTCGGGGACATCCCCCCCCCTTTCCTGTAATTTAGGCAAATCTCTCTCTCTCTCTCTCTCTCTCTCTCTCTCTCTCTCTCTCACTCTCTCTCGGATTAATCCACTCCTAGCCCCCCCAACAAAACTCCTGAAATCCACTTTCACCAAGTGGCCCTATCTCGGTATAACCTTTGCTCCCCACGATTATTTTCGTGCGAAGGTACAAGATAGCAAAAATTTTTTATTTTTTTTTTTTTTTGTCAGTAAAACTTTAGAAGGAGAAATTTCCTACCCTGAATAAGAAAATTTTTGTAATATCTTCCCATTATTGCATTGCACGTACATTTGTAACAACTGAGTCTTCCGTCTTTCAGGCCATAATATTCTTAATAAACCAGATAAATGAGCTTTTTAACTATTAATAATAAAATCATGTAACATGAAGATTAAGGTAAACAATTTAGAAATATTGGAATCCACGTTTTTTTTTTTTTTGTTTTTTTATGTACTTTTAATCTACTATATATTTGTCAAACACCACTCACTCACTGACCTATCATCGTCCATCCCAAACCACTTGACAGAACAATTTTACTTTTTGCATGGAGACTCCCTTTAGGATGTAAACACTCGCTAAGAAAGGTTTTTGTTTTGTTTTTATATTCAAATTTTTAAGTATTTTTAGAGGAGCTTGAATTTTTAGTTGGTTATAAAGAGAGCCTGGGCGGCATGCGTTGCTAGGACTATAACATGTCAGCTGTTACCGTATTGTATCTATTTCAGAATATTATTTTTATTTGCGGTTCATTTCAACTATGATGGCAGACCTTGAATTACTTGAAATTGCTCTGATTTTGCCCCTGGTAGAGTTTACGCCATACCTGGTGATGGTCCATCCGAGGTAATAATATCCCGACCCTTCAGCATCCACAGTCAGAACACAACTTGCTAATGCTCGCAAATATAATGTGTGTTTCCTAATGACATCTTGGAAACATAAATGTTTAAGTTTTAACCTCCATTTATTATTAACAACGAATTATAGCCTGTACTGGTTAAACTCTTGTTAGGCCCAGCGCACACGGTGAGACTATTCTGCAACTCGAGTTGCAAACTAGTTGCGTGTGAAACCAGTTTGCAACTTTTTTCAGCAAAAGGCGCGACTGTTCTGCAACTCGAGTTTCAAACCAGTTGCGTATAAAGTTATTTATTAACTAAAACAAAACACGCGAATATATTGGCTTGTTGTAAATCAATTGCCCAACAGTTTCGCAAGTGGTTTGTTTATTTAGTGAGTTACGTGTTTCTTTGTAAGAACTTGCGATGTCAGACTCACAAGGGGAGTATACAGCGATGGGGGTCACCAATATGAACTATTTTTATTCTGGTGATTCTACACAGAAAAATAGTCGACTTGTCCGAGCGTTCCGTCCAATACGCCTTGGAGCCGAGAAATAAAATAAAATATGTTGAAAGTGCTTTTTTCATCGAGTTTAAAAAATTATATCGACATGATTCTTTCACCAATTCATTTGTTTTATAGAGTTCCTAGATTAAAAGAACAATATAATCGTTAAACAATAATTTATATTACGTCAAATAAATTCAAAAATATGTTTATGTTTTCAAGTAAACTAGCATTATACATTTTTTTAGACCAAAAATAATAGCAGAAATAAGCACCCCAAAAAACTTTAATGTGGTGAATATCTTTGAAAACAAAAACTAATGATTTTTCCCGGTCTGAAGGAGACTACAAATTTGTAAGCGAAAAAGTAACGTGACGTTTTGAAAATCAATATCTCCTCTTGAGATAACCCCATTTTTAATTCATTGAAATCCTTAAAAAGAAGAAAGACTCCTTGTTCTAACCAATAAATTACCATTATCATATAAATGACTCTTGTATTATACCAAAATGTACTTGCAAAAAATGGTTCTCAAAATAAAAATAAAATGTTAATTTTTTTGCATATAACGTCAATCCCAGAACACGTAGACACACCCTCATTGGAAGGAAATGTGTCAGATTATCGACCCTCCAAGTTTGGTTTGAATCGGGCAAATATTCTTTGAAATATGGCCGGATTCTTGAATCTTTAACAAACTTATAAGGGCCCTCCCCCTTAGTGAAATTTAAAATACCTTTTTTTTTTATTTTTGTAATATTCACAAAATTTGAATTTAGGGTTTTTTTTATGTGCTAAAAACGAATCAGACATCCGTTTTTAAATCAAAAATTGCTTCGCGTTAAGTTCTTGATGGCACATATTGTTATTGGCTACATGGCTCAAATACACTTTACTTAAAACTGCCTTTACATACAGTCCAGGCAACGAACAGTTATAGATGGAAATTTTTGGAACACAATTTTTGACGTCGTAACTTTGTTTGGGCTGGATAGGAGATGAACATATCAAAAGTCCTCGCCCCTAGCCATTAAGCCGGGGGGGGAGGGGGGGTTTAGAAGGTCCCATTTTTCGGGGTTTCACTTATATCTCGGAAACCCCGCGTCCTAGCGACATGACTATTCTATATCAAATAAAAGCTGATTTAATTTCCTACAAGTTCTATTCTATAAAGCTTTTCGAAATATCCGCTCGTGAAAGTCTGTCATTTTGGGAAAAAACAC
The DNA here is from genome assembly GCA_946811695.1 of Gonocerus acuteangulatus. Lineage (NCBI taxonomy): Eukaryota > Metazoa > Arthropoda > Insecta > Hemiptera > Coreidae > Gonocerus > Gonocerus acuteangulatus. Next base: position 68,422,840 of record OX328126.1, on the reverse strand, counting down.
ATTTTTTTCTATTTTCGACCGGATATCTCTTCAACGATGAACCCAAAAAATAAATTGCGGCTACAGGGTTGTAGGATATTCCATTCGCTTCAATCTATATATATAAAAATCACGTGTCTGTTTTTCTGTTTTTCTGATTTTCTGTTTTTCTGTTTGTTTGTTCCTTATACAAATCCACACCGTTTGACTGATATTGACCAAACTTCGCACATAGATACGTCTTGATCCGGGAAATCTCGTAGGCTAGCTCAAAATCTTCTAGGATTCATAGTTTGGAAGTAACGAGTTCGAAACTGTCATATACAGAAGAGTTTGTAGTCAGAAATCGGCATTTTCTTTCCAGTGTTGCCCCTCCTTCTAAGAAGAAGTGCAATAAAAAAACCTTTGTTTGTTTATCTAAATAGTAGGTTTATATTCTCAGAGTTTGGACAAATATCATATAAGATATCATATAATAAAATATCATATTTTTAAAGATTAATTTCCTTAATATCAGATCAGTTTTCTTCATATCAAATCAATTTTCATTTGATTGCCTAGGGCAACACTGCTCTAACCAGAATATAGACTAATATCGTATAAATAAGTATATCATAAAAATGTTCTGTGTTTATCTAATCATAATTTGGACTAATATAATATAATTAAGTGGTCATGTTTCTATTCAGAACTATAATAATTTCAATACTTTTGTTGAGAGGTAGTTTTTTCTCTTTAGTAAAGGAAGGTTGCAATGTCGGTTATAGTATTCCGTTGAATAATCTCTCACTCGCTTTTCTGTTAAATGAATATGTTTGTACTGGTATTTGATGGAGAGGGTTTTAGTATGTGGAAAAACACTTAACTTTTTTTTTTTTAAACTGGTGAGGTGTGTAAATGTCATTGAAAAGGCAAAGGAGACCAAAGTTGGTGAAGATTGGGATCAGCAAGATCAAATAAACAGTTTGAATTTCTTTGTGATTTGACAACAGCCTAAGACATAATTCAGAAATTTGATAGATTATACCTAAAGGAATCAACAGCATAGTAAATTGTACATAGAAACTTCAGATTATGTTAAAAAAATAAAATTCAAACAACTGAAATGAAACAATCAGTTTATCTGGACATGTTATAAATTTATAAAACTTGTATTGTAAAATGGACCGTGTCCCTTTGGAAAACAATAAGAACAAGGCTAAAAGTATTTTGGAATTGTTTACACTGATGTGGACCTTTTTTTAACTATGAGTCTCAAAGGTGAAAAATATTTTGTTTCATTTATAGATGATTATAGTAAGATTGCCCTCATGTTAATTTCTTCATAATTGTTCAGTATTGTTTATTGTTATTTAAGTGATTTGTGATGAATTCCCTTTGTCGCGGTCTCACTGATGTATAAATAAATAAATAGTAAGATTGCTAGGATTTAAACTATTAAACCTAAAACAGAAGTTTTTCATTCCTTTGTTCAATAAGTAAATGAGGTTGAAAACTTAGGAAATTGGTATTATGAGGTGTGACATTGGTAAGGAATATTAAATAGTAAGAATTATGACTACCAAAAAAAAGGGTATCAAAATTAATCCCTACCCCATAAATTCATGAGTTAAACGGTGTGATTTACTAGAACAATTATGAATATATCTCATTGCTTACTGGCAGAAGATATTGTAGAAAAAAATGTTGGCCAGAAATGGTATGTGCAGCAACTTATTTGAAAAATCCCTCTTTAGCTAACACCATTGACAATAAAATACCCTATGAAATCTGTTTTGGAAAGAAACCAGATGCTTCTAACTTTAATTTATATGGTAGTAAAAATTTTGTTAGGAAACCAGAACAAATAATAACTTCTAAATGGTATAAAAAGGTGAACATGTGCATTTTAATCGAGTATAGTGAAGTGGGATATAAAGTACTTTTGAATAATAAAATCATTGTCGCTAGGCATGTTGATGTTATCCAAGAAAACATAAGCTGTATTGGATTGGCTGAGGGCGAATCTGATAAAGTTCAAGCGATTGTGATTTTTGGGATAGAGAAATAGATAGTTTGAAACAAAATAATGCTTGAGATTTTGTTGAAATAAGGAAGTTGAAGATATCAAATGGGTCTAAATGTTGAACAGATGGATGTAGAGACTATATTCTTAAATGATCATTTAGAAGGAAAATCCACCACTGGTTTTCTTATTAGGTTATTTGGTAATGTATTATACTGGAAATCGAGAAAGAAAAAAGATGGTACAGAAGAGTCTCCATATGCAGAATATGTAGCTTTAAGTGAAGTTTAAAGTTCCAAAAAAATAGAAATTTTTGTTTTAAACATAAAGATTTTTTTAAACATTAAAAACTCCTTTGTGAACAATGTCATTTTGTAAAGGACTTAAATTTATGAACTTGAAATTAATTCTCTCACATACATATGCAAATATTATTAAAATATTATATTAAATGTTGTTATATTTAACTTATTGTTTTATTCGCATATAGATAGATGTACATAATAAATTATATAAATGTTTATAATCATACAAATGAATGTAAATAAATGAATTAATTTTCACCACATTTTGAAACATTATTTTATTATTATAAGAGCTGTATGGTTTAGCAACCCTATTAATTTGGGCAGCCTCACTTTAATTTTTTTTTTTAATAAAGTTGTTCTTCTTATAATATTTCTTTTGCATGCTATTTTTTTGCAGATAAATTAATGTATTAAAATATTATTTTTATAAGAAGAGGAAGTCACGTGAATTGTGGTGTTCTAATAAATGAATAAGTAATTAAATTTTCCATGCAATTTATTATTAATTTAATATCCATAATAATTTAATCATTATATTCTGCCATATGCTTCCTTTTGTCTGGGATAGTTATATCCTCTGACTGTCACCATTTAGTCGGATAGCTGGTAACGCACATTTCATGAAGTGTTTTATGCACCTTGGAATTTTGGTGTATTGCATGGCGTGGATAGGTAAGGCATATATGTGTATCCTGGACATACCTTGGAACACCAGGTACTGCACATAGGGGAATGGTTTTCAAAAAATATGTCACTAAAATGGTATTTTATTCAGAAGCCAACAATCTTTAATGTATAATTAAGGCAAGTTGCTTTATTTCTAGAACAGCCACAACTGTCCTGTCCAGATGATTGGTGCTCTCTCACTCTTACGGTTACACGCACTGCATTGCAGTCTATCATCGGCTGAATTTATTTTCATGTCTGCTGATTACTAAACCTCACAAAAAGTGTCTGCCCTTTTGTAATTATTTTCAATTATGGTGTTTAAATAGCAGTGTGAAGAAGAGACTTCATTTAATATTACAAAAAACCCACTTCAGTTTTGTTTTTATATGTATACCACTTAAAAGTGTCTACCTTATATATTATTCATTATAGAATTGCCTTAATTTTACATTAAAGAATTTTGGCTTCTGAATAAAACACTATTTTTGGCCCATAGTTTGTTACTGATTACCATGCGCAGTACCTGGTGTTTCAAGGTATGTCCAGCAACCACATACTTAACTTTTTATCTACACTAGAGACCCACTATAGCACAATTTCAAGGCACATAAAACACTTGAAAAGTGTGTTACCAGCTCTTGGACTAAATGTTTAAATACGGTTGCAATTCTGGTAAAAATATTGTTGCTCGCCAAGTCAATGTCGTTATTGAAATTCCCAAATACCTTTAATTCATTGTTGTCCATAACTGCAAGAAAAATATCTTAAATTTGTTTTTATTCTTAGAAGCCCCTATTTCCTATGATAGAAGGACTATCCTTATAGAAGAGCCCATGAACCATAAAATTTGAAACAGAAGCTTTAATAGAAAGGATTATTAACAAACTATGTTTTTAAAACTTTCCTTTTGGCATAAATAACATACACCCTGCACGACTTACCTACTTTTTCATTCATAAAAAAAACTCAGTTACGGATTATTACATAAACAGGTAAACAATATAACATATTAATATTATATTTGCGCAAGGTTGAGGTTTTAGCTTTAGATGCGAAGCCCTTAAAATAAATAAATATTATATTTAAAAAAAATCAATGAAAATAAAGAATATAGTTTCAGTCGTAGGTTATTACAACTTATAACTAATCATAACGTTAATTAAATGACTCATTTGTATTGCTATTTTTTATGAATATTTATTTATGGACCACATATTTTTTTTTCTTTAAAAAAATTAAACACAGGGAGTTTGGTTTGGATTTTCTTTAAAACGGTATTGCAATTAAATTAATTGGAATCATTTAATTGTAATACCATTTTAAAAGTAAGGGTACTTTTTAAAATAAGGGTATTTTTTAAAAAATAAGGATTAATTTATTTTCCACCCCACTTTCTCTTAAAAAAATGGAAAATAAATTTTTCAGCCGAGTTCTCAATTTATCTTATATTCTCATAATTTGGACAAATATAATATAATCATTATTTTTTTAAAATATATAATATAAAGTAGGCGTACCATGGAAGCTGGGTTACAACTATTTAATATGAAGCATGTGTAGCATGGTAAGCTCGGCTACAGATATTTAATATAAAGTAGGTGTAGCATTGCACACCGGGTAACAGCTAGTAATATATATTACTTTACTATTCTATGTATTTTCCTTCAACTGTGAAAACAGTTTTAGTGTTCATCGTGATATCCTGCAACAACTGTCGACCAATTACTATGAAGGTAATTTTTTATTTTTTTGATCTTCCTCCTATAACGACAATTCTAAGGTAAGGGGTCTGGCTAATATTAAATATATTTTTATGGTTTCTTATTTTTTCATTATTTATATACGCCATTATAGATTATGTTTCGTGTACTACTAACCATTAACTCGAGTACTACCGATGGTCCACACATATCAGGAAACACTTTTCTAGATGATAATAGCTAGAATTGAAGAAAATAAAATTATTGAAGTTGCTGATCGCATAAAAGTTATTAATAATAATAATAAAATTTGCCTTAATTTTTATTTCCATTATAAATTGAAGGGTAAATAGACTTTGGATCCCATAGTCTTCCATGATGTAATTTACCTTCCGAAGAGAAGTTGATGTGAAAGCCTTTTGATACAAGGGTCGACCTAATTTTTGGTCTAGCAGCGCCACCCTCGGAGCTGATGGCTTCTCCTTAAACTAATAAAAGTGTGACGCTAAACAAATGAATTACTTGCCGACAGAGAAGTTCATTTAGGGAGACTGTAAGTTCGTTAGTCTCCGAAATAAACTTCTTCTGGAGCTCTGGGCTCGTTTCCTTCGCTCGAATTATGTATCTTTTTGTAGTTTATTTTCTTTCTTAATTAACTGGATTTGTTTGATGCGTTTTGTTGAGTTTTAGGCTTTGAACTCGACAGAAAAAATTCCCGAGAAAGAGTAAAATAGACTACTTTCGCGGCGCAACGGTCTAATTCCAGACAAAAGCTTCCTGAGTCCGTAAATCACCAATAAAAAGGAGATTTACTCAAATTGCCTATAATTTTAAAAGGCAAATAGATAAGGAATTTTCTGGCCAAAGGGTTATTGAGGGATAATTCTCAAAATTGCTAGCACTTGCCTGGAAGAACTGAGTCCTGTCAGAAAATTTAACTGCTATTGCTGATATTAAAGCTAATAATTTCTTTGGTTTTTGATGTTAAATCTTGAGTAACTATGATTGGCTGTTTCTGTATCTGATTTTCATTTCTTTCTCTAAATCATTTTCGTTGCATTCGAAATAACTATTTTCACCCCTTTTGTGAAATATAAAAGGAGGAAAGCTTGAAGGCACAAACAATTATGTAGGGTGGTTCACTTTATTTGTCTCAGTGATACAGTAAGCTACTCATATTCTGGAGGAACCGAGTTCGAAAGTCGGGCGAACTGTAGTGTCGTCGTTTTGGGAAGTTGGGTTCGGGCTAGGTAACTGCAAGTCGGAAAATCAGGTGCTTGGAGCCTAGTACTGACCGCACTATCTCTCTAGTGCGACGTATGGCGAATAGACAAATACCTGTATAGCATTTGCACCTCTGCTCCCTCATGACCTTTTTTGGGACTCGTTTAATGAATAAAATAAGAAATATTGTCATATTTAAAGGAACATTGCTACAATATACAATTGTTTCTAAAAGTTTGATCCTACTGCAATACAATGATTCTCTAAATCGAACACCACGAGGCCTTACAAACACATAACTTATTCATTACTGATACTTTACATTTTTAGCGTCAACTGTAAAATAAAAAATCACAATTGTTCTCTGAAACATTAATTACACAATTGAACGTAAAATTTAAAAATTGAATGCACACATTGAGGTTGTACAATTAAAAGAATGTTGGCGAACTTCAGTGTAGGTGACAAAAATCTACATCATATAATACATCATATTATATATTTTTAGTAAAATCCTTGGGTATTTTCCTGAAACCATATGCCTGAAGATCTCTAGCAAATATAGATGTTGCTAAAATAACAGCAATTACCATATTGACCAATGGATTGATACTGGATACAAGGTTTAATGTTAATTAACTCTAGCAAGCAGTACTACTAGTGCAGTTAACAATTTTATAAATGAACATAATTTACATTTAAAACAAACATTTATCATACACTGCTGGAAATATCTTCCACAAAAGCTACCCCCAGTAAAGCTGGGAAACCCCATCTCATTTAATAATGATAATTTTCATTTATATATTTTTTATTTGTTTCAGGTGAGTCTTCATTTTATCCTTGATTTAAAGTAATTATTATACCTACCCAGTGATTGTAAGTAAATTCCAATATTTCTTAGTACCTTAAAATACAAGTATCTTATTATACCTTAAGGTCTTTATAGCCATGAAGAAATAAAGCTATAAGTGGATTATTTGATAATGATTAAAATCAATAAATAAAATTAATAAAGTACGCATGCTTTTTACAAAACCTGATAAAAGAAAGATATATTTTTTTATTATGTCATATTAACCTACTACCGAAATTACTATTTAGAATCAAGAAAAGTCCGTCTCGCAGGAACTGCATAATCTTAGCGCGGTTCCGTTCATATCCCTAGTATAATTTGGAAAGATTAAAATAGAAGCAGTTATTATTTTGGTTCCACCAGTCTTTTTTTTTTTTAATTAATTATTATAATGGCGTGTCAACCCTTAAGGTCACTAACGCCATTCCTGTGTGTAGTAAAGTCTTGAAAGGTCATGATTTACAATCTTACCTGGAAGGGTCGGCTAACACTAGAAACGGACCCGCTAGTGACAAGGTCTTGGAATCCTGGAAATCTATATCTCTAACATTAAATTGTTTTTCTTATTTTTCTTAACCTGTTTTATTTTCAAATACATTATCCAACTATAAGCAATTAAAAAATAACAAGGAATAAAAAACAGGCAAAAAGAACAGTTCGAATAAGCGAAATCAATTACTTTAAAGTTTTAAGTTCTTATTTCTCCGATTGACATCGCCTAATCAAAACTTTCATAAGAACCTTTTTTTTAGAGCATTTAATAAGCTTTCTAATGGTATTCTTCCGTTTACCAACATTCTCAACCTTTTTCGAGATATTAAGGAAAGTAAACAAAGTTACTAAAACTTTTTATGTCTGTTAATAAAATATTTTATTCTAACCCTTCCTTAACTCCAAACGTAACCAAAATTTCAACATATTAGTTTTGATGAAAGTAGAACATGCAGAAAATGTTTCAACTGAATCCCATGATTCTAAGTACCCAAACCAAAAACGGTATTCAAAAACTATTTTTCCAATTTTCTCGAAAACGGTTAAAGCTATCGCCTTGAAAATGGTTTCATTCGTTTTCCTAGCCCAGGAAGCATATAAAACGAGTACTTGCAAGCTTATGAACTCAAAAACGTAAGCGTTACGATTTTTTTTTGCGCGCGAATTGCACCCCAAACGTCATCTTCCAGTAGGCGGAACTTGACCTTTCAAATTACGACGAAAGATTTTTGTACCAAATTTCATCAAAATCGGACCATTCGTCTGGGAGCTACAGAGCGAACAGACAAATATATATATATATATATATATACAAATTTGAACCACCGTTATTTTCGGTCTCTAGGGGTTCTGAAACGCGAAATTTTCTAGTCGGCACTTCCGGATTGTTTCATTGTACCAACCTTATTAGCGCGGTTCCTCCGTATGGGGGAGGGAGGAACCGCGCTAATAATAATAATAATATTTAAGTTGAAGGTGTAGGGATGTATCAATGGATTCTTGATGTAACTGGCAGGAATTGCTCCCCAAAATTGTTTAAAACATTAACTTATATTCATATATTTAACATATACGACTGTTTAGGTTCATCGTCAGGCATCTTAAATTAAATCGTGTTATGGTCTACTATAATTCTTATAATTTCATATTAAGGACCATAAATTTGGAATTTTGAGAGTAAACCTTAAATCCGGGTAAAAATCTTCAATATTTGTTGAGTGTACAAGTCATATTCACACTGATGGTAAGCGTCCAAATGCCTAAACAGATTCGAAGCGTCGCAAATATGTTAATGTTTAAAACAATTTTTGGGGAGCAACTCCTGCTAAGTTACTTCAATAATAATATTAATAATAATTGCTAATTATAATCCACTTATACTCAACATTTATTATATTATACATTGTTATACTTTATTCCAATCATTTATATTTGTCAAAAATGCAATGACGTTATTTCCTATCAGAGTACCCAATATTATGAACCAAAATATCTAAATTGGCGTTAATGACCTGACATGTTGCCACGCCTTAAAAAGTTACTAGAAATATGTACGTAAGGCATTTAAATTAATTTAATAAATATTTTTATGATAAATATAAATTATATACACAACGTTATCTAAACATGTTATTTTGTATATAGCCTATCTATTTCAAATCATTTATTTATAATTAAAAATTGAACATGCCTACCCATGTTCACAGAAATAAGGGCGAGCATATAAAATTTCTTAAAACAATAAGAACCCAATCATTGACTTAGAGGAAAAAAGATCAATAATTCTGTATATTATAATTTAATATCCTGCCAAATGCGGCCTTATGTCTATCTTAATGTCAAGAGCGTTTTACAAGGACCGGACAAGAAAAACTTGGAGAGTCCTTGAGAAACAGGAGCCACGCCCTTGCTTTAGACAGTTCCTTCAGGAATTCCTCCCTTCAAAAAGAACGATGAACATTTTAATGAACGACTAACAAAGAGCTCTTTTTTCGTTTTTGTAGCCACATACTTAGAGATAAAAGCCTCTAAAGATCTCGAGCTGTATCTCCTTGAAAATAAAGAGTTAGAAACAATTAAAAATAATATTATAAACTTTAAACATTTATGTTTGTTGCTCATTCTTCATTTTCCATCAATTGATTAAACCTCGTATACCTGCATAATATTGTACATAGAATATGTTATTTGTTTTTGTTAATCAGCTCAAACAATCTATTGGGATGTTAAAAATAAAATATCCTTCTTAGTATGAAAACAACCACTTACCATGAAGCCCTTCTGTAGGTTTTAGAATAATTAAATTTCTCAAATGCACAGTTTTAAAAACAAAAAATATTTTACGTTTACAAGAAGTTTCATATCTCACAACTATGTTTTCTGGTGACGATTATTTAAAAAAAAAAATATTGTTTGAAACCTGAATATAACTAAAGAAAACTACTTAATTTCTCACTGTTGATAAAAATCAATGATTAACCTGAATTATAATGATACCTACATTAAATAGAATTTGTTTCATTGTAATCTGTTTTATTGTCTTTATGAGATTCATCTACAGGAAATATAAATCTAAAGAAAATAAAGATCTACAAGAATTAACGTCTACATGATCTAGAGGTCTACATGAAAAAGAAGCCTAAATGGTCTAACATGATCTAGAGGTCTACATGAAAAAGAAGCCTAAATGGTCTAACATGAAATAGAGGCCTACATGAAAAAGAAGCCTAAATGGTCTAACATGAAATAGAGGCCTACATGAAAAAGAAGCCTAAATGGTCTAACATGAAATAGAGGCCTACATGAAAAAGAAGCCTAAATAGTCTAACATGATCTAGAGGTCTACATGAAAAAGAAGCCTAAATGGTCTAACATGAAATAGAGGCCTTCATGAAAAAGAAGCCTAAATGGTCTAACATGAAATAGAGGCCTACATGAAAAAGAAGCATAAATGTTCTAACATGAAATAGAGGCCTACATGAAAAAGAAGCCTAAATGGTCTAACATGGAATAGAGGCCTACATGAAAAAGAAGCCTAAATGGTCTAACATTAAATAGAGGCCTACATGAAAACGAAGCCTTAATGGTCTAACATGAAATAGAGGCCTACATGAAAAAGAAGCCTAAATGGTCTAACATGAAATAGAGGCCTACATGAAAAAGAAGCCTACGTGAAACAGAGACCTACATGAAAAAGAGGCCTACGTGAAAAATATGCCTTCAATCTATAGACGTCTACATGAAACAGAGGCCTACATGAAATAGAGCCTACATGAAATAGACAAAAAATACAGTCCCCAATGTTGAGATGTCTGCATGAAACAGAGGCCTACTGGAAACAGAGCCCTGTATGAAAAAGAGGCCAAAATAAAATAGAGTCCTTCAATGAACATGATACAGAGGCTTACATGAAATACATACCTCAATACAAAGAGGCTAACAAGAAATAAAAGTATTCATGAAATATAGGTCTTCAATGTACACACGGCTACGTCCAAAATTGGCGTACATGAAATTCAGTCTTAAAGACACTTGATATATTAGAAAAGATTAAATATAGGTGTACCTTAAACAATATCGTACATGAAATAATGGTTCTCAGGAAATACAGGCCTAAAGGAAATTTAGATCTCCATGAGGCAAAAGCTTATATTTATTATTGTTTATGTTAAGTTCTAATAAATTTCTCTTAAATTTAGTACTCGCCTTTCTCTGTAGACCATGCCCTGATCAGAGAAAAATAACTCTTATAGGAGTTAAATAGGAGCCAGAAACTCTGAGTCCTAAGTAGGTTCTATGATGTCCCATTTTGTGAAGCCGGTTTTCTAGGGACCCACAAATCACGCGACTCGTGGTTAGCCGACTATGAAAATTGGTTTTCTATTTGGAAAGTTTACACCTCGCCGAATGCTTAGTTCGACTACCTAATAGCTCTCCCGTCGCCAAGCGGTCTGGGGTGTGGTCCAGATCTAGAGAAGTACCTCCCCAACTTTCTACGGCTGAGGAAGCAGTTTGACCTCCTCACTTCAGCCTATTAAACCACTTTCATCGTTTGTTTTATATTTGCCCCTCCGTTTTGGAACAGGCCGAGCCCTCTCTCTTTCCCTATCTGTCGGCTCTTACTTTCACTCACAGACTCCGGAGAAAGGGAAGGCTCGATAAGGAGTTTGACTCCTAGCGTCTACGTCAAATCAGACTTTCAGATGGCTCCGATTCGTTGGAAAGTAGTCGCACGTTTAGGATTAGACACTCAATTACGGCTTACTTTGGGGCTAGAATCGACGACGATTTTCGTTTTCGTGATTTCACGACACCAAAACGATAATCTGCGGTAGATCCTTTCACCAAATGGTTTAATAATAACTATTGAAAGTCTGATTTTGCTTATCAAGTCTGATTTTTGAAGGAATAAAAATGTCGTTTTTAAAGCGACGATGTTTAGGTCTGCTATAAACTGCTTAAATTAAATGAATTAATCAGCAGAGTAACGCTCATAACAAACCTAACAAAATCCAAATATTAGCATCTTTTCGCATGATGCATATCCCTTGTATGATTTCGAAAGCTCGGATTAGAAGCTTTTAATACTTCATGGATTACCGGAGGCCTCACAGTAGCGCCAAACGACATTTCGTGTTTAAAAAAAGGCTAAAGCCTCTAAATTTTAACCGATTTCAATGAATTTTGTTTTAAATGAAAGCTAATAAAATTTAGAACAACTTTGTCTGGCCAGATTTATGTTTTTGTTTCCCCTGTTTATGAGATAACGTGTAAATAATTCACCAACTTTTACAATTGAACGTTAAATAATATTTTATTTTTCACGAAACTTATTATCAGCACTGATATCGTTAAAATTAAACATTCAAATCCCGATTAGACGTGGAAAAAATCGAAATCTGTATTCCAATCATTCAAAAATAATATTATTTTAATTAATCTCATTGTTGAATTAATATAAATTTACGTTTTATCAAGATGTGTCGGTTCTTTTCCAAGTCTAATCAGGATTTGAATGTTTAATTTCAACGATATCAGTGCTGATATTAAGTTTCGTGAAAAATAAAATATTATTTTATGTTCAATCGTAAAAGTACGTGAAAAATGTAGAGGTAATTTAATAAACAGGGGAAACAAAAAACAAATATCATTTGTACATTTTATTAGCTTTTATTCAAAACAAAATTCATTGAAATAGATTAAGATTTAGAGGCTGTTGCCTTTTTTGAAACACGAAATTTCATTTGTGCCCACTGTGGGCCGTGAGTGTTAAGGATAGAAAATATTGGAAACTGCAGATAATCCGTCCCAAAAATCCGGGTTATATGATAGTGTCCATTTTAATTAAAATAAATAATACTTTACTATTAATGGAAATAAACCATTACTTCCGAAGTACGGTTTACTCCGACGGAGGTGGCGCTAAATTTACGTCAGAATATTTTGCAATCGATTACCTTCCAAATACCACTATTTCTCAGTCGTTATCGAAATAATTAGGAAAGAATAGTGAGAATGACTGTTGATAATTTTTTTTTATTTAATAATTCTAATTTTATTTCTACTCCATATGTCACCAAAATTTATATATTTCAAGTATTGATAAATGTCAAACTTTCAATGTACAGGATACATGAAAACTAATATTCTATTTTTGTCTTTATATGTTTCCGAACAACGGTTTTAAGTGTTTTTATTCGACTGATCATGTCATATTATTTATAAAAAGTGCACAAAAAACCGAAAGTGCTACGATTGTTTTGCCCGGAAAAACCTTGTTCCGGCTTGTCAAAGAATTTGTCTTTTAATTTTGGCCTTTCATCAAAATCGGACCATAGACAGTAGAACAGTAGAAAGTGAACAGATAAATAAATATGCAAATTTGAAAGAACTGTTTTTTCGGTGATGTATTGTTCATGAAACATTAAAATTTTCCATAATCTCTTCCAGATTGTTTCATCGGGTAGACAACATAGGTGATGACTTTCTCACAAAATCAGTCCCGTAACAGGCCACTAGGGGCAGATACTATAGAGGCATCCGATTCATTACAATACGGCACACTAGGAAGATAGTGTGGTCAGTACTATGCTCGGCCGCCTGATTTTCCCCATTTCAGGTGCCTATTAATAAATTAATTGAAGGCTGGTTTGGCCTCGGGACGGTCGGGGAGGCCGTGTCCAAGCAAAGAACGAAGATAGTAGAAGATAAATATCTTCAGTGCGTGCTCAGGATTTGAAGTCAGGTCCTGAAGCATATTAGTCAAGTACTCTACCACTGGGCTAAACTCGCCCCTCCCCTAAATGTAACCTTTCCTCCCTTAAATATTAAAATTAAATTTTAATACGAACCTTTGGATAAATACACCCTTCTACTATACGTATTTCGGAGGTTATCACAAATCATTAATAAATGTTATTAGGTAGTGTGTTCTCTTCGGTGAAATATTTTCTATTCTTTATTCACATCTACCCTGAAGGCACATTGTGATTGTTTATGACTCTTTAAAAGTAAAATGGAGGTTATAAGATCTCATGATAAGACATTTATCGAACCAGATCTTTCAGCTGGAAATCTTATTAATTCTTAATAAAGTCTTTCGACTAGTCCATTGAAGATCATTAACTGTAAGCCCTTAGATCCTTTGAGCTAGGATGATCCTTTATCTCTGACCCATTTAATCCTCGAGTCTTCCTTGAGGGAGACATATCAGAAGGAAACGAAGAGATAATAAATAGTAACTAGAATTCTGTGTTTTGTACGAAAATTTTGAATTTTTCCTTTAAATACAGTAACGTAAAGTTCTTGGTTGGATTCCCACTAGGGTTGGTGTGAGTCGGACTCACAGAAACTGTAAAAAATTATTTGTTTTAACGTACCAGGAATTTCCAACCATTTTCTTTATAAAACTGCTCATGTCATTTAGTAAATATTTCTTGTAATACAAACACAATATATACACAACCTATGGTGTTGTGTACAAATAGATGGTGTTTTTGGAGGGAAAAGTGCATGTCCTATAATCAGGGGAAATATCCCCTGTAGTATAGCCTTATCACTGGGATGTTTTCACTCTTTTTTTTTCTCCTCTATAAATCTATTTTCCATTATGTTATAATATTGAGAGTCAGTTATATTTTAGTTGGGTTTTATATTCATATTTGAAAACGTTTGAATTTTTATTCTTTGTAGTATACAAAAAGGAATATGGAGTTAATGTAAATATTTCAGATTGAATGAGATAGATCAGAGTATTGTGTACAGTTCATTCAGCTTTGCAAATGGCCAAACAGAAGGGAGGGTTTAAGGAAAATTTCCCCTAGCAATTAGCGCATCTAATCAGCCAATATCTTAGCTTAAATGAATCTCAATCTGTCGTTTTGGAAAACTCGAAATTAAAAGTCTAATCGTTACCAATAGATAATGGTTAATGCAATCACCAAGGAAGGCGTTTTATTTGAGTTCTCGCATAAAATAGTAACAATTAACGCAAAATCGCAAACGCTAAAATTTGTTTGCGCAAATTTCATAGAATAAAGAGTGTGTAAAGAGTGAGGATTCTGCGTTGTTTCTTGGTTTATAGACATTACGTCTGTACAAACAAACACACATATATATGTATATATATATATATATATATATATATATATATATATATATATATATATATATATATATATATATATATATATATAGATAAATGCTTGTGTGTGTACACACAAACACACAAATTTGAATGACCTACTTTCTCGTGACTTTTGGTTATCAAACTACGACATTTCTCGTTTGCACTTCATGGGTTTTTTCATCACGTCGATGTCAGCGACATTTCTGCCCTCTGGAGGCGAAGGAAACCTGCTAAAATGGAAGCAACTATAGATTATCTATAGAAAAACTGCTTCAAAAAAGATATATTATTAAATCAGGGGGGAGGGAGCAAAGTTAGCTCAGTGGTTGAGTACTCGAATAACATGCTAGAGGATCTGAGTTCGGGCGCGCACCAAAGATTCTATCCTCAAGTGTCGTCGTTCGAGGGTTGGATTCGAGGTGCCATACCCTCCCTAGGCCCCCAGTCTTTAATTAATTTATTAATTTGTACCTGCTAAGTGAAAATAAGGCGGCCAGAGCATAATGCTGACCACACTATCACCCTAGTGTGCCGTATAATCAAGAATCCGATGCCCCTACAGTAACTGTGCCCCTGGGGGCTTGTTGCCTGTTACAGGACTATTTGTTCTGATTAAATGGACTGAACTTTCTTTTTTACAAAATTTTTAATTTTTATGATTCATTACAATTTATTAATTTTATCTGCCCCCTTCTTAAACAGTTACGGCCTAAAAGAATGTGTTCAATTTTTAATAATTAGGTACCTAATGATTTCCAATTAATTAATTATCTCATCTCTAAATTACGGGTATTGTCAGAAAATATTTCTTTAGCGTACAAAGGTCTGAAGGGTACAGATGTATTTAATGTTCTATATGTTTAGTATCAGAGGGCCGTATTTAGTCACCGGTACGAAGTGAACTATGTCATGAAATGAGTCGTTAATGTCAAAGAAGAGAAAGATGGATAATTCTCAACCAGACTGACAGTAAATGTAAGCTTTAGTATTACTTGACTGTTTTGTAGGACTCACATCTGCAATTGACTCTAGTAATAAACCGCTTTGAGATAATCCGTTCCACTGAAAAACTCGGAACTCGTCCAAATTAATAGCATATTTTATGTTCTATTTTAATTTAAATCCACATTGAGTTGATGAATAGCTTCAATGTCAACGGATTATGCAATAGAATAGAATATATGACTTAATGTGTGTTAAATATGAGTTCACCAATATAGCTCGAAAATATAAGCTATATAAATCATCTATGTTATTATTATTATTAAGGTACTTCAACTGCTTGAATCTTTAGCCCTTTGGATTATTTCAATCTTTAACTATTATAATTAACTCAGAATTTTAGGACGGGCTATCTATAGGTCACCACCCTTTTCTAGCCAGGATATGGCTAATGCCTATCCTTTTTGCTAAGGAAAAGCTACCATCCCTAGTGGGAATCGAACCCTCGATTCTTGGCAAGGAGTGCTAAGTGCTCACGTCTTAACCCTCACGGTCACCAGGCCTTCCCCTTTGGATTAATATCCATCTTAAGATGGATTATTTAATGTCACGACTGAACCTATCTTAAGAAAGATGGATGCCACCGGAGGGCATCCACTTGTAATAATTTATGGATGAAGTCACTCATTCATTTCAGTCAATTAAGTTCAAAATTCTTGTTAATTTTCAGTATCCGAAAATGCAATCCATCTTGGGAGATTGTTAGGAGAAACTGACCTCTTGACATATTTTCCATCAGTGGTTGATAGTCTTCCCAATGATATGTTTAGATTTTTATCAATTCATTAAACTAAATTAGGTAGAGCTTGGGAGAAACTGGAGTATTTCATTGCATCTAAGTGCAGCTCCACAGAACTAGACGGTGAAATCAGGGCACTGCTTTTACATATATATTATATCCTGATGTGTACTTATTTTCGCGTGTTTTTCTAATTCCCTTTGCTTTAAATGGATTTTAAGCTGAAGAAAGTTATTCATGTTTATGGACTCGATTTCTCTCAGATGTAGCCATCACTTTTTGCTCTGATTATGAGTAGGGGGATACTTTGGAATCAAGAGTGAAAGAAGATAGAAGAACATATTGGAAATAATTAAAATTATTATAAACATAATAAATGCATATATTACATTGTTATGTCTCATTTCATTGAATTTCTATTTTTTTTTTTTTTTATTTAGATAATTCTGCCTCTACCTTTGAGGGTCGTTTGCTGTGCATGTAGGTTTTATATTTCTTCATATATTTTGCAGGCATCATTCCACCAGGGAACTCTGCATTTTCCGGAAGAAGGATGTGTTTTAGGAACTCTAGCTTCACCTCCTTGGACTACTAATTCAGTGAAGAAATCCACCTTTTCCTGAATATTAGCTTCTGCTACAAATGCTATGTTTTCTTGAAGGCCAGTTGCATTCAATGCCAGAAAGCTATCCCAGTCTGCATTATCTGTATCGACTTGGGAGAGTGATGTTTGTAAGTCTCTATTCGCTCCGGTGTAAATAGAAATAGGGAAATGGTCACTACCAAATATCTGTTTTTCTACTGTCCATTGTGATTTTAAAGCCAATCGGGAGTCGATGAAAGATAGGCCTATTGCTGAGAAAGTACCCTTCTTGTTATCCAGGTTGGTGATCCATCATTTACATGCACTTCTCAATGAATTTTTCTATTTTGTTCCCTCGATGTCCATAGTCCAGCAGTTCCGAGCCCCATAATTAGTCGCCAACAAGGACGAATTTTAATTCTATTCTATTCGATAAAATTAGACACTAGAATCTCTGTTAAAAGTTAACAGAGTTATTCATTACAATCATTGGAAATTGAATACATATACTCCTGCAGATAAAAATTAGATTTAAGTGAAAGGACTTGTAGACTACTCTTATCTTAAGCCAGACCAATGGAATTGTTACTAATTGCTCCGTTCATCAAGAATTGGCTGCGCAATTATAATTCCCCCTTATTAAATAAGTAGATATGTATGTATCAGTCTGCTTGTGTGACGTTCACTTCCCAGGTTATACTAATGCCCAGTTTTTTTTTTCTAACCATGAATACACTGATATGGTGTTCGTTTGTTGCTTCATTAATGGTAATGCATCTGCTGGTACGTGAATACAGTCCAATTGTTCCGTACAATTGACTTAAGAAAGGGTGGATCATTCCCTCGACCTCCTACAGGAACGAGGGATTTTGTTCGTGATGTTGGACAACAGGAAGATGTACTTGGAATTTTTAATGGTACCCCTACATCTAGTGTACATGAAGCGGAATCAGTACCTGGAATACCTCGTAATAGAGTACACAAGTTTATAATAATTGTAATTATTTAAATTACATATTTTTCTGTCTTCTTTTATCTTGATTCCAAAGTATCCCCCTACCATCAATCAGAGCAAGAAGTGAGTTTACGTAGCGTGAGAAGGATGGGGCGTCACCATTATCGAGTAAAATTAAAGAATTTGTTCAGAATTGCTCCTTTACGCTAAAGCACATTTATTGGTTTTGACTTAGAGATCAGAAAAAATTAGATTCAAATATCTTTTTTTCTAAAACAACGAGGTACCATTTTAAAGCCTAATAAATAATGCAACTTTTGAGGTGGATGCAAACCTCTAACTACAAATAGCTGATTAAGAAAATATTGAAGAAGTTAAGAAAAGACTAATATCAATAGTTCACATCTTAGTGGCGTTTAGTATAGCTCTTAATTTACAAGGAAATTTAATGGAGATTCTAAAAATGTGGTCGTTATTTACGAGTCATTAACCAGAAATCCGGAAAACACAGTTTTTCACAAAAAAAAAAAACACAATAGTTTTGAAAGTAGATAAAAGTATGAATAGCTCTTCTTCAAGTTCAGATAGAACACCCATTTCTGCTTCCCTGAACTACAAATGAGGTGCAGAATAAACCCCTAAAGTTATGACATCTCATTGCGGGACACCCTGTATATACATTAATACATTTTAGTTCTTTGGAGTCTTAGGGTCTGTAAAGTAGTAATCCTTTGTATTATTCGACTTTATTTCGTATGCCCTACACGTTTCATGCTTTTATTAGCACTTTCCTCCGAAGGAAAGTAGCTATTGAGGTTGGACTCATGACGGAATTTTTGAAAAATTTCTTCAAATCTTTATCGATCCTACCTAGTAGACACCGAAAATGACCCCCGTTAAAATGTATATATATCTATATATATATATATATATATATATATATATATATATATATATATATATATATGTGTCTGTTAACACGATAGCGGCCAGAGTTTTTGTTTTTTCGTCACGAAACTTGGTATATAGCATTCAATTAGCAAACAATTGAACGAGTTCGTTAACCACCAAAATCGGTCCACCGGAAGGGGGGGGTTTACCCCGAACCCAAAACACTAATTTGACCATTTCAGCCGTAATATTTGTTATATTTCAACAAAACTTGGTATTCGTAGTGGTAATATAGAGAGAAAAGTGAGATATAAAAATGAACTAAATCGGTTCATGAGGAGGGGGGTTTACTCAGGACCGACAATACCAATTCGCCACTACCAGCCGTGATTTTAGGTATATTTCGACGAAACTCGGTATTCATAGTAGTAATCTACAGGTAAATATGTGTTGTAAAAATAAACTAAATCGGTTCATTAGGAGGGGGGGGTTTACTCCAGACCCACAATACCAATTCGCCACTACCAACCGTGATTTTTGGTATATTTCGACGAAACTCGGTATTCGTAGTGGTAATCTACAGGTAAATATGTGTTGTAAAAATAAACTAAATCGGTTCATTAGGAGGGGGGTTTACTCCGGACCCAAATTACTAATATACTCATACTGGTCGTAATTTCTGCTGTATTGTAACGAAACGCGGTATACGTCGTGGGTAACTCATGAGAAAGAAGTGTTGTAAAAATGAGCTGAATCGGTCAATCGAAAAGGGGGGTTTACTTTGTAATATATTTCAATAGAAAAGCCAGCCAGATATAGGTTCACAAAGGCGCCGCAAGGAGCGCTAGAGGGACTGTATTCGGTTCCTGCGTTAGATCAAAATACGATAATACGAGGTTTTTTGTATTTATTAGTAGTGTAGTAGGTACCATGTGTAAACATAACTCTGGAAGCAAATTAATAATTTATCAGTTACAAATTACGAAATTAAAAGAGAACTATTCATGTTTTTATTTTATTTATGTAGGATATTTTAAGCAAATTGTTCTGGAAAGCAGTCTACACTACCCAAATTCTGAGGAAAGTGCTTAGTTATGCAGCTCCTGCGTGACGGACTTTTATTTCTTTCGCACCTCATCAGGGGTACTTCACCTTAAAGACATAATACTGTTACGCCTGCCTCCGTAAAGGGGGCGTCATATTAATATTAAGGTTTCATCACACATCATACTCTTTGGCTGTTTATTAATTATACCTTTTAGCTTATGGTGCAGCCTGAATGGTTGGATCGAGAACTACTAGTAAGAAATCATATTCTTTTCGTACATTTAGGAACCGAAATTCTTAGCTACATTTCCAAATTGCTGCATTATTGGTATCAGCATTCATTGTGGAATGTTTTTAAGCTCGTTTTTCTATAAATTATATATAATGACCCTTTATGATATATTTGATTTTTACTCAATTTATACATCGCTCCAGATATTCGCAATTGTATAACTCCATCATTACAATTTATGTCGCCTCGGTTGCAATAAAGTCTACCTGTTACTTTCACTTGGCGCTTCATTTCCGTTTGGTCACGGTGTTTCGCCAAAGCACAAACGCAATATTCCCCGCGAGATTTTGAATGGACATAAAC
The DNA here is from genome assembly GCA_946811695.1 of Gonocerus acuteangulatus. NCBI lineage: Eukaryota > Metazoa > Arthropoda > Insecta > Hemiptera > Coreidae > Gonocerus > Gonocerus acuteangulatus. The sequence goes on along the minus strand of OX328126.1, from coordinate 68,402,168 downwards.
CGAACAGAGATTGTATAACCTTGCATTAGGTATGACGAAAGGGAACGTGAAACAGCAAAGAGGTAATTGAAATGAACTTTTGATGCATATTCACTTCAACGAATTGGCGTGCTTCGTAACGATGCTGTTTACAAAATGTGCTAGCCCATTATACTCTCTCACATTCAAGAAAAGAATTTTGTACCATTTTTTTCTCGCAGCAATAATAATATAAAGACCAAATTTAAGGAAGTTCGTCATCTTAGCGCGTTTCCATTCATTTCCCTTGAAAAGCTTAGAATGGAAACAGTCTTAGCCTTTGCAAAAAAAAAAAATGTATACATATGTAAATAAGTAAAATGAAATCTCAAAGCGACGCAAGATCTTATGCACCACAACAGGAAACTGACAGTATCAAATTATTCCATTTGTGCAGCGATTTCTCCGAAAGAGATGCCTCTACCAAATATCGCATAAGAACCGTATTTGTATGAAATGTAATAAAGTTACAAATAAAAGTTCCCAGCCGGTTTCGTTATGTAAAAATAGGGTGTCCCGATTTGAATCTCATTAATCTTGGAGAAAATCGCATAACAAGAAAGGAAGCAAGTTTTCATTTTTTTACTTACTTACTTAAATTTTCAATTGAAAAAGATTGTCTATGCGAATTGTTTGGAGAAACCGATTACTAAAAGTAAATCTCTTGACGCTGATATAGTTTTTGTGAACTAATAACTCAACTAAATAGATGATAACATAAAAAAAAAAAAAAATGTAAATATATATAATGACTTAGTTTATTAAAAGTTGACAAAAAGTCTCGCCCATGTACCCTTGTATTTGTAAATAGGCGCGCATACTCTCGCGCCGTTTCTAAAGCATTACGTTGCAGAAACCATACTGTAAAATTATATTGGTATCAAGAGATTGAATTTTAGTAATTTTTTGCTTCAAACAATTCGCAATGATAATTTTTTTCCATTGAAAATCTAAATAAGTAAGTACAAAAATGAAAACTTTTTGCGTTTCTTGTTTTGCGATTTTCTCCAAAACGAAACAAAAACGAGCAAATCTCTGAAGGACTTTTTGTCTTAGTTTTTTGGTCCCCTACACGCTCCAGAAGTTTTGCCATTTAAAATCAGGACATCCTTTATAAATATATCAGAAAATCCCTAGAAAAACCAAATTTTTGTATTCCATTTTCTTTCTCGACAATGGTTATACAAATGGTGTGGAAATGGTTGTAAGATTTCCCATGTCCAATTACTTAAATTTGTCCTGGAATCAATCAACGCAGAGACATAAGCGTTACGGATTTTTTGAATGAATTTTGCCCAAAAAACCTTCCAATTTGCTCAAAGTAATTTTGTATCAAATTTTATAAAAATCGGTACATTTTTACACACACACACACACACACATATATATATATATATATATATATACATGTGGATATACATATGGTGTGGCCAAAAAATAGTACTTTATTTTTCTTTTGTACCACTTTATTTGGTGTTTGCCCTACATGTTTCGTGGCTTATACGCTACCTCCTAATGGGCCATTAAAAATTGATATTCGTTTTCATTTTAATAATTTATGCGTTTGCAGATTTAAATGCCTTATACACAAATTATGTCAAATAAAGTGTTAAATATTACCTCATTTGGTTATTCACACCGTCGAATGAGGATAAACTCTACAGGATAATGCAAAGTTCATGTTAGGTCATTAGTAAGCTTATAGCTAGACTCTGGGGAGCCAAGCTGCTATACCAAACCCAAACATAATTTGTTGAACCTTGTTCAGGATGGCCAGGGCTGGTCGGAATTTTAGTTGAAGTAAACATCAAATTAAACGAAAAGAGGTGGTAAAATTTAAATATAATAATTATAACTACATTTTAGCAGTTTCCGAAGAAATGTAGCTGTTGTGGTTTCAGAATTTTATAATACTTTCTTCAATTTTTCAATGGCCATACGTAAAGCCTTTTCAGATGGATGGAAAAGTTCAAATTTCTGAGGGAAATATTTGCGAAGGTACTTCTATTCCTTTGAACAACTCTCAATACAAACTGATTATGTCTTATTTAGGGCTCGGGAAGGCTCTGAAAGGTCAGGAAAGGGAAATAGTGTTCATGTTTATCAATACTTATCCAAAGCTGATGCTGATAACAATTTAAACTATAACGTTGCCTCTTCAAGTAGATGGTTAAGTTGGTGGCAAAGGGCGTGGTCTGTATTCTAGGTTAAGAAAATGAGATGTTAATCATGAGAAGGTTTAAAACTTTTTTCAATATATGTATATTTAATAATATTAATATCAAAATATATGTAAATTTATAATATGCCCCTGGAGCTCACAATTTGTGTTATATCCCTACACAAGCGGGAAACATTTCTTCAAATCATTCCCATAGCAAACGACCTTGTTAATCAGCAAAATCGGACCCCAATTACTAAGTTCTTAATAACGGCCGTAATTATAATTATATTTGCAACGAAACTGGAAATCTAAAATGAGAGACGTGGTGTAAAAGTAAACTAAATCGGTTTATTTGGAGGAGGAATTTACTCAGGAACTAAATTATTAATTTGCCCTTATATTCCGTTATTTATTTATTTTTATTTTTTTTTTTTTTTTGTATGGCGCTTCGACATCGAGTTAATATCTTTAGCGCCGGGATATCTATTGGTTTCCACCTTTTCTAGAGACCCATGGTGCAGCAGGGAATTCCTTAAATGGGCCCTGAAATTAAGAAACACAGGTTCTTAAAAATTGCTGTTCATTACGAAAGACCAAAGCTATTAATGTTTATTTTGAATTTATATAGGTTTATTTAAGGGCATTCCCCAGGAATGCAGCAAAAATTGTTAGGTTGTTATTATCGTCTATCAAAATCGTCTATCACCTGTTTGTCTGTTTGATTGTTCATCAAACAAATCCACACCGTTTGGCCGATTTTGGCCAAACTTGGCAAACAGATAGTTATTGATACGAGGAGAGTCATAGCCTGGCTGTCGACCAGCTGTCGGACTGTGTGTTTGTTCATTATACAAATCCACTCCGTTTGACTGATTTTGGCAAAAATTGGCACACAGGTAGGTCTTGATACGGGGAGAGCCAGAGGCTACGTCAAAGTCGTCTTACAGCTGTCTGTCTGTCTGTTTGTTCCTAATACAAATTCACACCGTTTGACCGATTTTGACCAACATTTGCACACTGGTAGTTCTTGATACGAGGAGTGTCATATGCTAGGTCAAAATCGTCTGGGACTCACAGTTCGGAGGTCACGGGTTCGAAACTGCGAATCCGAACAGTTTCAGATTTGCGTTATTAGATTTTAATATTACTTAGTTAAATATATAAAACTATGTATTTTAAAAATTAATTGACAAATCACACCGAAACCACGCTTCATCCAATGATAGTGGCATAATTGACTCACAGTGTAGATATTCAAAGTGCATAACTTGCCTTCAAGTCTACATTTTAGTAATGTAAGCCCTGAACAAAACAACCAGACCTTCCCTTTTGTATTGGAGCTGAGATGATTATACCACTTAGTACAACACGGCTTTGACTAGGGATTAAACTAATATCTCAGAGCTTCTTGTGTCACGCCCATTTGTACTTATACCTGATAAGCTGCGAGTACTTCTGTATCTCCAACATTCCTGCGGAAAATTAACTCAGCAAGAATTATTTAATCAACATCATATTCTCCATCTAGTACCAGTAAATGTATTAAACTTATATTTGTCAAAGGTATTAAATGAAAAAGTCAGACGCGCAGATTAGTGTATTTTTAGAATTTTTCTATATAATGCTTTATCTGGTATGCTTTGGACCATTAAATTGCTACGAAACTATCATATCCAAAAAATCAATCTTCAATGTCTTATCGAAGATTGTCCTTGAAATGTTTTATTAGGCACTAGAAAGCATTCAACATCCAAAACTGCTCACGTCATTCTTTTGTTATAATTTGACTACTCTAATCGCACCAAAAATTTATAGACATTAGATTTTATAAATATTAGAAGTCTCAAAAATGACTTTGAGTGCCCGATAAAAAATCCTTTGTTTCACCAAAGGCCGTGTTTTAAAGAAAAACAAAACACTTTTTTCCATTTTAATATTCCTATATGAAGACAACCTGGAATCGTATTAACCCACGATTTCTTTTAGCAGTTACTCTTAAGAAAACCATGATTCATAAGCTCAGTATGCAGGCTGCCAAAATGGTTCATCATCAATTTTGGCAGCCTGCATACTGAGCTTATGAATCATGGTTTATATATATATATATATATATATATATATATATATATATATATATATATATATATATAAATACACACACATGCTAATGTGTGTCAATTTTAAAGTTTTTAAGCACCCAGCTAAAGCCCCATATCCAAAAAATCGGCTGATTTGACCAATGCCCGAGTTTCTCAGCTGTGTTCCAATATGCCAAACGATTCAAAATATGTAGAAGAGCCCTCTGTGCCCACAATGAAGATATCAGATGTCCTATAAAATAGGTTTAATTCAATTTGTTTTAATCTGTCTATTCAAAGCCCATAATCTTAATAATTCTTATTTCCGGAATAGATTGAACTTCTTATATTATCCAGAATGTAATAATTACAATTTTTTGACTCCCAAAATCTGTCCTATCTTATAATTTCCAAAATAAGAAAATTGGATTAAGCCATTTCCAGCCCGTACAAAACAATGCCGATGAACCGCTTTGAATTGCGACATTGGTTGTCTCTTAAAAGAGGAACTGATGAATTAAAAAAACAGAACAAGCATCTAATATGCCGAAGACTATTGTCTGCTTATCTGAACAGACAGGATGAAGCTATTCGTATGCAAAGGACCATTCGTCATCTTTTATTTATCATTTCTAACAGCCTGTAATTTTCCTACCTCTTTGTATTGAGCTCACTGAGAAGTTAGAATCGATTACTTACAACTCACATTACTCGACTGTGATATGAGGACATTTATGACTTGACAATTATATTATAACAATTATATTTTTGCATGTACATATGTGTCAGGCTGTACCGTATGAAATGTCAGATTTAATCCTTTCCCTTTTTTATATCATTATTTACAAACATCATTGTTATTCATATAGAATTAAAGCTCTTTTATTCCTATTATTTAATCAGTAACTTGCGTACTGTGCTGTGAGAACGATCCTCTGAGTAAAAGATAAAACTTAAATTATGACTTCAACGGAAATCCGTATTATTTTTCGTTATGAATTTAAGCTCGGTCATAGCGCTGCTGAGGCGTGTATGAACATTGACACGGCGTTCGGGTAGGGAACGGTGAATGAACGAACTGTTTACCGGTGGTTTTCCAGGTTTCAGAGGGAGAATTTTGACCTTGACAACGAGGAGCGAGGAAGGCCAGAAACCTAGCTTGACAATGACCACCTGAAAGAAAGGGTTGAAGCTTGTCCCTCAAAAAGCACTAGGGAATATGCCAAAGAACTCGGAGTAGGAGCCACGACAGTTTCAAGACATTTGAAGGAAACCGGCAAGTCCAAAACTGAAATTTCATACGGTACAGCGTGATATACGTGTGTATGTATGTAAATATATATGTCTGTTCGCTCTAAAAAAAAAAAAATCGAATTTTCTGGAATTTTTCGTTATAGATACTTAAAGAACGGCGGATTGAAGACTTTAAAAATATTGTTACGTTTGATGAGGAAATATTTGATAAAAAAAAAATGTCAAATAGACACGATGAGGATTTTCTTCAAAATTATTGGGGTATCGTTCGAGTGAAAGTTAGCCACTCGAAAGCTTACCGAATTCTCTACAAAAACTATCCCCAAGTTATTTTCAATGGGGTCACCCCAGTCAGAGTAATAAACTACTTAAAACGTAGAAAATTTTGTTTTCTTTGCTTTGAAAGGGTCTTTGTATTTATTTTTTCATTTATGCTTGTCGTTTTTTAATTTATCATTTTTTTAAATTATTCACGAAATAATAAAGAAAAATATTGACTGTTTCCGTTTAACGCTTTCCAAATCATCAGGATAAGATACGCGTGAGATGACGAAGTCCTTGTGTACTGGACTTTTTAATACTTTCTGTTCTCAAAACATAACCAAAATTAATATATATTTAAGCAACTTGACCTTTCGTTTAAGGAAAAGTATTTTTTGCCAAATCTGATCAAAATCGAACCTATGAGTAATAGTATGGTTTGGGTAATGAAAAGTCGGCTTACATATCTTATCTACGTCATAAGCGGATCAATTCCAAAAGCGAGTTTCCTCTTAACAGCGAGTGTGAAACATGCTTAAAAAAGACGAAGCGTTAAATGAATAAATAATACTATAATTTAATAATAAGTTGTTAAAAAAAATAAAAATTTATTTTGAAAACTTCCGGAAGGCGGAGCACACAAAGGATTATTTTGAAAAGGTTATTTATTAAATTAAAACAGCTGAACGGTTTCTGGTTAATGGACTGTATAATTTTCCTCGTGGAAAATGCTATGGAATCTAGCGAAGTTCGCTCTATATGAGATTTTATCTAAAATTTCCTTTTAAAGCTTAATCTTGTTAGATGAACTTACTTTAGGTAATTGCTTTTGAATTTTTAATATTCCTAGTTTATTCAAAAACAATCTCAAAAAATTAAAAAAATTAGATTTGAAATTTTAATAGAAAAGAGTAGCTTATACTTTAATAAAGAGTAACTTATATTATTCTAAGAGAGTAACTTATTCCCCACTTGCGTTAATGACCACAAGGTGTGCACTTATATTTTAACAAATTCGATTTGCGGTCGCCTTGTTTGTTTTCTTTCACATAAGATTCTACGTGACCTATATTTATAGATATTATAGATACTCAAGATGAAAATAATTTTAAAATGTCCAATGTCCTATAGCAAAGTACTAGAATTTTCAGTCTGGCTCTGAGAAGTGGGGGCCCGGCTCTGAGCAGTAGGGGCCCGTAATCTGGTAGTGGGCCCGGCTCTGAGATGTGGCGGTCCTGGGGATACCCATTTTTTCCTGTTTGTATGCTAGTTGGGAACTAATCAGCTAGTTCCATTTTTTACTTTTTAACAATTACCCCCCTCGTCTGTCTAAATCTAATTGAAATCACGATATAATTTGTTTTTCAATTTTATTTAACAACTTGATCGCCCCAAAATGAAAATACTAGGCATTTCCTGTTTCCGATTCAAAATCTGGACTTCAATCGTTCAGTCTAGGTAAAAACTGAGAATTCCATTGATGACTAAAGATCCCATTTAAAAAATCCTTGAACGGAATTAATATTGATAATACCTTTTTTTTTCCCCCCCGAACGAGCTAACATTAAAAGTCATAAACATGTTAAAATAAGCTCTTTTAATATGGATGTGACCAACACTTAAATTTGGCGTCATACCAAATGAGTTATTGACATTTTTAAATGTGCTAAGTAAGGTTGCTACGTTTTGCCTATGAAGATATTGGATGCTTTAGAAGAAACCCTTTAGGCATTACGAAAGTATATATAGTCGGAGTTCGGTCGTGAGGTTAATAAAACAAAAATGTTTTAGACGAAAAATGTAATTATATTCAGCACACTACTTAACCTCGACGATATACGAACCTTAGCAAACGATACACATATGTACCTTCGAAATCTCAAAGGTAAAAAATTTCCTCTCAACGGACCTGTAAGAATTTGGTATGTTCAGAGGCAGGCTTCCTCAGTTTGCAAGCTCTGGAGAAAGACCAAGAAGACTGAAAATGAAGATTAGGCACTCATAAAAAATTAAATAATAATATCAAAACCATTTTATAACAACATAATTAATTTTCAATCATGTACCAGTTGCAGAAAAATGTATTCTATATAAAATTTGGCACATACAGTCATTTTACTGGAATCTTGTATGTTTGTTGCCGAACTTTCAAATTTTAAAATTGATAATTTTAGATAAATAATTATTATTATTTTAAAGCAAAATATACGTTTGTTAAGAAAGCGATCTTAGCTAAATCTATAAAAACGATAAGAATTGCCGATACTCTCGGTTATTTCATGAAAGGGATTACACCATTTGCAATGATAAGAACTAATAAAAGAGCTGAAATTTTTTTTCAAAGTAGTGTCAAGTGTTGCCAAGAGTGAGTAAAGAACTGTAGACAGTGTTGCAAACAATAAAATAAAGCGAACAGCTGTGTCAAAAAAATCGAATATGTTTCTTTGTGAAGGGGGGGGGGGGGGGGACATTACAAAACTCCGAGCCTCGGGCAAGAGTTGCTGGGAGCAACTTTCACCGCTGGCCCACATTCGCAGTGAACGTTTCGAGCACGAACGTCGATTCCATATCTACATTAATAGAACAAAATGAAATTCAAGAAGTTAACGAGATTGCTAAAGTCAGTTCTTGAAGTATACACTTGGTGGTGCACTTTCGTTTCTTGAGATTACGTTATGGAATTAAGTATTTGATCTACTCACCCACCTCTCTCTCTCTCTCTCTCTCTCTCTCTCTCTATATATATATATATATATATATATATATATATATATATATATATATATACATACATCTAACAAAGTAGCTGATGATGATTTTGAAAATCGTGGTAGTATCTTAAATATGATTTGGCTTGGTTAGAAATAAACAATTAATAATTAATTTAACAAATAATTAATGTTTCAGTTTAATGATTTTGTGGTTTTCTAGACATTTTAAATAGACTGGGACAAGGCATTGTTATTGACACTGACTCGCTAAACTTACTTCAAACTTACTGTCTTAAATTACAAACATGAGGTCAACCTTATAAGCGGGGTTCCTCCCTATGAAGGGAGGGAGGAACCGCGCTAAAACCCTAAAGGCTACACACTCTCTACAAAAAAAGTAGTATAGTACTACGATATCTAGTCAAAAATGGGCAGAAAAAAATGTTACAGCAGGTTTCTGGTGGAGAGCTACTGATAAGTTGATAACCCGCTCATGGGCGTATATAAGGGGGGGCTGCCCCACCCGAAATTCTGATTTGATCGGTAAAAATGTCTCACAAACCCTTAAAAATAAATTAAATAAGGTCACTTAGTTAATAAAAAATATTTTATTTTGGGTGTAATAACGTTTTAGTTGCTTAAAAATATTCCAAGTTCTAAATTGTTAGTATTCCATACCCCGGAAATGGTCTCAGCCCCTCCCGAAATTTTCCCAGCTCCTTCCGAAATTATTTTCTACATACGCCCATGAACCCGCTCTAATGCCTTGACAATGATGTTGATATTGTACATTTTACGTTCAGTAGAGTTGCTCTCCGCAGCCTCTTATTTCGGTCTTTACGTGGCGGATTTAGCAGTCTACTGCATGCTACCTGGGCTCAACCAAAATTTGGTCCATTTTTGACGGAAAGTCCAAAACAGAAAATATAACTGACTGGAAGCTGGGAGTCACTGCTGGCAGCGCGATTAATATTGTACCTGTGTATGCAGGCAGGTTTCGCTACTATTACACGGTCTCTTCTACAGGTTTTGTCCCAGTATGGCAGGAAAATCCGGAGCTCCATAATTCTGGAGTCTGGTATCTCCAAGATTGTTTTGCAATAAGCCGAGGACAGGCTGTACAAAATATTTACGTTCACAGCCAACGTCACCAGGAACTCCATCTCTTGTGATTTCTCCTTTGCATGAGAGTGAACATATTTCTTGTGATTTTGTGATATTCTTATGCGTACAAGGCTGCGGATAACATCCAGTACATATAGGCCTGAGCTCTGTCGTAGGCTAGTGAAATTCTCTACACAAATCTCTTTTGTAATTTCAAATGTCACTAAAGCCTAATAGCCTAACGCTTGGCCAACTCTTACATTAAATGGGGTATCTGAAAGTCAAAAGAAATTGCTAAACTCTCGAATAACTAGAAGCAATATAGAAAAAACTATCATTAAAATACTATAGACTTGTGGAACATTAGTCGCTGAGAGCAGTCATATGTGGCAGAACCAAGAGTCATAGTTCGTTACCGGCAAATTGCCCCACAAAATGACAGTGAAACGTCCTTGTAACGGAGCAAGGTCTTGGCACTGACTCACTCCATTGTCACTCAAAGAGGATGCTCAGAATCTTCTTTCCACCTCCGCGGGCAGCTTCACTTTTTCTCAGGCCATGGGCGTATTAAGAAAATAATTTCGGGAGGGGCCGGGAAAATTTCGAGGGGGGCTGAAACCATTTTCGGGGAATGAAATACTAACAATTTAGAACTTGGAATAGTTTTAACCAACTAAAACGTTATTACACCCAAAATAAAATATTTTTTATTAACTAAGTGATCTTATTTAATTTATTTTTAAGGGTTTATGACGCATTTTTACCGATCAAATCATAATTTCGCCCCCCCCCCCTTATATACGCCCGTGCAATTAAAACGCCATTACACACACAAAAAAAAATATTTTTTCTGAACTAACTAATCTTATTTCATTTGTTTTTAAGGTTTTTATGAGACATTTTTACCAATTAAATCAAAATTTGGAGGGGGGTATCTGCAACCCCCCTTATATACGCCAATGGTACCCGATATTATAGTACAAATGCTACATGTTCGGATTATACAGCTTTACCAGTGTTAAACCAATCACTACTGGAACTGTAGTGAAATAAGGTCAACCTCATAAGCGGGTTTCCTCCCTATGGACGGAGGGAGAAAGCGCACTAAAAGGCAAAAAGGACTATTATTACTCCCTTCCAAAAAGTACGAGGCCAATTGAATTCTGATCTGCTTACATTAAAAAAATTCCTTGGCAAGAAACATTTTACCAAATATAACGTACAAGATAACAGTATTATTATTATAAATATAACGGTGCATCATTGAATAAGTCAGTTCGACTCTTTAAAAATCATCGATTAAATACTGTTTCTGAGTTTAATTTTAATAGAGCGATTGTAAAATTCCGGATGTTTTATATATATATATATATATATATATATATATATATATATATATATATATATATATATATATATATATATTTAAAAAAAGAAATGAGGGAAACAATATAGAATCACTAAAACTAGATTTTTTGTAATGTAATTTTAATTAAACTAAGAAAACCGCGCCTTTTTTTATGACAAGTGTGAATGACAACAAGTATTTGTATATATGTTTCAACAACATAAAATTTATATATATCCTTCAACTAAAAGATTCAAATAAAAAATCTATTTTTCGTAATATGAGATAATAAATATAAAACTATTTATAAATTATAGGTTTAATTGACTTAACTAAATGTTTTTGGTTATAAAACAAAATATGCATAAAATTTAACAGGATATAAGAGATATACAATGTGGCGTCGTTACCGGAGAAACTTGGAATGTTCCTCACTTTTAAACAGTCTGGTGCCGATGAATTTTAAGGTGTTAAAGTACTCATTTTTTAGTGATACTAACCGGTTCTTTTATTGTATTGCCCCTCCAGTAAAAAAAAACTTAGTTGTTTTTTTTAATTTTAATTTAAATGTGTGGTATTCTAAATACAGCTTACTTGTAAAAAATGGAAGAATTAGAAAATTTGTTCAATCGTGTGACCAGACACACACACGTACATGTTAATTTTAACTGCGGTCATTTTGGGTATTTAGTAGGTCTGATCAGTGAAGATTAGAAGAAATTTTTCAAAAATTCTTTCATGAGGGCAACCTCAAAAGATAGATTCTTTGGAAATGGCTAATAAAATGAATGAATAAACTATGCAGTTTAATCTGCCAATGCTGTGCTTTTATTGTACAATTATTTATAAAATAAAATTGTTTGTAAATTCATTGAATATGAATAATATCGGAATTATTTTATTTCAACCAATATTGATGTTTGGAATAAATCAGTGGAGATTTCTCAAACCAGCTTCAATTCATAAAAAGCTGTTCCACATTGCATAATTAGATTGAGATCAATTGCTGTGTTCATCTAGTTAGCTTTCATAACCAGTCTTCTTGCAACCTGTTTGTTATGTAATTATATTTTTCTGAACAACATTTATGATGAAATAGATGTTGAAGGGCCACCTTCAACTCAAGATCAGAATGAATGATTTTATTAATATAAACATTTTGTTTACAGAAATATGCTCCTGACATTCGTACTGGTGGCAGTGTGCTCGACAGGAGTGTTAGGAGTGACTCCCGATCCACCAAGAAGCGGAGTTATAGGAGCCAAAGGCCTGGCTACAGCTGCAGACTGTTCAGGACCTGTAGGTTTCAGTGCAACAGGAACTTCCAAGGTACACCAAACCGGACTCGTCAGCTACAGAGATACCCTCGTAGATAGGGGTGTAGGATTCAGCAGAGAGACTGGAGAATTCACCGTCCATTGCCCTGGCATCTACCACATTGCCTTTGCGGCATATTCTAAAGAACCCAACACTAGGTAAGATAGAAACTTCATACAGACCTCATTATAAACAAGTCATTTTTGCCTTCCTAAAGTGCAAAAGCAATTGGTCAGAGCTCATTATTGTCTCTATGCTTTATGGTTATATAACAGAAACCTATAGAATATATTAATGGACACAGAGAATAATAATTTAGTAAGTTCAAAATCTTAACTTTTCAAGGCAGCTGTTGAACAGAGAAAGCACACTATTTTAAGAGATGCCAAGAAACCCACATATTTTTAAGTCGGAAACAATCTAGATTTTGAATTAGTGACTTGTTTACACTATCCATGAATCTTAGGAGATAATCATAGTGCACTTAACTCATTCTCCCATTTACCAACTTATTACCTGTGACCATGGGCCCTAATGATAAAGGAGACATTTATGTTCATTCATGCTTCATGAATGTGTCCCAAATATAGCATGAGTTCTGTAATAATATTTGTACACACTATTTATTCAGCGATTTAAGTTGAATATCCAAATTTCATTGTCATTTTCCTTCAGACATAATACTGTAATTTCACAAATTTATTTAAAATCCATTTATAATTAACTCAGAATTTTAGGATGGGTTATCTATAGATAACCACCCTTTCGTAGCCAGGATAGGGCTGATGCTTTTTCTTTTTTCAAAAGAAAAGCCACTACCCATAGTAGGAATCGAACCCATGACCTTTTGGACAGAGTGCAGTTTTTTTTATTTATTTTATTCAAACATAAGATAATGTTAATATCAATTTATATTTTCATATTTTATTTATATATAATTAATTTATATTAAGATTCTTTAATGTGAAAGAAATAATCCTTGTAATTTATAGAATGTGGGCCTTATTTGGCATACAGTATGGTCCATTATGGGGTCATTCCGTGTCAAATCAACAGTGATTTTTTTTTACCATCTCAGATTTAAATGAAATTTGGTGAGGCCTTTGTATAGACTAAGAAAAATGCCAAAAGTTATTGAAAAATATCAACTGATTTGGAAATTACAGCTATGTCAAATTTCAAAAATTGTCAAAAAATGCCAATACCTGACATTTTTGAATTGCTATTGTGGCTCTTATATTTAAGCTAGAGAGCTGGGAGGGGTGTTATTTTAAAGCTCTTTGTAAGAACTTTTTTATGATATGCAACACCATATAGGTTAGGAGGAAAAAAAATTTCTCAAATTCAAAAACAAAATGTTATATGTTTTTCTAAGTATATTTGTGAACTTATTCCTAAACTTTTATGTTTATGTTTAAACATTTTAAAGAGATTTAAAGTTGTATTGCAATTGCAAGTGCATAACATGTACATACATGATCATGTTTTGAATATCGTCCAAAATATTAGCGTCTTAAAAAAAAAAAAAAAAAAAAAAATTAATAAATGCTTAACCCATTGGAATCCCATCATAAAATTTTAGGAATCGGTTCACAAATATACTTAGAAAAACATATAACATTTTGAAAATTTTTAAAAATACGCTTTTTGAGATATATACAAATAAAATTTTCTTTTTGAATTTGAGAATTTTTTTTTCCTCCTAACCTATATGGTGTTGCATATCATAAGAACGTTCTGACAAAGAGCTTTAAAATAAGCAACCCTCCCAGCTCTCTAGCTTAAATAAAAGAGCCACAATAGCAATTTGAAAATTTCTAGTACAGGCATTTTTTCACAATTTTTGAAATTTTACGTAGCTGTAATTTCCGAATCAGTTGATATTTTTCAATCATTTTTGATATTTTTCTAAGTCTATACAAAGGCTACTTCCTCACCAAATTTCATCAATTTCTGAGATAGTGAGGTTGAAAATGTTTGTTTTTTGTGTTGATTTGACCTGGAATGACCCTATGTTTAAAATTTAAATCTCCTTATTTTATACTACTACCTTGATTTACTTATAATTGCTTGATATTAATATTATTTAATCTTTAATTGCAATATTTTATGATAATTTATAACTAATATTACTTAAAATTTGTGAAATTACAGTATGATGTCTGAAGAAGGATGATGGAGTCCAAAACGTTCCAATAAAATTAGGAAGGTTCTATCAATCTCATCTGAATATACCTTCCCAACATTTTTATAATTTTTATTTATTCAAATTTAACTTTTAAATGCGAAATATAGTACATAAAAAAAAAAAATCAACCTAAATTTTAATATTTAACGCTGTATACTTTTTGAAATATATTCAATTCACTATTGAGTTCAATATTAAAAGGTTATTACAATCCAGTTTCTATAGAAATAAACCATCAGTCAGCATCCTATCTCTGTATTGAATGTTGAAATAGACTGGGTCAATTTTATGAGCAAAAAAATTATATATTTTTTATGTTTATTTTATTTTATTTTCTATTCCAAAAAAAGGGACTCTCACCCACAAAAAACTCCATCATTACCGTTATGATTCCCTCTTGGAACAGCTGCTTTGGGCAATCTTCAAGAGGGTACCGTGTTTTCCCCTAAAGGAGAGCCAGTATATTGTCTTTATGTTTATGGCAGACTAGCTCTGTTCCCTTCCCACTTTCTTTAGGCAAGACCCTGCTTGTGAAATTGGCAACAGCGTTCCACCTATAAGGGCTCGACAGTGTCATCCCTTTTATTGTTTCCAGTGAGAATGGACCAATGTCCATGCTTAGCCCTCTCTGCCCTTCTTCCCACCTTTTGCACTGAAAAAAAGGTCTGGTAACCGTCATCATAGTCCAAATCCCTGTACTGGTATTGCAGGTCCAACTTCCAAAGGAAGCTCCGAAAATTTCCCTGCCTGCCCATGCATTCAAGTCCTGAACAATTCAGGCATTCTGCCTCTCTCTGGTTTTGGCATTCCACCTCCTGCCAGGCTGCTATTAACGCCGGGCTTTCTACAGGTTGCCACCCTTTTATAATGCCAACAGCACGTGGTCGGTCATCCATTCAGATACTGGCCACGCCCGACGTTTCTTAGCTTAGGAGAATAACAGGAACCGATGCATGGCTGTTGGCAACAAAAACACTTATTCTAAGATTTATAGGCAAATTTATTAGAAGTAGGAGAGGGCCAATATTTAAGTCTTGTAATCGGGGACTCTATACTTAATAATTCATTTCAATGCTTTATTACATATACTTGCAAGTAAATATATCAACATATCGTCCCTACCATGTCGAGCTATCGAATATGAAAAATCTCATATTTCAGATTCGATACTTAGCTCTTTCATTGTGGACGATGCGGCTTTTGGCAACTCTAACCCCTTTAGAATAGCCGGAAATGCCTTAAATGAAGTATCAAAAAAGACAATTTTTTCAATACTACTTTGCCAATCTGTCGAATATGTTCATTCACTAGTTTGCTCCGATTTTCATATTCGATAGTTCGATATGGTAGGGGCGATATATGTACTACAAATATGTCACATTCAAATATATAGGCATAGTGAAAAAGTCAGTTTTATTACATTTAAAACAACAAATGTCGGTTTTTATCTTATTAATGTATCACATCTATTTATTTATTTGTTTATAGATAAAATAAACTATTTTAAGCTATAAATCCATGTTTACAATCAAATGATATTTCAAAGTTATATATTTTATTGAATTTGTCCTATTTTTCAGAGTGGTTCTGAAGAAACGAACATCTAACAGTACTTGGACGGATGTACTATCAGCTGGTGGTCTGAGTGGGGGGTCGAATCAAGTACTCCTTGACTTGGGAGTTGGTGACCAAACAGGGGTCTGGCTCCTGGGTGGTAGCATTGGCACTGAAGAAGACCGTGCTATACCTTCAACTTCCTTTACTGCTTTCAGGATAGCCAAGAAGTGATTTCATTCTGCCTACATCACAATCTCAATTCATTGAGCGTGCTTTAAAACTCTAGTTAGCTATACCTGATCTTTTTTAATTTTGGGACGCCTTTATCTTATGCACTTCTCCTAGTATCTTCTTTTATCTTTTTCTTCAATAATATTTTCATATTTCTACTAACTTTTTTTTTTTAGTAAAAGTATATAAATGACAACACAAGTTGTTGAATAAAATTAAAATGAAGATTGAGCATGTTTCCACTAACCCTTTCTTTTTTCCACTCACCTCTTCCGCATGCTCTTTTAATTCTTCGAATCTTTTTTCTTTTTAACTATTTCTTTTTAGTTTAACTTTCTTCTATGCATGATCTATGTTTCTATCCTCTGTACTTTCTTAGTAATCTGTGTAAATACAAATAGATCAATTGCATGATCTTCTCTCACATTTTTTCTTCAACCAATTAAAATACATTTAGAAAGAAATGTGAGATGTATTTTAATTAGAAGTCTCTCAAAAAGATTAGGTATTGCATTTTCTACAAATGTTATTATTTTCATTGAATTTTCAATACATTGTACATACTTGTGTCAATTTGTGTGAATCGAAAATAAAAGCTCTTAATATCTATCTTTTATTCTATTTCTATTTCTCTCTCTTTTATGTTAT